>JAMPIV010011437.1:0-591781 GCA_024509875.1 Oreohelix idahoensis | reverse complement strand
TAATACTCATTACATGCATGAAAAGTGTTCAAACTTGATAAAATCATAGATGGATGGTTCTTCGCAGCTTTTTTGGTAAAATACATAATTATTTGACATTGGAAAGTAGGTTTTAAGGTCGTTGTTCGCCGGGTTTTCTAGCCGCCATTCAGCTCTGCGTTTGCAGACCGTGTATAGCCTACTTATATAATCACAAACGCACAAGCAAAATCCATCGTAGGCCTATGCTATTCGTACGTAGGGATAAGGTAAAACTACTTTGCATGTTGGGTGTGGGATTAATTGTAAAGTTGAATTTCTGTCGTGTAGGTCTATTTTTTGTGAAAAATATAATTTACTTATAGACAGGATTTAATCATTGACCTACTTTAGGCTAGTTGTTTAATTTTTAGTTATAAAAATATTCATAACTTCATTGTCGCGGAAAATGGAATTAAATTTTGTCAATGAAAACTTGTTAATTCAGAATGCCTATAGGCCTATGTCGTTTAGACTAAATGAGTAGGCCTGTATGGAAACTTTTAGTGCGGAATATCGCTGCACATTAGGCCTATATAGAATATTAGCCTATAGCTTATGCTTCAAATTATTAGCCTATTGAATTTAGTCCTAGGCCTACTCAGCTCACTTAGACTGACATACAAAGAGAAATATAGGCCTATTGTAAAGAAGGCAGTTGTAGCATTACGGTTGTCAGAAAGGTTACATGTAGGCCTGTGTGTAAAATTCTTTTTCTGCAGGTTGATTTCTGATTTATATGTAGGCCTATGCATTATTTTTGGTTCTGCTGATATTATGACCTGACTATTTTATAGAAATATGGGGACTATGTCTGGGTAAAAAGAAAACTGAGGAGGGATGAATCATATAAAAACAAAAATGACACCGAATTTTACTTTATGTCAGAGAAGACAGAACATAAAAGCAGACACCCCTTAATTTAAAAAAAAAAAAAATTTTTTCTTTTGGTTGATATTCTTTATAGCTGATGCTATTGTAAGCACTAATGCCAGTGCAGCAAAAGTTATTGAAACAAACAGGCCACCAAAGAAGTGTTCTTAATTCCCTTCATGGACACTACTGATGATGGCTTAAGCTGTAAGCATTGATAATTCATTAATTGTGTGATGAGACTGGACTGAAAACCTAGAAACAAGGACTACTGATGCACTGTAAAAAATTATTCTATGCCCTGGTACTTTTAGATGTTTTAAATGGCTGAACTTTAATAACAGCAGGCCATGTGTTCGATACAGCCTCAAACAAGTTCAGAGATGCAGTTCTTATGCGTTCAGTTTGTAGTCATGCTGAATCTGCAGTCCTGTCACCAGGGTGAAGTCCAGTCTTTTCCAGGTCGGCGCGGCAGCCCCATAGCGTCTGCCTTAGCTAACACCCTCTGGCCAGGTCAGGCGTCATGGGTTGGGCAGTTTTGGAGAATTTGTTCGGGGGTCTGGATTCCAGTTCCACAAAGACATTCATTTGTATTAAATATCCTGGGGCAATAGAGGTAGCCTAGGAATCTGCAATGGCCAGTTCTCAGGCGGAAAGAGTGAGAGATGCAGTAAAAAGGGGTCAGGATTAGAGTTAGGTTTATGAATCCAAACGATGTCAGCAACATAGTTATGTGACATCAAAGAACACCCACCCACTGTTCTTCATTTCATGTGTTTTAATGAAGTCATTTTGTAAATAAAATAGCTTCTTCTTCTTCTTCTTGCGATCGCATCTTTGATGATTACACCGTCAGACGAGTTCTCATGATGAATTCGACTGTTGTTTGAAGTTCCTCTTTAACTCCATATAGCTTTGAGATTAGTGTTGAGTCATTGGGCCAGTATATCTTTCTTAACTGGTCATACAGAGGACAGTCCTGTAGAACATGCTCAGCAGTTTGTTCGTTTAATCCACATGTGCACAGTGGTGAAGCAGACAATCGTAGCTTGTGCATGTGTTTATTCAGTTTGTTATGCCCTGTCCTGAGTCGAAAAATAGTTATCTGTCCCTGCCGGTCGAGAGTGTGATAGTCGTCTTTGGGTTGGTTCTGTTCTCTTCTGATAGTCTGGATAGCTCTCTTTTTCTCAAAGTATGTGACTTCATTATCTTCTTGTTCACATTCTCCTCCCTTTTTTGCAAGTTTATCTGCCTTTTCATTTCCGGGTACACCACAATGAGATGGTACCCACTGAAGTATGGTTCTCTTTTTGGCAGCTACCTTGTTTAGTTCATTTCTCAGATGCGGGAGTTTACCACCCTTGAGAGCTTGCAGGACAGACAGTGCATCTGTGAGGATGACTACCTGGTGGCAGTCAGAGTTGGTGTTATAAATCATATTTGCAGCTTGCTCTAGAGCTTGAACCTCAGCTGTATAGTTGGAACAGAATTTACCAGTGGGAATGTGCCTAGTCTCATAGTGGTTGTCAGGATATGAGATAAAGATACCGGCACCTCCATTCCTAACAGCATTAGTTGCTGATCCATCTGTATAGGCATGTATCCATGATTGATCGGGATAGCTTTCTTGGATCATACTCAATGTAGCAGTTCGTTTTTGCAGATCATTATACTCACATCCACTTGTGAGACCACTGACTGATGTATTAATTTGGAGGGCACTGCTGGCCTGCTCCCATGGTACAGGGTATAGGGTGGGCTTCAGTGGTGTTGTCTTCATGGATAGGTCTTCTTGATGCTGTCTTATAAGTCTTTTCCCCCGATGCACAAAGCTGCTACGCTTTAGACGTCCCAATGCCAGATCATCTAGTCTTGCCTTCATTGGGTGCATTGGCATACTGTTGTACTTTTCCATCTGGATCATGGTTTTTGTGTCTCTTCTATGGGACAATGTCTGTAATCCAGCAACCTTCTGCATCTCTGTTATTGGTGTAGTTTTCATGGCTCCTGTAATGAGCCTGAGAGCTTGATTTTGCACCTTGTCCAAAGACTGCAGATGTGAGTTAGCAGCTGATGACCATGCTGCTGAGCTAAACTCTAAGTGTGGTCTTATTACTCCATTATAAATCTTCTTTAGATTTCGTTCATTTGCTCCCCAGTTGGTACCTGCTAATTTTCTGAGTATGCCTAGTCGTCTTCGGGCCTTTCCTTCTGCATTTTCAATATGCTTATTCCATGTAAGCCTTTGGTCAAATGTCACCCCAAGATAGGTGGGGTAGCTTTCTTCCTTGATCACGGTTGTCCCTAGGTGTATGTTAGCTGATTTGTCCTTGGGGGCGAGGGAGAACAGTGTTGTGGAGGTTTTGTCTGTGTTTATTGTGATAAGCCATTTCTCTGCCCATGACACTAGCATGTCTGCTGCCCGCTGCATTCTATAATTTGCTGTGGTGACATTTTCATCAGCGCACCAGAGTACTAGGTCATCTGCATATAAGGCAGCTTTAACTCCTGCAGGGAGATCTTTCACCAGGTCATTGATGTAAACAAGGAAGAGTGTTGGGGAAATTACTCCTCCTTGAGGTACCCCCTGATGGAGCAACACTTTTCTGCTCTGCAGACCGTCAAGAGTGACTCTAGTTCTCCTGTTATGCAAGTATGACTGGATCCATTTCATCATGTTGCCTTGGATTCCACTTCTCCTAAGTTTTGCAATGAGGCCATCTTTCCACACCTTGTCAAAGGCCTGCTTGAAGTCGACCCAGATCGTTAGGACCTTTTTCTTCTCCTGGAAGGCATCTTCTATTGCTTGAGACAAGTAAGTAACTTGGTCTTCTATACTGTAGCATTCTCTAAATCCAGCTTGTTCCGGCACCAGGATCTGCTCAGACTCTAAATACCATTTCAATCTGTGGTTGACTATTCGCTCCATAGTCTTCCCAACACAGCTTGTGAGACTGATTGGCCGGTAACTTGCAGCCTCGGTCTTACATTTCCCTTTCTTTAGTATGGGTATTGTGATGGCTTCTCTCCATACTTGGGGTACCGTTCCTTTCAACCAGCTGTGGTTGAATATCTCAAGCAGTTTTGTCTTTGCTGCTGAGCTCAGATTTACTAGCATTTCGTTGCTGATTTTGTCTGGGCCGGGTGACTTTTGAAACTTAAGCTTGGAAATAGCCTTCTGTAGTTCTCCTAGTGTGATGGGTTCCCTCATTGGGGCAGGAGTATCTGTCTGTCCCATGGTTGCCAGTATTTCTTTTCTTATCTCTCTCTGATGATCTATGTTAATGGGTAAGTTGCTTTCTGAACTGTATCTTCTAGCAAACAAGTCTGCAGCTTGTTTTCCTCTGAAAAGTTTGCCACCTTCATCCAATGTGATAGTCTGCCTTGGTGAGGAACGCTCTTCATTTAGAGACTTGACTAATCTCCAAAGTTTCCTGCCGTCTTTCTCAAGGTTCAGCGATGCCGTTTTAGTTCTCCAGCTTTTCCGTTTTTCTTCTAGCTTTGTTCTCTGAAACTCTGCTACAGCCTTTTTCCATTTGTTGTGAGTTTCAAGTGAAGGCTGAGACTCTGCGTCCTTTCTAGCCCTGTCCATAGCTTCCTGACGTTCTTGGAGTGTGCTGGACCAGTATGGTATGTAGTTACGCCGGCATCCTTTGGGAATGGTTTCTTTTGCAGCTTGTAGTATGCATCTGTTGAAGTCTTTTACCACTTCATTAATGTCTCTGTTCTGTACCTTGAGGGTAGACAGCAGCGTGTTCACCTGATGCCTGAATAAACCCCAGTTGGCTTTTTTGTAGTTCCATCTTGTAATGGCTGGGCCTGTACTGAGAGTTGCACTCTGGACAGTAAGAAAGATTGGGCGATGGTCGCTTCCCCCTAGTTGGTCTCCTACTTCTCTACTAATAGATCCAGCTATATCTGGTGTGGAGAAGGCAAGATCTGGTGTTGAAGTTGTGTGCCATCCTCTGGAGTAGAAGGTAGGAGTATCTGTGGCATTATTGACTAGGATTAGGGAGTGATCATCTTGCCAAGTTTCAACCTCTTCACCTCTGTGATCCAGATGGTTATAGCCCCAGCTCTGGGAGTGGCTATTAAAGTCTCCAACTGCTATAAAGTTGGTGGCTGGTACCTGTATAGAGCTGAGACTCAGGGGTTTGTTGTTCGGACAGTAATAGTTCAGGAGTTCTATTTCCATCTTGTCTACCTTTATCTGCAACAGCTGATATTCTGCTCCATCCATGAAGGTTTTCCTTTCGTGTGCAGGAATGTTATTCCTTACAAGAGTAAGTACTCCTCCTTTTCGTCTATCTTTTCTGTCGGATCTGAAGCATTGATATCCCCTTATTTTAAAGGTTTGATCTGCTTTCAAGTGAGTCTCTTGGATACAGCAAACACTGACTTGCTTCTCATACAAGATGTTTTCCAGCTCTGTCTTTTTGCTGTATCCAGCCTGCTTGCTGTTCACTCCCTCTGCATTCCAGTGCATCATGACAAGTGGCACTCTGGGTTTCTCTTTTTCTGTTTTGTTTTGGTCAGTAGTTCTCCTCCGCCGTCTGCTGACTCCACAAGACGGTCTAGAGGGTCCTCCAGTAGCTGAGGGTGGGCTCTGTCGAGGCTCAGAGCCCGGCACTGCACCTGCCTGGTGGAGCTCCACAGGGCGAGCACCAGTACGAGATTTCTTTGACGGTGTACTCTCCATAGAAAAAAAAAAGCGAGTTGCGTGATACTGTGGTTTCCGGTGCGCCTTCTGGCCCAGTATCTACGACTTTAGCACCTGTTCAACGGGAGAGTGGGCTCATCCCTAATCTGTTTATGTTCCCAGTAGTAGACTATTCGCAAGCAGCCTGGGGGTGTCACTGCTCTGCGCGGACCTTGTTTACCGAGGCGGCGTCCGAGCTCGTATGGTGAAAATATGGTTGCGTTATCTTCAAAATAGCCCTGTCTTTCCCGTGGCTTTTCTGCCATCCTGCAACTTTGAGTTAGGGAGTTCTGAGCTCCAGTCTCTTTCCCAGGCATTTTATCCTGGCCTGGCACGCATACAGAGGACCCCACTTCTGGTTCTAAGTTAGCAGTTGGGGATAGGTGGGGTAGCACACTGTGCATTCCCCGTCATCCAGGGGGCTCTCCAACTATGCAGAGCTTGCACAATGCTGTGCTCTGGTTCTGGGCTCTCCCAAGGAATCCTCACGTCCTGCACAGAGCCACTTCCCGATACCCACCACCTGCCAACCCTCCATTGTAGAAATCTCCTGCATGCGGCCATCCAGTCAAGAGCCAGTATTAAGTCTGGTGCCCAAGTGATCCCCCCAAGCTCAGTGTGCAATGCTGGGTTCTCATCATGCTGCAACACAGGAGGGATTGTGATGCTCAGCCATCTCTCTCAATTCTGCACCGATAAGTGACATCGGGGACTTAACTTTGCCTCAGTACTGGGAGGCCCCGTTTCCGGGTACACCACACACAGCCAATTGAGGCAACGGTCGCCATGGGCGTGATAGACGACAAACAGTGAAGAATGAGGCAAGAAAGCATTTAACCCATGAAGTGGGGGTGGATTGGTGCAGACCAGAGCATGTACCACTCGCCGGTGGGTTCTGCATCTACACCTATAGGGTTCCACCCACTCCTCAGCCCATTTAGTCTGGCCCCTCACCCAGGACCTGTCCGGCTTGGGTGACCCTGCCAGGAGTAAAACTCCCGCCGGCATAGCTCCCGGGATCATTGAGGCGCTCAAGCTCTCCAACCACGGCAAGGTAGGCTTACATGTGGAGAGATATAATAGCTAATTAATAGGGAGTCAAAAGTGTGTATTCACTCAAACATAATTTTAACCCAGTAGCTGTGGGGAGAGGGTTTTGAAATAAGAGCATTGGGCTCAAAGGATTATTATTCATGATCCTTCACAGACGATTGTTTACAAATATTTGCAGCTTTTAAGCTGTTTGTTTTAAACCAGTGGATGCCTCTATTTTTATTTTGTTCTTTGGGTTTAAAAGAAACACTTGTTCCTTATTTGTGCACAGTGACACAATTCTCATCATACCATGGGTAAAAAAGACAATGATGGCAAGCCTAGAGGCCGCATGTCATCTTATGCGTTCTTCGTTCAAACCTGCCGTGAGGAGCATAAGAAAAAGCATCCTAATGACACAGTTGTATTTACAGAGTTCACAAAGAAGTGTGCAGAGAAATGGAAGGTAAGAGCCATATACTTACTTGAAGCGCTCAGTTTATATCGTTGAGGTTCCACTGTGTAAAACTAGTGACATAGCTATAATAGATATTTGACTCTACTGAATTGATGCTGTCGTAGACAGTGATGTCTAAATGCTAGTGATGGATAGGACACATTAGGAAACCAGATGATAGCATTATTGAGGCTAAGAGAGGTGAGGGAGATTGAAAAGCACATGGCAAAGAACTGTAGATAGAAGTGAAGGGGATAAAGAGGACATGAGGAGACCTTGAGCAAATGGCACATGGCATGAATATTTGGCATGAATTTATTTAAGGCCTGTGCTTTTTGGGAGCTGAGGAGTGGTGATGATGATATACTGAATAGAAAATTATAATACTTAATATGTACTTTTCTATTGGGAAGTAATTTTGTAATGAAATATTCTCTCCTGTCTCTTTTTAAATGCTTTGAAATTACATAATGATTATTAAATTTCCAGAATAACGGGACATTTTAATAAATAACACGCTTGAAGCACTTTATTTTACATAATAACAGAATGATTTAAAAAAAATTCAAACTATTATCTGTAGCTAACTTTAGTCATTCATTCATAACCCTCCACTCCCAAAGGAGCATAGGCCTTCAACAAACACATGCCAAGTCCTCCTGTCACGTGCCATCATCTCAAGTTCTTTCCATGTTCTCCTCATCATTTTCACCTCTGTTTCCAACTCTCTTCTCCATGTACTTCTTGGTCTTCCTCTGCCTCTCTTGCCCTGGGGGTTCCAGAACAAGGACTGCCTTGTAATGCTATCAACAGGTTTCCTCAGTGTGTGTCCTATCCATCGCCATCGTCTTCTTCTCATCTCTTGTTCCACTGGCACTTGTCCAGTTCTTGTCATCAGTTCCACATTGGTAACCTTGTCATACCATTTTAATCCCTCTATTCTACGCAAGCACCCATTTATGAAAGTCTGTAGCTTTTTGGTTGTTGTCTTTGTTGTTCTCCATGTCTCCGAGCCATACAATAGGACTGACTTCACATTTGAGTTGAAGATTCTTATTTTCGTGTTGGATCCTATTTCTCTTGATCTCCATATATTTCCCAATGCAATGAAAGCTCCTCTTGCCTTTTGTATTCTTATTTTGATATCGCTGTCTGTCCCTCCAACTTTGTCTATATTACTGCCAAGATATGTGTATGATTCTACATCTTGTATTGGTGTTTCTTCAAGTTCAACCCTGTTTTCATTACCTGCATTTATTCGCATTATTTTTGTCTTTTCCCTGTGTATTTTCAGACCCAATTGCTGTGACCTCTCATCGAGTGTTTTCAATTTGTCCTGCATCTGATTACGGTTATGGGACAGAAGAGCCAAGTCATCAGCAAAATCCAGATCATCCAACTGCTTAGTCAGAGTCCACTGGATTCCATTTCTGTTGTGTGTTGTCGATGATCTCATAACCCAATCTATTGCCAGCAAGAAAAGAAATGGAGACAAGAGGCATCCCTGTCGCACTCCTGTTCTTATCCCAAATGGTTCTGTAAGCTGTCCTTCATGAAGAACTCTGCATGTCATGTCTTCATAGGTTTTCTTTATTAAATTAATGATCTTCAGGGGAACTCCATAATGCCTCATCAATTTCCAAAGTGATTCTCTGTCCACACTGTCAAATGCTTTTTCGTAGTCCACAAATCCGATGTATAGTGGTGAATTCCATTCCAGACTTTGTTCAACTATTATTCTCAAAGTGGCTATCTGGTCTGTACATGATCTGTTTTGTCGAAAACCTGCTTGTTCATCTCTCAGTTTCTTGTCTATGGACTCTTTAATCTCTCAAGGATAATCCTGTTTAATACCTTTCCTGGCACTGATAGTAACATTATTCCTCTATAATTTGTGCACTCTTGTAAATTTCCCTTCTTAGGCAACTTAACCAGATATCCTTCCTTCCATTCTGCTGGTATCTCTTCCTTTTCCCAGACTTTACCAAGTAATTTATATAACATCTCTGTAGCCGTGTCGATATCTGCTTTGATGGCCTCTGCTGGAATGCCATCAGGTCCAGACGCTTTTCCATCTCTTAGAAGCTTTATGGCTTTCTTTATTTCTTCCTTCGTTGGTCTTTCACCGTTAATTTGTAGCTCTTCTTCTGCTGGCTGGATGTCCGGCGGGTTTTGTGGAGCTGGTCTATTGAGAAGGTCCCCAAAATATTCTGTCCACCTCTTCATTTGCTCTTGTATATTGCTGAGCAGTTTCCCATTCTTGTCTTTTATGAGGCAACTTGTTTGCTTGTATTTCCCTGTTAGCTTCTTTGTGCTGCTATACAGTTCTCTCATATTTCCTTTGGCTGCAGCATCTTCTGCCTCTCTTGCCAACTCCTCAATATACTTCCTCTTGTCTCTTTTGATACTTCTTTTTACTTCTTTGTTTGCTTCTGTGTACACTTCTTGAGCCTTGGCTTTGGAACTTCTGGTTTTGCTTGTGTTTAACTCTGCTTTCTTGTTTTTTCTATCTTTTATCTTATTGATGGTTTCTGTTGTTATCCATGCTTTTTGTTGTCTTTCCCTTTTCCCCAGTATTTCTTCACATGTCTCCTTCCATACCGTTTTGACCTGCTGCCAATAGTCTTCTGTATTCTCTACATCTTCCAACTGTTGGAGCACTTGGAATTTGTTGGATACTGTGACCGCAAATTTGTCTCTTGTTTCTTGATTTCTTAGCTGTCCTACATTAAACTGTTGTCTATAATTTTGCATTGTTGCATATCTCTTGAGTTTCATTTTTACTTTGGCTATCAGAAGATGGTGATCTGATGCCACATCTGCTCCTCTATATACCTTTACATCCTGCAATGATGATCTAAACTTCTTCTTTATGCATATATGATCGATCTGATTTTCTGTTCTATGGTCTGGTGATATCCATGTTGCCTTGTGTATTCTCTTATGTGGAAACATGCTTCCTCCTATAGCCAGTTGATTTGAAGCACAGAAGTTTGCGAATAGTTCTCCATTTTCATTCATTACTCCTAGCCCATGTTTTCCCATGACTTCTTCAAATCCGGTATTGACTGTACCTATCTTTGCATTCATGTCACCCATCAAAATTGTGATGTCTCTTCTTTTTACTTTATCCATAATTTCCTGTAGTTTAGTATAAAATGCTTCTTTCACAGACTCTTCTTTGTCATTAGTTGGTGCATAACATTGGATGACATTGACATGAATTTTCTTTTTAGCTGTTTTGAAAATAGCTGTTATTATTCTGGGTCCCACAGCTTCCCATTCAATGAGTGCTTTCTGTGCTTCTTTAGATAACATAAGAGCTACCCCTTCACTGTGGTGTGAACTTTCGTCTTCGTGTCCTGAGGACAGCACCAATTCACCTGTGATGAGTTTCTTCCTGTCTACCCCCTTCCACTTTGTTTCACACATTCCCAGAACCTCGATTTTGTATTCCCTCATTTCTGCTGCTACTTGTGCCACTTTCCCTTGTTCGTTCAATGTCCGAACATTCCAGGTGCCAAATCTGGAAGTTCTCCTAGAAGAAAGAAGGTTAGTCAGCAACACAGACTCCTTTCGGCTTTCTCTGTGTTGCATCATACGCCTCCCCGCGAGAGGACCTTCCCCTGTCTTGGATGGCTGTGTTTTATTTTCTTTATTTGACTTGTCCATATTTGTTGAAGTTTTTTGTGGTTTAAATTTTTTTTTCAGGATGGGGTAACCGGCCCCATGCCCAACCCTCCTTAGTCGCCTTCTACGACATGCTTGGCAGGGGACAGTGTTACTATTCTTTGCTCCCCTTTCGGGCCCCGGTAACACACGGGTGAACTTTAGTCATGCTTCACTGCAAATCAATTTTTTTTTCTGCGTTTAATACTGAAACATATTCACCATTTGTTTGTAATTGCAGGAGATGACCCCCAAAGAAAAGAAACGCTTTGAAGATATGGCTGAAAGAGACAAGGCCAGATACGAGAGAGAGATGTCATCCTATGTACCTGTAGGGGGTCAGACTAAGAAAAGGAAAAGGACAAAGGATCCGAATGCACCAAAAAGGGCTCTGTAAGTTGGGTTATTTTTTTCAGTCTGTTCTGTTGTACTCATCCTGTTGTGTTATACTCATTCTGCTAATGTAATAATTCCTATATTGCCATAGGACTTGCTTTATAATAATTGTTTTCTGATATAACATATTTAATGCAGATAATAAAGTACAGATGTGGAAACAACTGCATGACATCACAGGCAGATGGTTTTGTCTATTAACTTTTCATCCCATTGCTGTTTAGCTTGCTTATTTTAACTGTTGTTTGGAGAAGATAAATCTTAAGTAGTGTATTATTATTCTATCATCATCACCCTTCAGCTTCCAAGGAGTATAGGGCTTCAACAAACTTAAGCTAAGTCTTCCAATCACATGCCATCTGCTTAAGGTATTTTAGGTTCTTCCTCATCCATTTCATTTCTGTCTCCCTCTTTCTCTCTTACCCTAGGGATTCCAGAACAAGGACCGCCTTGTTTAGCTATCAGATGGTGTGCCCTATCCATAGCAGTATCATTTTCTTATTTATTGTTCCACTGTCACAGAATTCTTGTCATAAGTTCCACATTGTATTATTATTATCCTTGATGTCTCATAATCTTTGCTCCGCAGGTCAGCATTTTTCTTTTTCTGTGCTGAAGAGCGCCCCAGTGTACGAGCTGCCAATCCTGGTATAGGTGTTGCTGATGTAGCAAAAGAGCTTGGTAAGAAGTGGGAAGTGTGCCCCAACAAACCGAAGTTTGAACAGTTGGCACTTGAGGATAAGGGCAGATATGAAAGGGTATGTATTTTATTGTATCAACCGTTGTTGAGACACTTTATTGCAGTTATTGTAACTTTTATCTTGTGCTATGCAAGGTGCTGTAGGCAATAGTTTCTCTCCATAACCTCACACCTCTGATGTTGTTTGTGATCTCTGTTAGTAAATTTCTATGCCTTACCATTGGTGCATTGAGTTTTTTTCTCAGTGTCTTGCTTTTTTTTTCTTTCCTCAATCTTCCCCCATTGTTATCAGGTTTTGTAAATATTCCTCATTTACCATAACCTACATCATTTTGCGTTATCAGTAGCAGATTTGCCATTTATCTGAATTTTCTCTGGATATGCAATGCAGTGCACACATCTGCATCCTTTTATCTGAAAATCGAAAGTTTCATTGGGCTGCTTTTTTATCACAGCCCTGTAGTTATTTGTCTCTTGTACCAAGACTTTCTTGCTTGTCTTTACCATCTATCAGTTTTATCAGATCTATCAGTTTATGTTTTTAAAGTAGTGAAAGGCAAAACAAAGTAAAACATGTCTCATTTTCTTGTATGCTTCTGCGTTGAGTTTGTAGTCGTGCTAAATCTGCAGGCCTGTCTTTTCCGGGCCTGCATGGTAGCTGCATAGCTTCTGTCTGAGCTCAGAACCCTCTGGCCAGGTCAGGCGTCTCTGGCTGGGTAGTTTTGGAGATTGTTCAGTCGTCTGGATTCTGGTTCCAGATAGACATTCATTAGTGTGAGATATCCTGGGACGATAGAGGTGACCTAGTAGTCTGCAGTGGCCAGTTCTTGGGTGGAAAATAATGGTTTGCTGGTGTCTAAGAAGGTGGTGGATTGAGTCAGATATAGTCATATCTCCTCTTCTCTCCCCCTCCACTGGCAGTTGTACTGGTTGTGAATGATGGTTTTAGCTTCTCGATAGGGCAGTGGGTGGCTGAATTGCTCCATTTTACTGCCATTTCTAGATACAGCATCGACTCTCTCATTCCCAATGATTCCACGATGGGAGGGTAACCACTAGAGGGCAGTGGTTGATGATATTGGAAAATGGTATGTTCAGATGTTTTCTCATGCAGCATGTTTTTATTTCTGGTGTTCTGTATTCATTCCAGTAGGGATCTGCAGATCACTGTCTTGGCTTGTGGTTGCTATTCTGATCTGGTGAGAATTCTCACTGCCTGCAATAGTACCATAGATTCCACCCTGAAGTTGGTTGAAGGGAACACAAATAAGTCCCCATTTAAACTATGTGCACATCTTAGGAATGGCCAAAGTGTAGTTAAAAAATGAGACTAGCATTTCAAGAAAATATGTCATTATTGTATAGTGCAGTAACATGGACAATGAACAGTTAGAAGAAAAAAATTGAGGCCCTTGAGATGTGGGTAAAGAGAAGAATATAGCACATCTTATGGAGAAGGAAAAGAAAAACGGAATGAAAAAAATGATGAATGAGATCGTTAAAATATTTTGGTCTTATAAGACACAGCACCTTGCTGAAAGAAGAGAAGGCAGATGTGCAAGAGGTATACAGCTCTGTTTATATGAAGATAACATCAAGAGTATCAGAATGTGCCATTAAAATAGAATATGGAGATCCATTGCAGCTGATTTTCAATGCAGAGATGGGAGCTATTCTTATCTGCACACCTTAGTTAGCTTGTTGTGGTCTGTATGAAATGGCACAGGTTTTAATACAGCAGAAGCTGAAGCCCAGATATAAACTACTATTTTAAGTTCTTTGAATGAGTTATTTACTGAATGTGAAACATTTTTAAGTTTAACTAAAGTTGATTACTGCTATGTGGTTAAAATATGTTTTTTGACTCTTTGTAGGATATGGTAGCATATCGTGGAGGCAGTGGTGCAAGTGCTGTTCCTAAGGCTTCTCCAAAGAAGGCGAAAGTTGATGACGATGATATTGATGATGATGAGGATGATGATGACGACGATGACGAGTAACTGTGGGGTTTCATATTTCAGGATGTAAAATATTGATTTTCTCTTTACATGCAGCTCTTCATAATGTACATATAATTTTTGTTTTCTGTACCAGTGTTTTAACTCATTATAACTGCTCATCCAGCCTTCACAAGGTCAGACCAATTTTCTGCTTCTACATATCCCATTATTACTAGAACCAATATCTGGCTAGCCCTATTATTTTGCTTAGTTCATTCGGCTTTTTGTGCTGTTCATACTGCGTACTTCAGCAAGTATATTTTATTTACACTGTGACTGAACCTACTTGTAGTTTACTTTGTCCAGAGATAGAAATATAAATCTCCATCTAAATGGGTTGTTGGTCACTTTATGCTTTTGAACTTTATCTTTATGTGCCCTTGGGTTTGTCTAAAATAAAAAATGCGTAATTTCAGACGTGCATTTAATTTCTTTGACGTATGTGAAATTTCTGTATAACATAGTTTTGTCTTGATTAAAGCATTTAGAATTAAAATAGTCAATTTTAATGTCCGAGATTCTCATGTACAACATTATTACTTGGTATATTCCTTTTTTGAGTGTCCAGTTGGCAGAGTGGTTAGAGCTTTTGCTTTCGAAACCTCATATACCACACTGCAATCTACTCAGCTGTAAATGGGTACCTAGCTCTACTCTTGAGTTAGCGAAGGCAGAGAGGATGGGAAATGGTCATCCTACCTCATAATGCTGAGAACTAGTGTAAAGTCTCCCCATGTGCGTCATATGCTATGGGACTACCTTAAACTTTATATTGCTTTTACAATGCTTACCCATTAGCACACATATGGTGGCAGTGACAAAACTGAGCACCTTATTGCACGGCTTTCCATATGCTTGTATAACTAACAGATGCACACATTTATAGATTCAGACTGAATTGTTGATACAGTAGCACGCATATATGTGCATTAGTCAACACCCAAGGTGATATTTAGTTGACAGAAACTTGAGACACTACAAGCGGTCAAACTGTGACTTGAGTGACTAAGCTTTGTTTTTCTCTCAATGTGCCTTTTCTGTGATGGCTTGTGACAACTTCAGGTTCTGAGTGTAATAGCATTTATATATGTTTATTTACTTTTGACCTTATTTGGGTGTAATAAATATTTGGTAGCGTTTCACTCATTGATAGTTGTTCTTGCTTTTAATATTGACACATTTTGTGTTGTCTTAATGTGTATTAATGTAAAAAGCTATGATTACTGTGTTTTTACTCTGAAAGTTTTGTCAGTTCAGTGTATTCAGTTGTATAACATTATTTTTCTCAGTTGTTTTATGAACTGATTGATCTAACAGTAAACATAAAAACATCTTTTACAGTATTTCTTTAAAGTGACTGGTGTTGTTTTGTGTGAAAAACCACATATATCACAAATTGAAGTGATTTATAATTTGGACATGGTTGTGTTCCTAAGTTTGCTTGCCTGTGATGTTTCTAGTGTAATCATTTGTGATTTCGCAGCAAGAAAATTTAGTGTCACATAATTCTTGGTTTACATATTACACTGCCATAAATGCGGTGCCATAAATGCCAATTATTTGAACAGATTTTATTGTAAGAGAATGCGTTTTATTTTTAGCATGACACAGATTTCTGGATGACAAAACAATTTGAATGTCTTATTTTTCTCCCTGAAGGCATGACACAGTAACTGATTCTGGGCATATTATTGGTCATTCTGAAATCTGACACTGTACATTCATAATTATTGAAATAAATTCTTGTCAATAATTTTCATTTTTGGACCAAACATTGTTTTGGGAAAATAAACCAGTTTAAAATGTTATGCTTTGTGTTGTTTTGAGATGTGTTATTGTCATATGACCAGATCTACTTATTTTGTGAAAGTACCTGACGTCGATATTTTGTGTATTATTGTTCACAATCTATCCTCACACTCCAGGCAAACCGAAGAGCCCTATCTTCTTCAGCTCATGGAAAAAGGCATGTATGCTGTTCCTATAGCAAGGTGATTGTTTACATGCCTGATCGAGCATCTCATACGTCTATCCCTGCCAGTCTTATCTTTGATGTTTCAAAATCTGGCAGCATTACGCTCCCATCTTCCCAGCTGTAAATAGGGTATCCTATTAAATGGCTATAAATGGGTGCTTTTGTAGAATAGGAGGATTGAACCTGTATGGCAAGACCACTTATGACATGAATCAGACAAATGCCAGTGGAACAAGAGAAAAGATGAAGCTGGCGATGGATAGGACACAAAATGAAGAAACCTGTTGATAGCATTACAAGGCACTTCCTTGTTATGAAGTCCCCAGGGTAAGAGAGGTAGATATAGACCAAAAAATATCTGGAGAAGAGAACTGGAAACAGAAATGAAAGGGATAATGAAGAAGGTGGGGGTCTATGCTCCTCGGGAAGCTGAAGTAATGAAAAATGGGGGTCGGAGTGATTAAGAGGTATTGCGTCTCTCTTATTTCTAAAGGTACTGGTTTTGCTCCTAGTACATGGAATATAATTGGAAATTTTTTCAGAACCAGTGGTTTCTAATGTCATACTCCCTCCTGGGCAGTGAGATCGGATGCCTAGACTTCAAGGGCAAAAAAAAGTCCTGTGTGCAAGTTGCACATTAAAAATCCCTAGGCAGTTGGAAATCGTAAAGAGTAGGCTATACGGCTGCTGCCCTGGCAACATTTTTAAAACAGGAAACCTACCCACAATAAACATATTTATAGAATGTGTAATTCCTGTATACACACATTGGGATCCAAACCAAAGAAAAATGCAGACATGGAGATCAAAGAAAGTAGAGGTTGATGGCAGTATAACCACATTTTGTTTATTAAGAACCAAGAATGGGAAGTCAAAAGAATCAGATCAGTGGCAGAGGAAAAAAGGATCTCAAGGGCAGAACTGACCTAATTAGAAAATGATTCCAGAACAATCTGCCTGGCAATGCTATCAACAGGTTTTTTAAATGTGTGTCCTATCCATCTCCAGCATCTTCTTATCTCTTGTTCCACTGGTACAAGTCTGGTTTTTGTCATCAGTTCTAACATTAGTGATCTTGTGATACCATTTCTATCCAGCAGCACTATGACAGAATATCGTCCCATAGATGATGGAAGTTATGGCTGTCATCATACATTTAATACATTACACTGTGACAACACAGGGCCTTACTCAATGCATTAAAATTGTGGGTGCTTCACGATTCATTCAATTGGAAGAAATAACTCTGAAACAGATATATAAAGTTAAGTTCAACATACCTGTCGTGAGAGGTTTGGATGTTATTAAAGTAAAGACTTTCCTGGACACAAAGGTGTATCAGATGATACCAGGATAGTGCCATATAAGAGACTGGTCTTATAAGAAATACCCCTTTCTCTGAAAAGAGCAAGGGTGTATCAACATCAATAGTGAGGTCAAGCTATGTAAATCTTCAAGTAAGATGATAGTGTGGGGTACCGAAGATCTATCTGCTACCTCTCTAGATCCCACATTGATTAATGAATATACTTTTGTTTTACTGGCTAATTATCTAGGGGAAAATTGAATTAATTATAGGTAATAAATCTCAATACAGAACATTAACTTAATAAGAATTATTAAGCAAGACTGACTGAAATTATTTACAATTTATTTGTCCTCTACCGATTTATTTTTTCGGTCAGGAATTCTAAATGAAATCAAATGGTATTTACAAAAATTAAATAAATAATATGGAATGTACTTTTCCATAAAGAATAATATGGTACAGGTAACGAGATAATGTCAATTACTTTCTTTACTAATCTATCTATAATCACTGTCTCTGGACTGTATAATTCACTTTATTGAACAAATGTCCTTCATAGATATATCATTAAATGTTTTTTTTTATTATGTGTAGTTTTATACTGTAGTTTTTGACGGGATGTGCTGTACAGTGGAACTAGATTCCACCTATCTTATTTGATGAAGATCTGCATCCATCAGGCCGGGTTTACACAAACTGCAACTCCAGGCTGGGAATCGTGGTATGGCTCCAGATATATAAGGAGCTGTAGACACCAACCGACTTCCTCTCAGTGGATGTTTCGTACTTGGTAATATCGAGACAGAACCTGGAATGAAAGATAACCGCTTTCCATGTAGGCTCCAGCACCACTCCACACACACAACATCACATATAAACATTCTTCAGAAATTGTGCTAACAGTTTGCACTGGACATATAACTTCATTTCTCTTACAGCCAGTTCCATGTGATTATTCATTTCCTGTAAACATCCTATGATAGATTCCTTAGCCCATGATTGGCTTCCATACAATGATTTGGTTAAGTACACAATAGCAAGTGACAACTTGATTACATCTTGTTAACAATTCCTGTACTCCTATCTTATGATCATGAACAGTGTGTAATTCCAGGATGAAATACTCATTCAAATACCCTATTCAAACTTCATGTGGTAAAGTGGGATGGTATAAATATTTATAGGGGACTTAGTGTACTGACTGAGATCAGCTGTGAAGGTATCTGTATCTAATAAGTGTGGTGTGTTACAGATGACCTTATTTTGCTACCACATTTAGACCTCAGTCAGACTTATTCTGGAATATTGTGATGACTACGTTGAATGTCTAGGGTTATGATAATGATGAAGTGTATGTTCACAACAACCAACAGACAGATAAACAATTTAATTTAATCCACAATACTTTACAACACTGTGACACTCACATACATAGAACACTCTATAAGACTATCTTAATAAGTCAAGTGTAACTTTTAAAAATATGTATTAATTCCTGTCAATAATAGATATCCTGATTCAACTACAAAGTGAACCAGGAATCACAATCAAATGTAATCACAAGTTGTATGTACACAATTTATAGATAGGATCTTTGTATTGACATATATTATTATTGCAATATGTGTGTAAGTTGTGCTGTAGTACTATGAGGTAATACTGGCTTTTCAAGCTAGGTTGTTGTTTGTCATCATGACTTCAAGTGTTTGTTTCTGGTGGAAATAATATTGGAAAGGTTCACAGTTTCTTTTTATTTGAAACAAATAAATGTCCCTCTTGATTTTAGGTAAAGTCACTTTTAGAGGGGGGTATACACAAGATTGAGCTGCTCTGGCCACGAAATCTTAACTTCTGTGTGGGCGGCAGGAAACAGTCTCCACTGCTCGCTTGCTTCACCGTGTTCTTGAGAAACAACACTGGTCGATATCTTGACCAAGGAGTATGCTACCAGCCTCTGGATTCAGCAAAACTCAGACCAGGTGCTGCTTTAATACGTTAGTACCACGGTCCCTGAAACAAGAAGGTTGTACCTCCTACTTCAGAACTAATTTATAATCTATTTCCACACTGAAGCACAATACATAACAAACACCGAGTTCAGCGCGGTAGGCCAACTGCTAGCTTCTCATGTAACAGTATACACCAGTATTCCTCTCCCTAATGGTTACAACGCCTCTGCAATTCCAGCATTATTTCCTTCTATTCAATAAGATAGGTGTCATAGTACTATTTGGCAATCCCATGCAGTTATACTCCTCTCCGACAAGTTTTGTTCATGGTGGAGCAATATCTAGGCTTTGCCTCATGTTTGTTACTGAACCACACATATACAGACATAAATTATCAATTCACATTCAATTTTCATCTAAAAGAGATCAAATATGTCTAGCTTACCACAATTCAAGGAAATATTAAACAAATACGTTGACTGGCGATGAGTTATGGCACAATTCCGATCTGCCTCTGTCCCAGGCTTTCATTAGAAAAATATGAACTGGTTCTCAACGCACTTGCTTCTACACAGTTAAATTTCAAAAAGTGGCACTGAACCGACGCTCCTAATTGACTATATTAAATGGTCTAGCCAATAAGACCATGTTTACAAAAGCATTTGAAAAAAAGTACCCTTCCTACCGTTTCCCTTAACAACCAAAAATAGTATTTGCAGTCGACTAATCATGTTTCGCCTTACATATAATTCTAGCCAATCAAATCGGATTTAACGTGGTGGCCTCATTTCCTCTAAAGCAGTGTCCAAACACGCCATTATGAGCAAATATGATCCTGTGTTGTCAGACAACACCACTATAATATTTTGGCTATAATTTGTTAATTATTAGACTATTTGCTTAACACCTAACATATTCTTTGTCAGCAAGTCCTAAGGCACCCAAATATATAAGTTTAATGGAGCTAAGTGGCTGCGTTCAAAATGTGTATTTTATTCTACCACCCGTTCACTTCTATACGATGGGGTGTCTTCTGTACTGTCAGGCTAAAGTCAGGATTTCAGACGTAAAACAGTATTGGGTCATGTTTCCTAATAAGCATTAACCATGTTTTTTAAAACCTAACCTCGTATTGGTAGTGTTTTTTTTTTTTGTTTATTTGAAAAAAAGCAAGCCTGCGTGCCTTTCGTGTGGGGTGGCATTAATTTTATATCGCGAGACTGTGATAGTATTGCATGCGTTCCTCCGTACATCTCTCTCTCTCTCTCTTCTAAGGCCGTCTGTCTTTTCGTTTACGTAGTGCATAAAATGAAATTAATGGAATATTAATCTAGGTCATTACGCAGTGTGTCTATCTCAAGGTTTTCTAAGAAATACAGTACACGTTTTATTTTTTTGAAACGCGTGTAGACTAGTTAATGCAGTAGGCTTTACTAGTAAACGTGAAAGCGTTACACTTATGCAGGCGAAGTAGAAAAAGGGGATTTCTTGTTTAACTAGCATGACGTTCTATAATACAGGCGTACGCTATTGTGACCGCACTGTTCTTTTACCATTCTTCTTTCCTTTTAGTGAATTAATTCGTTAGGCTTTACATTTACTATTTAATTTATATATGTGGATTTAGAATGTTTCACGACAAATTCTCCCCACTTAAAACAGACGTTATATGTCAGTCTATAATTCTATATACACATAGAGAAATTTAATATTATTCCTGGGGCTTACGGTGATTCTCATCACACGGATGGCGGCTTAGAAAATCCGCTCCCAGGTTGGTTTTTCCAGAAATATACTCTATGCTGAACTGGAATGGCTGCAAAAGTAAGGACCATCTGAGTAACCTCGAATTTTCATGCCTAGCCTGCGCTAGAAACGACAAGGGTTTGTGATCCGTTTGCAACTTAAATGCCTTCCCATACAGATAAATATTGAATTTCTTGATCGCCCATATTACTGCAAGACATTCTTTTTCGCTAGTTGAGTAATTGGTTTCAGCTTTATTCAACTTTCTGCTAGCATATGCCACTGGGCTTAATTCCCCATCCAGTGCATCTGATTTCTGTAACAGGGTCGCGCCTAACCCGATATTACTTGCATCCGTTCTCACAATGAATTCTTGACTTAAGTCAGGTAATTTCAAAATAGGTTTGCTTGTGAGCTTTTCCTTCAATTCCTGGTAAGCCAATTCACATTGTGCTGTCCATGTAATTCGATCTGGATTTCCTTTACGTGTCAAATCAGTTAACGGTGCACATATGGAATTAAAGTTTTTGATATACTTTTGGTAGAAACCACATAATGAGACAAAGGATCTCACGTCTTTCTTGGTTTGTGGTCTCGGGGCTTTCTTTAGTTTCTCTAAATTCTTGGGGTCAGGGGTCATGTTTCCCTGATGGACTGTGTGTCCCAAGAATTCTAATTCTTTACATCCAACGCAACATTTGGTTGGTCGGGCTGTTAAATTCGCTTCTCTAAGTCGATTAAACAGCATGTTCAGAGAGTCAATGTGTTCCTCAAATGTTTCTGTTGCTATAAGGATATCATCCATGAAATTTGTGATGCATGGATTATTCAGAGGATCCAACAATTTTCTCATCATTCTAGAGAAGACACTAGGCGCATTCTTCAATCCAAATGGCAATCTGTTAAACTCATAGTGTCCCTCTGAGGTACTAAAAGCTAGGTATGGTCTAACCTCAGGCTTTACTGGAATCTGATAGTATCCTTTACTCAGATCCACTTTTGAGAAATATTTAGCTTTATTTAGCCTGGCAAACAACTGATTTGTATCCGGCAATGGATCCACCTGTCCTTCTGTGATAGCATTCAGTCTCCTGTAATCTATACAGAGTCTATGTTCTCCAGAGGGTTTCCTTAAGAGTACCACACTGGAACTATACGAAGATTCACTGTGTGAAATAATTCCTTCCTTCAACAAATAGTCTATCTCTTCCTTCAAAGCTTTCTCCTTAGCAAAAGGAATCGAATAGGCTTTCATACAGACAGGTGTGGGGTCTATCAGTTTCATATCATATTCCAATAAGTTTGTATGCCCCGGTCGGTCCGTTAACACCTCTGTATGATTATCTAGAACCTGTTGCACTCTCTCTTTCTGATTTTTCGTTAAATGTGTACTGATTTTCACCTGTGCCGCTGTCTCACAGGGGTGTAATGGATATTCAAATGATGAAAGTGGTTCCTTTTTCATCTCCATTGCAATGGACAAGGTCAACAAGTGTGTCTCTTCCTGATTTTCTCTTTCCAAATATTTCTTCAGGAGATTCACATGATAGATTTTTTCTTTCCCCTTCTTATCTATCTTATAATTTGTTCTAGACACCTTCTCTAGAACTGTATATGGACCTTGCCATCCAATTTGTAACTTATTCTGACTACCGGGTAGAAGAAGCAGTACCTTCTCTCCCACAGCCAAATCTCTGTCTTTAGCTTTCCTGTTGTAATAGGCAGCATGTTTTTTCCTGGCTTGTCTCAAATTTTCATTGGCAAGTTTCCAGCCAGTTTTTAAACGAGTGGTCAGCTCATTCACATATTGGTATGAGGATGTAATATTTTCCTCTGCCTTTTCATCAGTCCACGTTCTTAACAGAGCTTCGAGTGGACCTTTTATTGGCCTTCCAAATAATAATGTTGCCGGGGCCATACCGGTTGAAC
Source organism: Oreohelix idahoensis (assembly GCA_024509875.1). Taxonomy (NCBI): domain Eukaryota; kingdom Metazoa; phylum Mollusca; class Gastropoda; order Stylommatophora; family Oreohelicidae; genus Oreohelix; species Oreohelix idahoensis. The sequence goes on along the minus strand of JAMPIV010011437.1, from coordinate 569,029 downwards.
TATGGGGTACCTCCCGATAAGCAAAGAGGGCGGCGTGAAGGTACTGGTCCCATGTATCTGGTTTTTCGTGTGCCAACTTTCTCAGGATCGACATCAACGTGCCATTAAATCTTTCCACTTGGCCGTTCCCTTGGGGATGGTACACACTACAATGGAAGTGTTTGGCCTGGAAGATCCTGAAAACTTCTTCTGTTAGTTTCCCCTTGAACTGAGAGCCATTATCAGTCAAGATTTGATTGGGAAAGCCTAACCTTGTGAAAATTGTGAGTAATGCCTCTGCCACATGTTTAGAGTCAATCGATGACAGGGCTACCGCCTCTCCCCACATAGAACAAGTGTCCACCAGAGTCAGAATGTAGCTGTTCCTTCTCTTGGTTCGGGTGAGAGGTCCCACAAGATCCACGGCAACTCTCTCAAAGGGTGTTCCCACTATGGGCATTTCCCCAGAGTTGCTGGTGCAGTCCAATGCTTAGGTGCTACTCGTTGGCACTCTGGACAGGATTTTACATATCGTTTGATATCTTCAGTTATCCCTGGCCAGAAATAGTGACAAGCTATACGCTGTCCTGTTGCGCTGATCCCCATATGACCACTGAAGGGAATCGCATGCCCTAGTTCCAACACTTTAGTCCTATATGAAGTGGGAAGGACCAGCTGTCCGTGACCATTGGATTCAGATCCAGCCTTCCTATAAATCAGCTTGTTCTTCATATAAAATTCTCCCTTGCCTGGAGGTGTATGAGATTTGGGCAACTTCTTGAAACACGGCTTGAGTGTTTTGTCCTCCGCCTGTGCCTTCCTCATCTCATCTGGATGAGTATTTATTGGATTATCCTCCTCCTTTTTGGACTGTGATCTGGTCTGCACTGTTGCCAATATCACAGGTCTCTTGGGATTCCCCAAGAAGACATATCTACACCCCAATATCAGAGGGTAGATTGGCTCATTTATCACTGCTGCTTTTATGATTCCTTCCACATATCGCGTTTTCACATTTATCCGGGCGACGGGAAGTGTCATGGTAGCTACATCCTTGGTTGCAGTTTGAATCTCCACTGTTTCTGTGGTGTATTGATCTGCCTGCACCAGGTGAGAACTCACAACGGAATCATAATCTAAACCTGTATCATATAAACACCTTATGGTGACACCATTACAGATGACATCTTCACACACTGAGGGGTGGTATGGTTCCTGTAGTTCCTCAGGTTTGACCTTTTTTCCCTTTTTTCCAGATGTCATAGCAGCACAATGAGGAGGTTTCCTTCTACAATGGTCAGTGTCATGATTGTTCATCTTACAATTTTTACACCACCCTTTTCCTTGGTTGAAAGATTTTCTTTCATCATATTTCCTTTCATCGAATTGTGGGGTTTTATTTTTATTGTCATACCGTGGCCTATCAAACTGGTGCTTACCTTTGTTTTGATCTCTAGGATCAAATTTATTAAAGTTCTGTGGTGCCTTAAAATTATCTACCTGTTTCTTTTTATTACCTGTTACCTCTGCTTGAGCTGCTTGATACCTTTCAGCAACATTTAGTAACTCACCCAGCCTCTCTGCACCTTGTTCCATGAGAAACTTTCTCAGGTCTGGAGCCATGGACTCTCTTAGTTGTTCTATAAGGACCATTTCCTTAAGATCTTGGGTTTTCCCCAGAGAAGTCCATTTCTCCAAGTATGTCTCTAACCGTGCAGAGAACTGGTGATAGGTTTCACCTGACAGTAGTTTAGCATTCCTAAATTTTTTTCTATAAAATTCTGCTTTCTTTTCATATCTTAACAAAAGAGCCTGCTTTAGCATGTCATAATTTTCTTGATCACCTCTGCTCATTTTGGCAAAAACTTCATAAGCTGCCCCACGAAGCCCTTGAGATAACTTTAAGCTCCACCTTTCTCTCTCTAACCCATACGTGGTAGCTAATAGTTCATATCTATTTAGATAGCTCTCGATATCATCGTCTTTCTCAACAAAATGATCTAAATGAAAGTTCATAGCTGAGGTTGAGGCTCCCTGACTAGCAGTGGCATCAGAGGTAAAGGGACTGGCACCATTTTCAGGAGCATGGCTTTGAAACTCACACTCCCTTAGTCGTAACTCATGTTCCCTTTGTAATCTCTTCTCCTCCTTTTCTGCTTCCCTCTGTGCAGCCTGTCTCTTTTCTTCTCTTTCTGCCTCCAATTGGAACTTCTTAGCCTCAGCCTCCAATTGTAACTTCTTAGCCTCAGCCTCTAATGCCCTAGCCTCTTTGTCAGCCTCAATCTGCAACCTCTTAATTTCCTTTTCAGCCTCTAACTTTCTTTCAGCCTCTTTTTCTAATCTTTTTTCTTCGCGTTCAATAAATTTGTCACATTCAGTAGTGACATAAGCAATCATAACGTGCCCGTCCATTCCTAACTCTTTAGCAGCCTGCATAGCAGCAGATCGAAATTTTGCCATGTCGGCCATTTTCTAACAGGCAAATTTATACAATGTCTAACTAAACAATTCAATCTATAACTAATTATCTAAGGACAACCACAGGCACTGAGAGCTCAACCTTATTTATTTTCCACCCAAGGATACCTTTTAAATTTTTATTATTCCCTGAAGTGAATTACCCCCAATATATATAATAGGAGAAGATTCAAATCCCGGACAGGACCCCAATATATGTGGTAAAGTGGGATGATATAAATATTTATAGGGGACTTAGTGTACTGACTGAGATCAGCTGTGGAGGTATCTGTATCTAATAAGTGTGGTGTGTTACAGATGACCTTACTTTGCTACCACATTTAGACCTCAGTCAGACTTATTCTGGAATATTGTGATGACTACGTTGAATGTCTAGGGTTATGATAATGATGAAGTGTAAGTCACAACAACAACAGACAGATAAACAATTTAATTTAATCCACAATACTTTACAACACTGTGACACTCACATACATAGAACACTCTATAAGACTATCTTAAATGAGTCAAGTGTTAACTTTTAAAAATATGTATTAATTCCTTTCAATATTAGATATCCTGATTCAACTACAGAGTGAATCAGGAATCACAATCAAATGTAATCACAAGTTGTATGTACACAATTTATAGATAGGATCTTTGTATTGACATATATTATTATTGCAATATGTGTGTAAGTTGTGCTGTAGTACTATGAGGTAATACTGGCTTTTCAAGCTAGGTTGTTGTTTGTCATCATGACTTCAAGTGTTTGTTTCTGGTGGAAATAATATTGGAAAGGTTCACAGTTTCTTTTTATTTGAAACAAATAAATGTCCCTCTTGATTTAAGGTAAAGTCACTTTTAGAGGGGGGTATACACAAGATTGAGCTGCTCTGGCCACGAAATCTTAACTTCTGTGTGGGCGGCAGGAAACAGTCTCCACTGCTCGCTTGCTTCACCGTTTCCTTGAGAAACAACACTGGTCGATATCTTGACCAAGGAGTATGCTACCAGCCTCTGGATTCAGCAAAACTCAGACCAGGTGCTGCTTTAATACGTTAGTACCACGGTCCCTGAAACAAGAAGGTTGTACCTCCTACTTCAGAACTAATTTATAATCTATTTCCACACTGAAGCACAATACATAACAAACACTGAGTTCAGCGCGGTAGGCCAACTGCTAGCTTACATTGTAACAGTATACACCAGTATTCCTCTCCCTAATGGTTACAACGCCTCTGCAATTCCAGCATTATTTCCTTCTATTCAATAAGATAGGTGTCATAGTACTATTTGGCAATCCCATGCAGTTATACTCCTCTCCGACAAGTTTTGTTCATGGTGGAGCAATATCTAGGCTTTGCCTCATGTTTGCTACTGAACCACACACATACAGACATAAATTATCAATTCACATTCAATTTTCATCTAAAAGAGATCAAATATGTCTAGCTTACCACAATTCAAGGAAATATTAAACAAATACGTTGACTGGCGATGAGTTATGGCACAATTCCGATCTGCCTCTGTCCCAGGCTTTCATTAGAAAAATATGAACTGGTTCTCAACGCACTTGCTTCTACACAGTTTAATTTCAAAAAGTGGCACTGAACCGACGCTCCTAATTGACTATATTAAATGGTCTAGCCAATAAGACCATGTTTACAAAAGCATTTGAAAAAAAGTACCCTTCCTACCGTTTCCCTTAACAACCAAAAATAGTATTTGCAGTCGACTAATCATGTTTCGCCTTACATATAATTCTAGCCAATCAAATCGGATTTAACGTGGTGGCCTCATTTCCTCTAAAGCAGTGTCCAAACACGCCATTATGAGCAAATATGATCCTGTATTGTCAGACAACACCACTATAGTATTTTGGCTATTATTTGTTAATTACTAGACTATTTGCATAACACCTAACATATTCTTTGTCAGCAAGTCCTAAGGCACCCAAATATATAAGTTTAATGGAGCTAAGTGGCTGCGTTCAAAATGTGTATTTTCTTCTACCACCCGTTCACTTTGATACGATGGGGTGTCTTCTGTACTGTCAGGATTTCAGATGTAAAACAGTTGGGTCATGTTTCCTAATAAGCATTAACCATGTTTTTTAAAACCTAACCTCGTATTGGTAGTGTTTTTTGTCCCTGTTTATTTGAAAAAAAAAGCAAGCCTGCGTGCCTTTCGCGTGGGGTGGCATTAATTTCATATCGCGAGATGGTGGTAGTATTGCATGCGTTCCTCCGTACCTCTCTCTCTCTCTCTCTCTTTTAAGCCCGTCTGTCTTTTAGTTTACGCAGTGTATATAATGACATTAATGTAATTTTAAATTTAGGTCATTAAGCAGTGTGCGTATCTCAAGGTTTTCTAAGAAACACAGTACCGGTTTTATTTTTTTTTGAAACGCGTGTAGTTGATGCAGTAGGCTTTACTAGTAAACGCGAAAGCGTTACACTTATGCAGACGAAGTAGAAAAAGGGGATTTCTTGTTTAGCTAGCATGACGTTCTATAATACAGGCGTACGCTATGGTGACCGCACTGTTCTTTTACCATTCTTCTTTCCTTTTAGTGAATTAATTCGTTAGGCTTTACATTTACTTTTTAATTTATATATGTGGATTTAGAATGTCTCACGACAAGCACAAGCACAAAATTAAGATTATATCAGAGCTGTGTGCTTTCTGTGCTTCTCTATGGTGTGGAAAGCTGGAGAATTACAGAGAAGGAAGTGTCGAAATTGTCCTCTTTTCACACAACATGCCTAAGAAAAATTCACCAAATATTTTGACCGAATACCATCACCAACCAAAATCTGCTTACTCGGAGCAAGCAAGAGGACACGCACACCATCATAGCTGGCAGAGGCTGGAGCTGGGTTGGCCATGTCCTCAGAAGAGATCCCGATGCCATCACAAGAACAGCTATGCTTTGGACCCCTGAAGAAAAACAAAAGAGAGGCCGACCAAAAACAACTTGGCAGAGGACTGTGGAGGCTGAGATGCAAAGAATGAACCAGAGTTTGGACACTGTATGAAGGATGGCCACCGACCGAGCAAAGTGGAATAAATTTGTTGTTGCCCAACAAGACGCCACTAGGCGTGATGGCCACTGACTGCTTTGACGGTCGGCGGCTAAGGATCAAAGAAGAAGAAGATGAAATTAATTGCTCAGGGGCAGCTAAACAGTTTTTAAAAAGTTCTTTTGCATTCAGTTTGTTAGTGCCATGAGTGTGTAATATTAGAGTATTTGTTGAGTAAGACAAGGTGAGTGAACTGCAAGATTTATAGAGAAAACACAGATAAGGTGTGAAATTCGAGAGAACTTAAGACGACCTGGAAGAAGGTCTATTAACACTATCACTCTTTCCAAGCCCACAACTCACTTATGTAGTCTTAAGGATCACCCACTCTATCTTCTTTCTCACAGACAGATAGAGAAATAGTAAGAGCTTAAACAGGTATGGATGAAGGTCGTGAACAGCGCATTAACAAAAGGTTAAAATTTATTAAAGTGTTCTTTAGCTTGTATAGAAGAAAATAATTTTAAAAATCTCAGCACAACAATAACTGATCAAATAACAAAGTTAACAATTACATCAATTCATACATCAAAGAACAAAACCAACAAGTAGGCCCCGACAGGGAAAATAAACAAAGAGTTAACAATCCTTCCGCTTCTGTGGAAAAATACAAAATAACTTAAGTCAGTGTCTTTGTGTCTCTGCTCATAAAGCTAGGGATACTTTATAAATCCACTTGAGACGCTGTCCATGCGCTGTGTTCACATAAAAGAACAAGATAGGCGGTAGATTAACTCTGTCTATATTCTGACCACTAATACACGCCAAGTCCGTACTGACCAGTAGACATAATAAATCAACGTCAACTCAGGGAAACTTTCTGTATTGGCGCTCTAATCCGACGCGGCGAATTGGTGTGCCTCGTATATGGTACTCGATGCGTAATCCGGTTGGGTCTGGTTTGAGACCTTTTGTTGGAACTGCGTACTCCATTAAAGAACACAGTAAGATAATTTCAACTAAGCTGGCGATGATGTGTTGATGGACATGCTGGAGGCCACTAAGCCCTGACTTGTACTAAATAGGCGAGTAGGAAACCACAACTGCACAATACGTGACGTCTGGCTGCGGTCACTGGTCCTACACTGCAATTGAATCAATATTCGTGTAATTTTCCAACCGTTTAACGGGGTTATGCGAAGTGGGTAAAGTTGCCAGGCAATTTGACACTCGTCTTGCCGAAAAGCGTTAGACAGGAGGTAGAATCTGTGAGTTCTCTCAGCTTGAGTTTGTAGTCAGCTGTTTTTAGCAGTGAGGGTACCTGGAACTAAGACCAAATAAACACCCATTATCTCAAGGAAAATAAAATCATAACTTTAATGTTATACTGCAGTATTTGTTTTATTATTGCTAGGCAAGTCTCTATGCTGTCTCTGTCCACATGAGTTTTCCTCCCGTTAATTCCACAATATCAATTCTCACCATCCCGCATAGGTTAATATATTTTGTACATACATATACATCTGAGCATTTGCTCTGACAGAAAAAAAAATTGACTCAAGGTCCTCTTCCAACCCAACATATGGGTTGTCCAACCGTGTAGTCTCCGTTGAGAGGATGTACTATTTAGTTTACATCATTATGTGAATTTACAGAAAACATAAACACTAGATACATTACACAATTAAACTGTATGTGTCCCATGGGGTCGATACACAAAAGGGAAAAGTAATAACCTCCCAAAATGGAATACATACAAGTGCAATGTTTATGTTATTATGACACATTGTGACTTTACATAGGACAGAATTCTTTCACTTGCCAGTGGTTAACTGCCTTGTAAGTTAGATCTAAACTACACAATAGCCATTCCCTGGTTCCATACCCTGCCATGAGAAGTTCCTCCCAAAAATAAAATAACTGTCTACCTCCCACAATTCAGTCTCTATAGCGAACACATGTCACTAGTCAGATTTATATGAATAATTTACACAACTGTAGTTCTCCAAAAGTAATGTCAGCTTAAGCTTACCATTTAACCCATTGTAAACACTAACAAAGGGCTGATCACCTGCTTGCCAACCAATCTGATTACGGAAACAGCGATAGATTGTTTGGTCTGTTTTTGTTCCACAAAGACGCCACTAGGCGTGGTGAAAACAGCGATAGATTGATCAATTTGTTGTTGCCCTAAGACGCCACTGGGCGTACTGGCCACATACTGCTTTGCCGGTTGGTGGCTAAGGATGGAAGAAGAAGAAGAAGAAACACTAACAAAACTATGAGGCTCTAAACAGATTAAGCATCTGTTAGCTTTGGCTGTTGACTGCGCTACATTGGCATTGAATAAATTACCGAGGAGTTGTCACAGAAAAAACCCGCAAGTCACTGCTATCAATTATATGTACAATAATAACTAAGCATATGTGATATGACAAATGTCAACTCACCCCGAGACACCAAGATTTTTTTAGCGACACAGTCGAATCTTATGCTCACAACTGCCTGTGTCTCATTTAGTTTTAACCTCGGGTCTAGTTTGTTAACGAGTGTAAAGACAGTAGCTTCTATCAGGCTATATAGTCCAGAAAGGGATGCTGACCTGGCCATCTGCGTTTGCGGGCTTTGAGCAGGTGTTCGGGCTGCTCCGCTTTCTAGCATAACGCAGAGTAACATAAACATTAGTCTAGAATCTACATCAGAGACACCAAAATTCCCTATAATTCCTAATGTTACCCAGCTTTCAAGGGGTTGACTCTCTACGCCGCTTAACTACAAGACACCCTATTAAGGCTGCCGCCCGTGCATTGGCTAGAGTGGTCAAAACACTATTACGTGTGAGGACATTCCCCAGGGCTGGCATCCTACAAACATGCACGCAGGTGGGTCTTATGCAACGTTATTATAGGCTGGCGAGCGCTGGCTACTGAGGACAGAGCAATGAATTTATAATGAGGGCCAGAAACGAAATCAAAAGCCAGACACGACTTGGGGTGGGGGTCTGAGTGGAAAAAATTCAAAAGACTACAGCCGCGAGAGAAGAATTTAAAAAAACTAAAGTTCATGTAGCCGGTAAGAAAAGAAAAATTTAAAGAGTAAGGCCAGGAAATGGGCTGGGACAGTTTGGAAAATTCAAATTTACTTTCAATTCGCGACAGCTAGTCATGTTAAATCTGCAGACCTTTTGCTAGGACAGAGTCCACAGTCTTCCTGGTACATGTTGTAGTCCCATACTTCTGCCTGAACTCAGCACCCTTTGGCTAGGTCTGGTGTTATGTGTCACAATGGACTAGGCAGTTCTGGAGAATGTGTTCAGGGGTCTGGTAGATACAAACGACCTAAAAAAAAAAAAAAAAAAAAAAAACCACTTCAAAACCAAGGGACATTGAAAACAACTGCACACATTTTGTAAAACCCTCGTGGAAAACAAGGAAAATGCAGAGTCCCAGTATATCTCTCAGACCCCTTGCTTGCAGCAGCCACCTGCAGAACCATAGCAGTAACAAAATGAACACCCAAGTAGCTGTATAGGAATCATGGTATAAATTCAGCAGTTTGAAATTACTGTGCTTCCTGCTCACCGCAGAACACTTTAAACCTAGAAAGCCTATCATCATCATCATGTGACGTATTCTTTCCAGAACGTTGTCTCCATTACAGCTGCTCTGAACGCATCACGATTCTGGGCAAGTCGACCTGCATCAGCCAAAGACAAGTTCAGACTCTCTGTGATGTCCTGGGTCCACCGTCGTCTAGGTCGACCCCTTCCCCTTTTTCCAGGGACCATGCCTTCCATCACTGTTTTTTCCAGACTATTATGTCTTTTTATATGACCAAAAAATTTCAGCTTCCTTATTGCGATGGTATTTAGGAGCCAATGTTCCTGTACGTTTAGTGAGTGCAGTACTTCTCTGTTGGTCTTTTTTTCTGTCCAGGGTATTCTCAACATCCTTCTGTAGCATTTCATTTCGAATGATGTATTCTTTTTTGCAACTGTTTTATTGAGTGTCCAAGTCTCGCAGCCGTATGTTGCTACTGGGAATATACATGCTCTGATCAGTTGTAACTTTGTTTCTTTGCTTGTGCCTTGCCATAGGTTTTTCATCTGTATTAGTTTATGTGAAGCAATTGCGCTACTGGGAATATACATGCTCTGATCAGTTGTAACTTTGTTTCTTTGCTTGTGCCTTGCCATAGGTTTTTCATCTGTATTAGTTTATGTGAAGCAATTGCAAGTCTTCTTTTAATTTCTACTGCACAGTCGCCAGAGCTGTTGATGATTGATCCTAAGTATTCGAATTCATTAACACTTTCCAGTTCTTCGTTTTCAATTTCTGGTTTGGTCTTTACTTTGTCTGTTGTCAATACTTTGGTCTTCTTGGTGTTTAGGTATAGATTCTGGGCCTCGCTGTGTTTTTTGGTGGACAGAATTAATTGTTCAAGTCCTTCTGGGTTGATCGATAGGAGGACTGTGTCGTCAGCATATCTGATTTCCGGGATCTGGTACCCGCCATGTTAAATGAGTCAAACTCTGTGTGTTCTTGGTCATCTCTTACGTTTCTCGTGATATTCTCGGCATAAATGTTAAACAGGTAAGGGGAAAGGGTACAGCCTTGTCTTACTCCTTTCTGTACTTCAAACCATTCTGATGTTTCCCCCTCTATTCTTACGGCTGCCTGTTGTTCTTGGTACAGCAGTGAGATGAGTTGTATAAGGTGGTTTGGAAATCCCATATTTTTCATAATAGCCCATAACTGCTGATGTTGTACACAATCCAAAGCTTTGGTGTAATCAATGAAACAAGTATGTAGGTCAACGTTGAATTCTCTACACTTTTCTATGATGATCCTCATGTTGAATATATGATCTCTAGTGCCTCTACCTGGTCGAAAACCCGCCTGTACTTCATTTATTTCTGTTTCTAGCTTTTGTTGCATCCTTTTCATTATGATTTGTAATAGTATTTTGCTGGCATGGCTTATAAGAGCTATAGTTCTGTAGTTTGTGCACAGTTTCAGGTTGCCCTTTTTTGGCAAGGGTATGTAAATTGATCTTTTCCATTCCTTGGGCCAAATTCCGCTTTGCCAGATCTTGCAGCATAATGCATGGTATATACGAGCGCTGCCTTCTCCTCCTGCCTGTATCATTTCAGCTGTTATTTCATCACAACCAGGAGATTTTCCACTTTTTAAGTGTTTGATTGCCTATACTCTTGCCAAAAAGAGAGAGGAAGCAAACAGCAGACGGAAAATAGTATAACATACATAGAACTTAAAACAGTATTTTTAAAATAGTTTCAAATTAAAGTGGCAAAATGAACATCCAGAGTTGAATAAATCAGAAAACTGCAACTCCATTACAAGATGAGGTCAGATGAGAATCTTCTGAGAACCAGCCACTTCTTCTGGATTTGTCCTAAAAAGGACGTTTGTTACATTGTGTCGCCGTTTTCAGCAAATCTGCGATATCTGCGCCTTTCGACCCGACACATTCGTTTTCTGCATGGCATTTTTGGGACAGGGTATCCTTCCCTCTTCGATCCCTACTCTCTCATCCAGACTGCAGTGATGCAACCTGTTTTCAGGACCACCACTTGGAGGTGGAGTAGGGTCTTGGTCAGCTCTGGTTTGCTGACCCTGACGCAAGCAGTCAAGCTATGGGTCGCTTACTGCATTCCTCACTTTTGATGCATCTTCGGTCCTGAACCAGCCACTGCAAATTAGTATACCATATATTCAGCAAACTAAGAATTGGACAAGATATTTTTTTTTCATCTGGGGAAAGGAAACAGACAGTGACACATGTCCTCCAGGAATGTCATCCTTACAAGAGAAGCTGAGTGATAGGATGGCCTTCATCAGTCCTCTTGAGGGAGAAACTGTAAGGCATTGAGAGAAAATTAAGGGTGAAAGTCAGAAAAGCAAGAGATATGTCTTTATGAAAGCACATTTTTTTATAAAAAAAACCTACCTTACTTAGTCGTTCCCCTTCTACCGTGAGGTGTAGAGTTTGGAAGAGAGAGCGCCAGACTATCCTATCGGCCGTCTTTTAAAAAAAGCACGTTGTCACATAATATCTTTTGTTGCGCACATGGGCTTTGATGGAATAAACATATCTTTTGGTGCGCACATCAGCTTTAAAAGAAAAGGGTGCAATGATGAGGAGTGGACAGGAAGCCTGACAGAGAAAGATGTCAGTTTGCCGGCTTTAGAAGCCGTATTTCATTTGATCGTGCTCTCTTTATGGTCGCTGGGTTTTGTACCGCATTGTTGTATATTCCAATGGTAGTAGGACTTGCTGAGCCAGCCATATGGTTATTGCTGACAATTTATTGCTGTTGTTATTGAATTCGTACGTGTAGCATTGTTATTATTTAAAAGTGAGATTGTCAGCACGCCTTTGTGTTACGCTTTGTGAATGGCGTTTACAAGTATTTTGATTGTGTGACCTCTCGCAGTTTGATATGAGCTTAGAGGATAATGTCATGAAGGTGTAGTTATTATACTGTGACATATTTTTGGGGGCTGTAGTCCTCTATACAGGTGTATTTTAGCGTTCCACTTTGTTAGTGACTGGTGGTATCTGGATATTTGTAGTATTGATCTTATTATGGGCTCTCTCATAGCAAGTTTACAGTTGTCGAGGCTTTTGTTGGTGATTGGGTTGCATCCCATTATATGTGCAATTGGTTTTTCTGATGATGACATTTTGAAATGGATTTGTTGTCGGCGAAAACAAGCTACAAGTTCGTAGATTGACTCATTGAGCAGTTTGAGTACTATGAAGCCAAGGTTTAATGAGCACCTGTCTGGCTGGGGTGACGACGATGCCGTCTTATTGTTGGATTAGTTCCATTGTCAGTGATTTGAAGAGCGAATTGTGGGTCTGTCGGAATTGTGGTGGAAAATATGATGTTTTAGTTCCATCCACGCATAGGCGAAGATGTTTTAATTTGTTGGTCGTTGCAGTTGTCTGCTGATTTTTTTGGTTCTCGTTTGTCCATTGGAGGCCTATCTGCTGAGAGCACGAAGACGTCGCATACATTGGTATTTTTGGTACAACAGATTATGACAATACTACACGTGTGTACCTGCCAGTACACATCTTTCACCTCTACCGTGAATACGTTGCCTTGCCTGTGCATGCTTATTTCGCGACTCTGCTGCAGTGACTTTTTGTCTGCATGAAATTTTATTCGTTTGTGAATGCTACCGACTATCGTTGTCGTGCTGAGAAACTGTTCGTGATGAGCAACTATACGTGATTTGCTGAGCAGCGATATCCTTGAATGCAGATGCTGATATATATCATTTGATGAGACAGAACATTGTAGTCTTGCCGATGAATATACGTGAATGGCGGATGCAACCACAACACATTTTCTGATGCAATGGTCTATGGTATGCGGCTGATAATAGACGTCATGTCTTGTGGTGAACTTTATGTCGTTTCTTACTGCAGCCATAATTTGATAACCAATGATGATTTATAGTCTTCGCTGAGTTTACCAGTTATCATTCCCTTTGCTGGTGTAGCCTTTCTTGGACTCAGACATAAGAAGGCGATTTACATTGGTGTGAACGTTTACGAGTGGAACAGAATGGGCTGATACTGAACATTGATGTATTTTCTTATTACTACACCCATTGGTGGCTTCACGGCTTCAGATACGAGAATGACTGACGCCGATTTTACATCTTTTCTTTGAATTTGTTCAGAACATTTTGCCGCAACCGGACAGTGCAGAGTGCACTAAGCGTAACTGATTGTGGCACTAACAAGGCAGATTTAGAAAAAAATGAAGATTGAGGCGGACAAGGAAATTGCTTTGAAAAAGTTGGAGCTTGATTCTGGCAATCCTGGTTCAACTTCTAGGGAGCCAGCTCGCCCTTATAGGCTACGATTACCGAATTTTCGGGAGGAAGTAGATAGCATGGACTTCTTCTTGGAGAGATTTGAATAAGAGACTCTTGCCTGGAGGGCAAGGAAGGAGGAATGGCCTTCACTGTTATCTGCATTGCTTTCTGGCTCCGCTTTAAACACTGTATATAGTTTGCCTGTGGCTGACAGAACTAATTGTGATACCGTAAAGGCAACATTGCTGAGAGAGTTAAAGCTGACAGCCGAAGGGTATCGCTCTCATTTCAGAGATGCGATGCCTAGTGCCGACCAAGATTTCGGCTCTTTTGTCACCAAAATTAAACTTCTCCTTAATAGATGGACAAAGCTGGAGGGAATAAGCAGGGATTTCATTGGGCTCTTTGATCTCATGTTGCGGGACAAGGTGTTGTCCTCATGTTGTTCTGACATGGTTGAATTTTTTCAGGAACGAAAACCTAGAGACATTACTGCTATGGCAGAGTTAGTAAATTCACAAGTCCTTTGTCCCTGAGCCTTTCGCTACATGTTGCCAGGTTATTGGGAAACCTTTCCGTCAACATCGGTCCATGAGTGCGGACAGGTTTGCCAGGAGAAGGTTTGATCGGCAATGCTCTAGTGGGCATGGATCTCATGGGGGCTATGATAGCTTTAAGGGGTACAGATCTCCAAAAAAACAATCATGCTACCATCAAGATAGATTTCCGTTTAGATACACGGGAGATAGACATGACAGGTCTACTCGGAGGCAGGTCCGAATAGACACTACCAGCGATCCCGATCATCGCTGGCATAGAAGAAGTGGTCCGAGTAGAAGGAATGACAGGGATGACAAACGGGAGCAAGAACACCTCAATTCACCAAAGGGTAGTCCTACAAAAGATGATGGTAGGCAGCTTCGATGTGGCGCGTGTGACGGAAGGGGACATGCTGCAAGAGTCTGTTCAAACAATTCAGAAAAAGATAATGCTGCATGCATTCTGAAAACCTTTAATAACGAGGATTGCGAGGGATGTAGGCCTTTGTTTGAACCTGATGGCAGACCATTACTGATTTGTGGTCATACTCTGCCTTGCCTCTCTTCTCTTGATGGGAGCGGAAGCTTAGAGTTACACCAGGGCATGGTTCAGAACTGGTTGGTGTTTGTGTTGAGGGACACAGGATGCACTACGATAGGAGTACGCCGATCATGTATTGACAAATCGTGCCTTATTGTTAAGACTGTCGGATGCGTGACATTTGGGGGGAATGTTGAATATTACCCCCTAGCCATTATAGAAGTGGATACACCCTTTATTTCTGGTCGGGTGCAGGCATGTGTTCTTGAGGCTCCGTTGGTCGATTTGATTATAGGGAACGTGCTTGGTGTATGTGACTGTACCCAGGCCGACATCACAAAATGGCAGGTCGAACGGTCAGTTGTGGCCAGTGTGGTGGTCACAAGGGCTCAGACCAGAGCAGACGACAATTCATTGGCAATACAGCGGGAACTTCCGACATCGAACGCGGTCCCATGTATTGCCTCTACAGGTCCTGATGTACCAGCATCGGACTTTGTCCAGCAGCAGCGAGCTGATAGGACATTGCAGAAATGTTACCCTTTGGCCCAAAATGGTGATGTAAAGCGCACGAAGTCGGCACGTTACTGGTTTGAGTTGAAAAATTATGTTCTTACCAGATGCTTTTCCAGCCAATTCGAATTCAAGTGCCAGGTGGTTGTGCCTGTCGTCTTTAGATCAAAGGTGTTGCAGGTGGCACACGATTCACCGTTTGCTGGACATATGAAGGTTACAAGAACTTGCCATAGAGTTCTGTCACAATTCTATTGGCCAGCATACAACAAAGACATTAAGGTATACTGCAGGTCTTGCAGGATATGCCAGCCAGTGACACATAGGGGTAAATTACCGAAGGCTCCGTTGCAGGTTGTTGATTTGTCTGTTCGGCCCTTCCAGAAAGTTGCCATCGATATCGTTGGTCCGCTTTCTATTGCATCAGAGAGAGGCTTTCATTTTATTTTGACAATGGTGAATCTGTGCACAAGATGGCCTAAGGCTGTGCCAATGAGGACTATAACCTCTCAGGCTGTGGTGGATGCATTGCAGATGTTCAGTAGGTTTGGGTTTCCCGAGGTGATATTGTCAGATAGGGGACGTCAATTCATTTCCAAGGAAATGGCCGAGATCACTAAATCGTTGGGCATTTCCCAATCTTTCACCAGCCCTTATCATCCCCAGTCAAACGGTGTCTGTGAACTATTTAATGGCGCATTGAAGGATATGTTGGCAAAGGTCACTGCTGAATTTCCCCAGGAATGGGATAAATTCCTTTCAGCAGTATTATTTGCCTATAGAGAGTGCCTCAGGAGAGCACCAAGTTCTCCCCTTTTGAACTATTGTACGGGGCGAATCCGAGGGGCCCAATGCACATTCTGAAAGATATACTGGTTGTTGGGTGTTCTGATGGTTCCTCCGTTTCCAGTTATGAATACGTCATAACCCTGCGTGACCGTATTGTCAAAGCGTGTGCCATGGCACGTGATAATTTATCTGTGGCGCGGTACTGGCAATACGCTAACCGCGGATCCAAACTACTGTTCTTGGTTCCCAGTGAAGAGGTATGGCTTCTTCTTCCATCAAAGGAAGACCATTTGAGCATTACATGGCAGGGACCATTTAATGTGCTTAAGAAGGTAACGGATATTGATTATTTAATCCAGGTTCGGAAAAAGGAGAATGTATTCCACCTTAATATGTTAAAACCTTATATGAAACGTCCAGAGGCTCTAAAAGGGATGGCATGTTCTGTGGTCATTAATGAATTGGGTGACATAGGAGATGATATTAATCTCCAGCTGTCTCTCGTTCCCCTTGCTCCTTCTGAGTCTTGGGAGAATGTGCAGATATGTGACGGCCTAACGATAACACATAAATCTGAGGCACGATCGGTCATTGGAGAGTTTAAGGATGTTCTCACTGATTTGCCAGGACATACCGACTTGATCTGCCACAATATCATCCTGACGGATGACCAACCAATCAGGGTAAAGCTTTATCTACAGCCATTACATTTCAAGTCGGAGATTGAAAAAGAACTAGATGACATGTTACAGTTGGGGATCATTTCTCCATCGGAGTCTGCTTACTCCTTCCCTATGGTCATGGTACGAAAGAAAAATGGGTCCTTGCGTGTCTGCATCAACTTCCGTAAATTAAATAGTGTCACTATGATTGACGCTGAGCCAATACCGAACCAAGAGGACCTGCTTACTCAACTTTCCCATGCCAGGTTTTTTAGTAAACTGGATTTATTTCGGGGATACTGGCAGGTTCCTCTTGTGGAGTCGGCTAAACCTTTGACGGAATTTTCCACCCCAAGGGGTTTATTTCAGTTTAATTTTATGTGTTTCGGGCTAGTTAATACGCCCGCAACTTTCATCAGAATGATGAGAAAGTTGTTAGGTCATCGTATGGATATGATTACGTACATCGATGACATCTGCCTTTTCCATGAAACATGGGAACAACATATGTTGGGGATGTCTTCTCTGTTGCTTTGTTTACGTAAGCATGATTTAATGGTGCGCCCTAGTAAGATTTGTATAAATTTTAGGGAGTTGAATTTTTTGGGGTTTATCGTAGGTAATAATCTATATAAATCCGAGATTAGCACGGCTACAAAAATTTTAGAATAACAAACACCTAGGACTAAGAAGCAGGTCAGATGCCTGATGGGACTTGTCAATTTTTATCGCAAATTCATCCCTCAGTTTTCTACTATTTCTGATGCTTTAACCTCTCTTACTTGTAAAGGGATGCCTAACAGGGTTGTATGGTCGGCAGAATGCGAGAAGGCGTTATCAAAAATCAAGAAGTTATTTTCCAGGCGACCAATCCTGTTGTTGCATGATTTGAGCAAACCCTTTATACTGCGGACCGACGCGTCATCTGTGGGCATTGGTGCATGTCTTATGGAAGACCACGAGGGTACGCTACATCCTGTGATGTATGTTAGTCGGAAACTGTTACCGGCAGAGACCAGGTACTTAACAATTGAAAGGGAATGCCTGGCTATAGTATGGGCAGTGTCAAAACTGTCCCGATACTTGATAGGGTCCCAGTTTATACTTCAGACAGATCATCGACCTCTACTGTTTTTGAAATCTTCGAAGTCGACAAGCTCACGGTTGACTCGTTAGGCCTTATTGCTACAACAGTTCCAGTTCACAATTATCCCATTAGAGGGTAGACTTAATGTCGTGGCAGATGCTCTGTCTAGATTGTAATTTTTGGGACATGAGGTATATGTGTTCGTAGGCACGACATCTATGTACACCAGTGTAAATTTTTTTTTTAACTTGTCTAATATTTTGTTGTATGCTGGGAAATCTACTGCCCTCAGGGAGAAGAAAACTCTGTTTTTTTTTCTGGGGAAGGGGGTAGATGTCACATAATATCTTTTGTTGCGCACATGGGCTTTGATGAAATAAACATATCTTGTGGTTCGCACATCCGCTTTAAAAGAAAATGGTGCAAAAGGGTGCAGTGATGAGGAGTGGACAGGAAGCCTGACAAAAGATGTCAGTTTGCCAGCTTTAGAAGCCATATTTCATTTGATCGTGCTCTCTTTATGGTCGCTGTGTTTTGCACCGTATTGTTGTATATTCCAATGGTAGTAGGACTTGCTGAGCCAGCCATATGGTTATTGCTGACAATTTATTGCTGTTGTTTTTGAATTCATACGTGTAGCATTGTTATTATTAAAAAGGGAGATTGTCAGCACGCCTTCGTGTTACGCTTTGTGAATGGCGTTTACAAGTATTTTGATTGTGTGATCTCTCGCAGTTTGATATGAGCTTAGAGGATAATGTCATGAAGGTGTAGTTATTATACTGTGACACACGCCAATAAAATAAAATAAAGACAATTGCTGTGTCAGAAACCAAATGGTTCTTCACTAACTTCATTGTTTATGTTTTTTAACTTGTTTAATGTTTTCCTATATAACACTAAGTAATATTTGGGTTATGTGGTTTGTAATTCTGAAGTCTACGCTTTCCATTCACATAGGGTTCTTGGGTAATGTTATGAAGTCACATGTCTTGAAGTCATAGAGTTAAAACACTGTGGTTTTACATGATTGATAATACAGCTCTAATCCTCTTTTCTTGTATTTATTTGCACTTTATTTTTTATCTGCTTTGTTCAGTGCTTTTTCCTATTCGGCTTTATTTATTTCTCACTTCAACAAGCACATTTTATTGTCAGTGCTAGTACTTCTATAACTTGAGCAGATGGCACGTGACAGGATGACTTGGCATGTGTTTGTTGAAGGCCTATGCTCCTTGAGGAGCTAAAGGGTATTGCAGTACTTCTATGCAAGGTCCCTTATAGATTGTACGGTTACAAAATTTGATATTTACTTTATCACCAAAGGATTGTGCATGGAGTTATCTGTTTGTTCTTTCCCACTGCATGAATAATGTGTTTCATATAATCTGGTGGTCTGTATTACGTACTTGTTTTGTAAGTGGTACCTAGATCATTCACAACGGTACAGATAAAGCTGATAAATGTGGCCGCCAGTCGCATTCCAAATCAATCATTAAAGATAGCTATTAGTACTGTAAAACTAAAAAAAAGTAAGTCAGAGATAAAGCAGTGTGTATGTCGTCACAGTGGCAGAATACAGTTAAGGTCCATTCATTACACTTAGGCTTCCTTTGGAGCATTGACCTTTAGATATTTGACACCCAGCCTTCCTGTCCTGTGTTGTTAGTTCAAGGTCTTTTTTATCCCTTTGGTATCAGTCTCTGGACATCAAGCCTCTGACAGATCTACTTTAGATAGAGTCAAAATCTAGAATCTTTTATGGAAGTTAAGTTCCTGAATGACAGTGAAAACAAAAGATAGACAATAGTGGCCTGGGAAATCAGACACTGACTCATAAAACTATTGGGACTGACAGAGACAGGGTGGAATGGAGTGAGACACAAACACTGATTACTGGAGAAAACATCATCTGTGCAGGGCATTGAAGATGAATCTGTTCAGGGCATTGAAGATGAATCTGTTCAGGGCATTGAAGAAGAAGACCATGCTTACATGGAGTTGCTTTTATAACAGAAGAAGCAAGGAAGTCGCTGATGGAACAGAAACCAGCATCACCCAGAATAATAACAGCAAGATTCCAAGGGAGAAATGTCACACCAGTCCAATGCTACTCACTAAAAAAAAAGATGCAGACAATACTACAGAGATAAATAACAGAGAAAATTATACTGGAAACGATACCTTCATGAGAGCATCCAGACATGACAGTAACTAGAATTCCGCAAGGGATGAGAAAAGTTGGAGGCCAAAGAGAAACTACAGAACAGTGAAAGATGAAGCTAAAGCAATTAGCCTGTCATGGCAGAGTTGAAACAGATGGCCCAAAACTGAAACTGTTGGTGGGTAGCAATTGTAGGCATACTAGTTTCACATGGAGAAAAAAAATGAAGATAGAACATTAACTGTAATAATCATTATTTCCTTTTTTGTTCCATGTGGAGCATGGATCCTCCACTGTAGACTCCTCAGAAAAAAACAATCCTGCAACAAAGGGCATGTTCTTACAGCAATGGTTTCTGTATCAATTTGTTTTTAGCTAGATGAAGTTGCCAGTACCCACCACGCTGAGCTCATATTAGTTGTCTCTTTTAGCTAGATGAAGTTGCCAGTACCACCACGCTGAGCTCATATTAGTTGTCTCTTTTAGCTTGATGAAGTTGCCAGTACCCACCACGCTGAGCTCATATTAGTTGTCTCTTTTAGCTAGATGAAGTTGCCAGTACCACCACGCTGAGCTCATATTAGTTGTCTCTTTTAGCTAGATGAAGTTGCCAGTACCCACCACGCTGAGCTCATATTAGTTGTCTCTTTTAGCTTGATGAAGTTGCCAGTACCCACCACGCTGAGCTCATATTAGTTGTCTCTTTTAGCTAGATGAAGTTGCCAGTACCCACCACGCTGAGCTCATATTAGTTGTCTCTTTTAGCTTGATGAAGTTGCCAGTACCCACCACGCTGAGCTCATATTAGTTGTCTCTTTTAGCTTGATGAAGTTGCCAGTACCCACCACGCTGAGCTCATATTAGTTGTCTCTTTTAGCTTGATGAAGTTGCCAGTACCCACCACGCTGAGCTCATATTAGTTGTCTCTTTTAGCTAGATGAAGTTGCCAGTACCCACCACGCTGAGCTCATATTAGTTGTCTCTTTTAGCTAGATGAAGTTGCCAGTACCCACCACGCTGAGCTCATATTAGTTGTCTCTTTTAGCTTGATGAAGTTGCCAGTACCACCACGCTGAGCTCATATCAGTTGTCTCTTTTAGCTAGATGAAGTTGCCAGTACCACCACGCTGAGCTCATATTAGTTGTCTCTTTTAGCTAGATGAAGTTGCCAGTACCCACCACGCTGAGCTCATATTAGTTGTCTCTTTTAGCTTGATGAAGTTGCCAGTACCACCACGCTGAGCTCATATCAGTTGTCTCTTTTAGCTTGATGAAGTTGCCAGTACCCACCACGCTGAGCTCATATTAGTTGTCTCTTTTAGCTAGATGAAGTTGCCAGTACCCACCACGCTGAGCTCATATTAGTTGTCTCTTTTAGCTTGATGAAGTTGCCAGTACCACCACGCTGAGCTCATATCAGTTGTCTCTTTTAGCTAGATGAAGTTGCCAGTACCCACCACGCTGAGCTCATATTAGTTGTCTCTTTTAGCTAGATGAAGTTGCCAGTACCCACCACGCTGAGCTCATATTAGTTGTCTCTTTTAGCTTGATGAAGTTGCCAGTACCACCACGCTGAGCTCATATTAGTTGTCTCTTTTAGCTAGATGAAGTTGCCAGTACCACCACGCTGAGCTCATATTAGTTGTCTCTTTTAGCTAGATGAAGTTGCCAGTACCCACCACGCTGAGCTCATATTAGTTGTCTCTTTTAGCTTGATGAAGTTGCCAGTACCACCACGCTGAGCTCATATTAGTTGTCTCTTTTAGCTAGATGAAGTTGCCAGTACCACCACGCTGAGCTCATATTAGTTGTCTCTTTTAGCTTGATGAAGTTGCCAGTACCACCACGCTGAGCTCATATTAGTTGTCTCTTTTAGCTAGATGAAGTTGCCAGTACCCACCACGCTGAGCTCATATTAGTTGTCTCTTTTAGCTTGATGAAGTTGCCAGTACCACCACGCTGAGCTCATATTAGTTGTCTCTTTTAGCTTGCATGATAGAGTATTAGCCCTATTCTTTTTACCAGGCACTACACAGGGCTTTAACTCTCACTACACATGGCTTTAACTTTCACTACACAGGGCTTTAACTCACACTACAAAGGGCTTTAACTCACACTACACAGGGCTTTAACTCACACTACACAGGGCTTTAACTCACACTACACAGGGCTTCAACTCACACTACACAGGGCTTTAACTTTCACTACACAGGACTTTAACTCACACTACACAGGGCTTTAACTCTCACTACACAGGGCTTTAAATCTCACTACACAGGGCTTTAACTCACACTACACAGGGCTTTAACTCACTACACAGGGCTTTAACTCACACTACACGGGGCTTTAACTCACACTACACAGGGCTTTAACTCTCACTACACAGGGCTTTAACTCACACTACACAGGGCTGTAACTCACACTACACATGGCTTTAACTCTCACTACACATGGCTTTAACTATCACTACACAGGGCTTTAACTCTCACTACACATGGCCAGCTCTCACTACACAGGGCTTCAACTCTCACTACACAGGGCTTTAACTTACACTGCACATGGCTTTAACTTACACTGCACATGGCTTTAACTCTCACTACACAGGGCTTTAACTCTCACCACACAGGTCTTCAACTCTCACTACACATGGCTTTAACTCACACTACACAGGGATTTAACTCACACTACACAGGGCTTTAACTCACACTACACTTGGCTTTAACTCACACTACACAGGGCATTAACTCTGAAGTTCTCTTGTCAAACTAACATGTCACCAACTTGTTTGTCCCTAGTGATATTCTAACCAAGCCTGCCATCACAGCTGTTATCCTTTCTGCATTTTAACTTTCAGACACAGATAAAACCCTATTACTTAAAAGTTGCCCATATATTTCATACCTGTCAAACACTACATGTAATTTTTCATTAAGTGTTCTATACCATTAACTGCTGTACGGAAAAATTTTTTACTGCCTTTGAACAGTTATCTGAATGTGAGTATGGATTTTGTTGTTGTCGCGAACTCTGGCTTTCCTGAATTTCAGGTGCTTGTTGATTATTTGTGGTTCTGTTTTGAGTGTTGCTTTTTGTATTGAATATTTATGGATATTTTACGATAGTAGGTAATCTCTGTTGCAAGATTACAGAGTAGTGATCTGAGGCTAAGGTAACACTAAGCATGACTTTTGTGAGTTTTTCTTCTGATTGTTAATATAAAGTCTGTCATCGCTGCTTGTTTTTAGTTGGCAGCCTTATCATGGATATCAAATTGCTGCAGAAACTACTCCTGCAGGAGCACATGAGTGTATTTGTGCAAGCTTCTGGCAAGCAGACCAGCTTCTTTGGTGGCTTCATGCTCCATGAGGAGCACAGATGAAATAGGATGATGATTAGTGACTGTGTTGATATTTAACTTTGTTAATGCAGTGTAAATTGGTGGGTTCAGTTCCAGACTTTGTTCAACTGTTATTCAGTGTGGCTATCTGGTCTGTAAGGCTCTGTTGGGCCTAAAACCACCTTTTTTCATCTCTCAGTTGTCTGTTTATGGACTAGTAATCTCTCAAGTATGATCTTGTTTAATGTTTTTCCTAGCTATCATAGTAATGTTAGTCCTCTGTAATTGTTGCACTTTTGTAAATCTCCTTTATTTAGGCAACTTGATAGTGTTGTCCACTTGAGACAAAGAAGGATTAAGACTATATCTCTCTCAGGAATGTCACACAAAGTTTTCCTGCATGGGGCTAACAGTCTCATCATGTAGAATAAACTGTCACACAAGCCATCACAGCAAGAGTATGTGAATGCTTGGTGCAGGCTTCCACTGGTGGCTTTGTGGCACAGAAAGGAAAATGATGATGTATGCATGCGGCCATGACCCTTTGTTTTAACGTTCTAGTTTTGCACCTCAGTGTCCTTAAGGATGCCTCATCAGTGTGAGTGTCACTAAGAACCAGAGTTTCTAGTGCACTTGGTAGTATATATCATGGATAACAATAATATAAGAAGCATTAAGGAGTATATGTGCATAGACAAGTATAATATGAGGGGTACAAAGGTGTTATATGCACTTAGACGTACAGTATGTGCAGTAGAAAATGTATTTTGATTTAACTATGAACCAGTCCCAGAGTTATCATTCACTTGTAGAAACCTAAACAAATAAATTACATCGATTTATTATCAAGATAAGAACACATACGCTGACTGAGTAAATATGTTCTGTCACTGACATAATCTCCCCCTTCTTTCAGCCCTTTGTATTTGTAACATTCTTTATCTTCAACAAATGTTCTTGCCTTTGTGATGTGTAGTGTTTGTCCGAATTTATGTTCACGTGTCTGCCTTAAGGTGAGATACCGGAGTGTACTGTATTAGCTTAACCAGTTTTGTGCTGAGCAGATTCTCTGTCTACACAGTCAGATGCCTTTTCGTAGTCCTCAAATCCAATGTAAAGTGATGAATTCCATTCCAGACTTTGTTCAACTATTATTCTTAAAGTGGCTGTCTGGTCTGTACAGGATCTGTTTGGTTGAAAACCTGCTTGTTCATCTCTCTGTTTCTTGTCAATGGACTCTTTTAATCTCTCGAGGATGATCCTGTTTAATACTTTTCCTGGCACTGATAGTAACATTATTCCTGTATAATTTGTAAGTTTCCCTTCTTAGGCAGCTTAACCAGATATCCGTCTTTCCATTTTGCTGGTATCTCTTCCCTTTCCCAGACTTTACCAAGTAATTTATACAACATCTCTGTAGCCTTGTCAATATCTGCTTTGATGGCCTCTGCTGGAATGCTAACTGGTCCAGTCGCTTTTCCATCTCTTAGAAGCTTTATGGCTTTCTTTATTTCTTCGTTTGTTGATCTTTCACAGTTGATCTGTAGCTCTTCTTCTGCTGGCTGGATGTCTGGGGGGTTTTGTGGAGCTGGTCTATTGAGAAGGTCCTCAAAATATTCGGTCCACCTCTTCATTTGCTCTTGTATATTGCTGAGCAGTTTTCCATTCTTGTCTTTTATGAGGCAACTTTCTTGCTTATATTTCCCTGTTAGCTTCTTTGTGCTGTTCTACAGTTCTCTCATATTTCATTTGGCTGCAGCATTTTCTGCCTCTCTTCCCAACTCCTCAATATATTTCCTCTTGTCTCTTTTGATGCTTCTTTTTACTTCTTTGTTTGCTTCTGTGTACACTTCCTGAGCCTAGGCTTTGGAACTTCTGGTTTTGCTTGTGTTTAAATCTGCTTTCTTATTTTTTCTGTCTATTATCTTATTGATGGTTTCTGTTGTTATCCATGCTTTTTGTTGTTGTTTCCTTTTCCTCTGTATTTCTTCACATGTCTCATTCCAAACAGTTTTGATTTGCTGCCAATAGTCTTCTGTATTCTCTACATCTTCCAGCTGTTGGAGGACTTGGAGTTTGTTGGATATTGTGTCTGTAATTTGTCTCTTGTTTCTTGATTTCTTAGATGTTCTACATTAAATTGTTGTCTCTAACTGTGCATTGTTGCATATCTCTTGAGTTTTATTTTTACTTTGGCTATCAGAAGATGCTGATCTGATGCCACATCTGCTCCTCTATATACCTTTACATCCTGCAGTGATGATCTAAACTTCTTGTTTATGCATATATGATCAATCTGATTTTCTGTTCTATGGTCTAATGATATCCATGTTGCCTTGTGTAGTCTCTTATGTGGTAACATGCTTCCTTCTATACCTAGTTGATTTGAAGCACAGAAGTTTGTAAATAATTCTCCATTTTAGTTCATTATTTCTAGCCCATGATTTCTTTAAAGGTTGTGTTGACTGTACATATCTTTGCATTCATGTCACCCATCAAAATTGTGATGTCTCTTCTTTTTATTTTATCTATATCTTGAAGTCTAGTATAAAATGCTTCTTTCACAGGCTCTTCTTTGTCATTGGTTGGTGCATAACATTGGATGACGTTTTACATTTATTTTCTTTTTAGCTCTTTTGAAAGTAGCTGTTATGATTCTGGGACCCACGGCTTCCCATTCAATTAGTGCTGTCTGTGCTACCCCTTCACTATGGTGTGAACTTTTGTCTTCATGTCCTGAGGACAGCACCAATTCACCTGTGCTGAGTTTCTTCCTGTCTACCCCCATCCACTTTGTTTCACACAGTCCTATGACATCGATCTTATATTCCCTCATTTCTGCTGCTACGTTTTTTTCCCTTGCTCGTTCAATGTCCAAACATTCCAGAGTTTTATTTTCCTTAATTGACTTGTCCATGTTTGTGGAGTCGGCGTCTGTGGCCTAATGGATATGAACACAGTTTCATAATCCAGATATACCAGGTTCGAAACCTGCTGCAGGCGGTTTGATAGCAGATCGCTTTGTGTGGATTTTTAACAATGGTATAAGTGCCGTACCGTTCAGAAAGCAATGGCAAACTACTGAATGAAAAAAATTGCCTAGAAAAATCACAAACAGCCAATAAAAGCTGGGGTTGATTGCCACGTCCTGTAAAGGATAAGCAACTAAGAATGTTTGTGGAAGTTTTTGTGGTTGAACATTTTTTACAGGATGGGGTAACCAGCCCCATGCCTAACCCCCTTTAGTCGCTTTCTACGACATGCTTGGTAGGGAACAGTGTTACTATTTTTTACCCCCCTTTCAGGCCCTGGTAACCACTGTGCCACTCAAACTCACATAGTTCATTGAGTATATATGGTACATGTAAATATGTCTTGAAACATCGAGAACTAGATTTTCGAAATGTAAGTTTTATTCTCATTGTGTATTGAATGCTGCATAATTTTAGTCGATATAACATGCCATCTGCACCTTTTTGTTGTGTAGGCGGAAATCGACCAGTAAATACCTTGTCTGTAAACAGATCCAGTATATGTAAATTGAGTCACACAAGTTATTAATGTGATAAGGGAAACTACCATTTGCATGAAGCCTGTAGAGATACTTTGTGGAGAAAGTCTCTTGCATGTGTGTGTGTGTGTGTGTGCATGTGTACCTGTAACGTTTAGGGAAAATACCTAGCCGTCTGTTCTTTCCAGGTATTGGGCCAGAACTAAAATTGCCAAACCATACAAGAATAATATTTTAGGGAAGAACAAAAAAAAAAAAACTGAAAATAGAAGTGCTCATTTTGAAGCTTAACACACTTACTTACTTACTTAGTCGTTCCCCTTCTACCGTGAGGTGTAGAGGTTTGGAAGAGAGAGCGCCAGACTATCCCACCGGCCGTCTTCCTCCTGGCCCGGCTCCACCCTAGTCCTCGATCCTTCAAAGATTGTCTAATGTTGTCCTCCCAGCGGACTCCGGGTCGTCCTCGGGGTCTGGATCCCCGGCTCTCTGTCTCCCATGCCTGTCGTGGTATCCGATCCTCTCCCACTCTGCAGACATGGCCAAACCATCCCAATTGGGACTGTTCCACTTGGGTCCGCAGGGGGTAGGATTTAAGGCCCTGACGTATCGTCTGGCTGCATACCAGGTCTCTTCTTGTTACTTCAACCACCTTCCTCAGATACCTCATTTCTGAGGTTTGGATCTGGCTTTTATGGGTTGTAGTCATTGCCCATGACTCGCATCCGTATGTCACACACTTAACACACTTCGAACCGGAAATAACAAAAATAGTAACGATGACTTTTGAAGTAAAAAAAAAAGCACATTTATTTTTTAATTTTGACTTCAAATCAATGTTTTATATTAAGAATACATGTTAACAGTTATATCTGTTCTAAAAAATTTACAGCTTTCACTTACTTTGACTTTGAAATTACATGCGGAAAAACGTAAACACCGCATTTCCCTGTCCGCCATTTTGAATATTTTGCGAACAACTCGTCTTAACACATCGTAAACAAAATCCAGTCTGATAGTAACTACAATGCATCTAGTGATGTAGATTCCTGTTCTGATGATTATTCAGAGAACTTGGAAACATCTGATGAGTCGGATGTTGGAAAATACAGCTCAGAACAACTTAAATCACCAGCCGTACATGCAAAGGTAATGTTACTTCGTTACCAAAATGATAACAGCTGATTTTGAAAAGCTAATTTTTTTTTTTTACCTCATTTGCCCTGTGTCTCTGCTTTTAAAAATTATTATTCACATCATATGACTTTATGATTGACAGTGTTCCTTTGTACGAAAAATGTAATGTGTGTCAATTTTCCTGTGTACACTAAACTGTAACTTTAAATTCTATTGTTGATCTGTAAAAATTAATTTTAAATTGTTCTTCTTGCAGATGTTTTGGTTATGATGGACTTGATGAAAGCCCACCTTCCAAGCCTCCGCCCTTTTTGCTTGAGAGAGTTCCAGGTCTGCAACTGTCAGAGGTGAGGACCAGAGAAAATACGAAGCAGTTTTTGAGGCCCATTGACTTCTTCAAACTGTATTTCACTGCTGACATTGTTGGTTACCTGTGTCAGTTTACAAATGAATTTGCACAGCAGCATGGACCTAACAAGCCTACTGTCTTTACTGGATGGTATGATGGTACTCCAGAGGAGTTTTATCGCTTTTGTGCTTTGCTATTGTATGCTGGTCTTGTACCAGCCCCAAGTATTGATCACCTCTGGTCAAGAAAAAGTCTTTACAATGGACTGTAGGCCCGGGCATTTATGTTTAGAAACAGATTCAAAGCAATAATGAGTTTTTTAAAAGTTTCAGACCCAAAGACTGAAGACCCTCAAGATAAGCTATGTAAAGTGAGAATGTTGTTAACATATATTAGAATAAAGTGCAAAAATTATACCAACCTGATCAAAATGTTTCTATTGATGAAAGAATGGTTAGAAATAAAGGGTGTTATTCTTTTTGACAGTATATTAAAGACAAGCCAACAAAAGGGGGGATGAAGTTGTGGGTTCTTGCTGATGCTGTTAGTGGATATACTTATGACTGATGTTTATTTAGGTAGGAACACAGCAATTGGACCATTAGCTTACACTGTAGTTATGAATCTTATGAAATCTTTGGTGAGACAAGGATATAGGGTTTTTGATAATTTTTATACATTCATTCAGTTACTGAAGGACTTGTGGAAGTTAGGGATTGGAGCTTGTGGCACATTTCTTAGAAACAGAAAGGGGTTTCCAGCTGCACTTTCAAATATAAAGGAATTTGAACAAAATAGTATCAGAGGTGGGTTAGAGATGAAGAATTACTAGCACTGCAGTGGAGAGATAACAAAACTATAACACTCTTTTCAAGCATTCACGATGCAATGGGCCATAGGTTCAAAGCCACCAGTTTTTTCTCGGCACGCCATGGACCCCGAGTTTACAAAGACAAAAAGAAATGGTAAGCTTTGCTATCAGACTGTAAAGATTGAAAAAAAAACTAAAGTTAAATGTAAAGTTTGTGATACTTTTTTATGTTTTCATGCAGGTAGGAATTGTCTGTCAGAATACCACAAGCCTTAGTAGGAAATATATAAAGATGTGTTTAGTCTTTATTATGTCACCCTCATAACTGATTTTACTTATGTGTTAGTGATCATACAGTGTTACACTAGAAATATGTCTACTGAAGTCATACTTCATTAATTTAGCTAAGGTGTTGCAGCTACTTATAATAACTGTATTGTATTCAGTGGAAGATTTTTTTATTTAAAAAAAAAAAAAAGCCTAGTTATGTAACATTTCAAAAATCTGCATAATTTTATTATTTAATGTTGAATTGTTTTGGAAATGTAACATATGATGCAGAAATGGTCAGACTACAATAAAATATGACTGTTGTTAATTGTTCTGATAATACTTTTTTTGTCTTCTTTGTGAAATATCATGTTTATAATTTTTGTGTATTTTTCCTGTTGACTTTCCAAGTTTTTAAAACTCACATCAATATAAATTTATAAAATATTAATTTTACATCTAAATATGGTAGTCTGTTTAATTACAAACAATTTGATGTATTAGACTTCAAATTAAAATGTATCAAGGAACATTAGAAGTCAGATATGTCAGAGTATGAGAAAATGATACAAAATATCAGGTCTGAAAAGAGTTAAGAAAGTCTTGCAAGAAAGAGAAGCTAAAAACTGCTGTGATAATGCTGAATCGTACATTGTGCCCTGTATACCACATTGAGAATTTGTGGATAATAGTCATAACCCTCTGACTTATTTGTTCCACTTCCTGGTTTATGTAGCAAAAGAGTCCATTATTCTACTCCATGTGGCTGACATACTTATAGTGTAAGCCTTGTTCACTTGTTAAGTCATACTCAGGTGGTAGGTGTAACTGATCATCGCTTTAATTTACTGCTTTATTCTATTTCCACTTTTGGCAAAAATTGACCAGAGGTCATAAATCGACATAAAGTTGTTTAATCTATCATCCTACAACATATTTTACAGTTAGCATTTTGGATCATCATGAAAAAGCTCATATTGATGTGGTATATCCTTCTTTTCAACTAGTAAAAAACTTTGAACACATTTTTCTCAAAACAAACTGAAGTGTAGATGGAATAAAGCAGTACTGTGGCGACATGGTGTGTAGTCAAACTGAAGTCAGTTGATCAAATCCAGGTTATTTATTTGCGTTACTGAATGGACCTGCATATTTGTACATGTTCAAAGTTAAGCATTTGCGAGTGATTTGGTGATGATGCTGGGGGTGTTCTGTGAATGTTTCCCTCACCTGTACACTTAACCTTTCACATACACACAAATGTTGCAGTTTATAAGGTGGGTCTACATGTACATTTTAATTATTGTTTTCTGTACTCTCTACCTTTCCTATTCCTGCCACTTCTTTATAAGTGTTTACATCTGGTCCATGCAGTCGATAATTATTGGAACAGATTTGGAATCCTGAACTGTTAATAATTATATCAACTCTGGAGGGTTGTCAAATTAATGAGCAATTGAGTAAATACTCTTCGTGTCAGTTCTTGTTGATTACACACAACGGGTAGTTGTCACATGGTGTAATTATGTTGTCGTATATCTGTGTGAAGCTTTGCTCTGTATGTGTGTTTATTTTCCATACATTTCTTGCGATATCAGTGGATGCAGTCAAGTTTCGTTCATTCCTCCCCCGTGTCTGGTAGCACAGATGGCTTGGTGACACTGTTACGCTTACCCACCATCTGCCATTTAAGGCCAGTTTTTCCATCTGGCATCAATGCCATACATGCCACCCTTAAGAGATAAAAAAAAACCTGTGCGGAAAAATAAATAAAAACCTGTACAAAGACCCACAAAACCTGTACAAAGAATGAAAAACAGTGTCAAAAGAGTTAATTTGTGTAAAAATATTTTCAATTAAAGTGGGCTGCATTATAATTGAGACATGCTGCCTTTGCTTTTTAAAGCAGGTCTTCACTTGTTTTAAAACCCAAACAAGTGCCAGAGTTTATTTGACGCTGTAAAAGTGACGTGATCGTGTCATCATTTGGTCTATTTCTGCTCTTAACTATGAGTAACAGACTGGGAAATCTTGTGTTCAATAGGACTTTATAAAAGAATTCTGAGACACAGTAAAAAGGGGTAAGGGTTAGAAATCATAAACCTAAACCTGAACCCAGACCTTAATCTTAACCCTAAAAATGTTTGCAACTAACAAGGATGACATAGACTTTGTCGTTATTATTATTGCAAAGAGAAAAATTGAAGTAAACTATATTATCCTGTTATGTGATATGGAATGGGAAGGTTTCCAGGCAATGTCGAATTATTTCAATAAATAATTTATGTGGGGCGCATCTCATGGAAAGAGAAGACAACAAATAAGGAGTTCCTAGAAAACTCACTAATGAAAAGAGAACTAATGAAGGAGATCAAAATAAGCCAGCTAAAATATTTTGGCCACATAAAAAGACATAACACCTTGCAGAAGACCATAGTAGCAGGGAGAGTTGAAGGCAAATGTGCAAGAATACAGCGCTATAAGTGGGAAGATAACATCAAGAGATGGACAGGAAAGAGTTTCAGAGTGCACCATCAGTACAAAATACTAAAGACGTTGGAGATCCATTACAGCCAACCTTCGTTGTGGCAGCTAATGATGATCTTAAGTAATTTTAAAAATAATAAAATCACGTGATCCTATTAATTTTTAAAATGAAATTATAAACGGCGCCAGCGTAATTTATTCTCTACCGAACTTCAAAAATTAAAAGAGTCGTTTTAGCCTAATTGATTATTTAAAAAACCCATATGACTTCCAAAGAAAAATCACAGACAATGTTTTTAAAGAAATAAAATTAAAACTTAGAAGAGAAGTAACTCTAAATAAACTTTTACCGGGGCTCTGTTTGGGTCAAGATGCAATTTTTCCTAGCTTTCGTGATTTTTTTTTCTGTTTCATAAATATTATTATTCAGATGTACATTTCTTACGCAGATTCTACAAGTTTTAGTGAAATAAAGTAATATGTAGTGGCATCCACTTTGTGTGGGTGTGGGTGTGTGTGTGTGTGTGTGTGAGTGAGTGAGTGAGTGAGTGAGTGAGTGAGAGAGAATTATGTCAATACGATATAATCGTAAAATAATCAGTAACCTGCCGGTTGCCGTCAGCATTAGTGCAGAATGATGAATAAATGACACACCACGCAGACTCTCGCAAATTTGGCATAAATCGAAAAATAGTTAGCTTGATTTCATTGGTTCATTTTTTTATTCATGTGGCCAATCATCTTGCCGAATCTATCAATGGAAATATTGGCAAAGGTGTGGCGCAAAATGATCGATTTAAATATGTATTTAATAATTAGGCAAAAAACCTGTACAGAAATTATGTACGGGCCGTGCACATCTGAAAACAAGAATGACTTGTACAGTTCATGGGTAAACCATACTACTTGGTATGTATGTAGTGCTGATGTTCACCTTTTGGTCAGAGTTTTCATTAAGTGTTCTATACCATTAACTGCTGTATGGAAAAAATGTTTTACTGCCTTTTATCAGTTATCTGAATGTGAGTATGGTTTTTTGTATGGCTTTCCTGAATTTCAGCTGCTTGTTGGTTATTTGTGGTTCTGTTTTGAGTGTTAATTTTTTGTCTAGAATATTTATAGATATTTTACAAAAGTAGGTATCCTCTGTTGCAAGCTTAAGGAGTAGTTATCTGAGGCTAAGGCAACACTAAGCATGACTTTTGTGAGTTTTTCTAATTTCCCCCACCCCCTAGGCTTCCTTTGCTGCAGCTATGCCCCTCGTGTTCATTAACTCTTAGGATACGAGCTAATTTCATGACTACCATTACAGATTTTGCAATAAATAATTTATTTATAAAGATAATATAAAGTTTTATATATCAAAATGTGAAGAAATGAAACCCCTATATCATGCACGTAACTAAATTGTTCAGTGGTTTTAAACATGCATTCACCTATACATTTTCGCTATTGACGGGGATCGATCATCGGCCTTTCTAAGAGGCCGCTCGTATACTAAGAGTTAATGGGAGGCAGAACAACAGGCAGACAATAGAGACAACCGGCTTATTAGAGGAAGCCATATTTTTATCTTCAGAAATTACTATGGTTTGCCCATGTTTATGCTTCATTGCGGTGTCACCCTTCTCTTTATGGTAACCTTCATTTAATGCTCCAGATGACTTCAAAGTGGACTGGTTGAGATTTCTATGAGATCATTTGGGTGGTTTTTATTTCAATTAATTAAAATAGGCCAATGTTTCCATTGCTGTGACATTGCTTTTGAATTCTGCTTCTGTGTTTGTGTCTCCATCTTATTTAATGATGAATTTATATACGTAATAATCTTGTCATTCATTCTTATGTATGCAGTCCACCTCTGCATGAAGATATGGCATTGGAAGAATGTTCATTTGTGCATCACATGAATTTGGATATTTGTGGTTTCTGTGCCATGTCGCTCAGGAGAAATATTATTTTTCTCAGGATGGGCGTATTATTCACTTAATATTTCATGTGTTCTGCATTATTCAATTTATACATCATACTTTCTATATTAATCACTTCAAACATCATACATTATTCACTTAATTTGTAATGTAGTTTGCATTATTCAGTTCATGTCAAACATTCTGCACTATTCACTTCATATGTCACACATTCTGCATTATTCACTTTGTATGTCATATACTCTGCATTATTCATTTCATATGTACGAGGCGCGTTTTTTAAGTAATTCCCGTTTTAAAATAATAAAAAAACCATCATATATAAAAATGATCTATTGCAGCCAAAAGTGGACCACACATTTACATTATTTCTCAACATAGTCACCATTGACTTCAACACATTTTTGGTATCGTGGCACCAGGTTCTTAATTCCAGTGTCAAGGAAGTCTGCTGCCTGATGGGTGCCGAAAATGTTAACCGATGAACACAAGCAGAAACGCCTGGCTTCGACTAAAAATTTTTGCAGCGCTATCCAAATGAAGGAGATCAATTTTTGGGCCACATTGTTACTGGAGATAAGACCTGGATTTCCTACACAAACGTCGAATCAAAGCAACAGTCGATGCAATGGCGACACTCGTGGTCCCCGAAAGCAAAGAAGTTTAAGCAAGCACCTTCTGTCAAAAAGATCATGGCCACTGTTTTCTGGGACAAAGAAGGGGTCATGTTTATTGATTTTCTTGAACGTGGAAAGACAGTTAATGCCAATGCTTATTGTGACACTGATAAAACTTAGACGTGCCATCCATAACAAAAGACGTGGGTTGCTGTCCACTGGGATTGTGTTTTTGCACGATAATGCTCAACCTCACACCGCAGATCGAACTGTTCAATTGTTGCAAGAATTTCACTGGGAAATTTTTGACCACCCGCCCTACAGCCCCGATCTCGCGCCAAGTGATTACCACCTTTTCATGCACCTAAAGAAGTGGCTGGCATCCCAGCAGTTTGAAACTGATGATGAACTGCAGACAGGCGTTAATGAATGGTTCAAGACACCACGATACCAAAAATGTGTTGAAGTCAATGGTGACTATGTTGAGAAATAATGTAAATGTGTGGTCCACTTTTGGCTGCAATAGATCATTTTTATATATGATGGTTTTTTTTATTATTTTAAAACGGGAATTACTTAAAAAACGCGCCTCGTAGTGTGGTCCAGATATAGTGTGATAAAAGAAGCACATTAGAATGTGCATGACTGAGCGTTAACGATATGCTAGCTAGAACTTACAGACCGCACAAGCAGATGCTATGACACAGTGGTATACACAACAATAAGCTCCTGAACAGTAATTGTATCGTGATATTACACTTTATGATATATATTTTATTGTTGGGCGTTCGGCTCCAGCTGTTTGAATATTGATGCAGTAACCTCAGTGTGTTACAGCAGTAGTAAAAGTATGAAAATTGCCAACAGAAATAACTAAGAAAATCAATATGGTATAAATGCATTGACTAAGAGTGATTCATGTACTTGCAATGCAGTTTTTTTTAAATTGTTCATGTGATCATGAGGATATTGTTGACATTGAAATCATTTACTCCTTTTCAAGGAGAGTGTACTTTGTTAAATGAAAAAGTGTATTATCTAGTTTCAAGGAGAGTGTACTTTGTTAAATGAAAAAGTGTGTTATCTTCCTAGTGATTTCGCTGAATAGATTTTATTTTTTGGGGAGTGTATTGTGACCCTGTTTTTTTTCATTCTTTAGGTTATTGTTTTTCATTCAGACATGTTCATAGAGCCCAGTCCCTGTTGGTATTGTCTTAATCATATTTGTCTCAGAGTCAGCTGCAGAATTCTCCTTCTGTTTTTCATGTGGCAAGGAATCTTCATTGTGAATATTCTGCATTTGGAACGTCATATATTAACAGAAACCTTGCTCGCATGTTACCGTGGACCACAAGGAGAGCAAAGAATAGTAACACCATAACCTACCAGGCATGTCATACAAGGTAGACAGGGAGGGTTGGTCATGGGGCAGGTTATCCAACCTTGTAGAAACTTTATGCCAAAAAAAAACTTCAACAAATGTAAACAAATCACCTACATGTAGAAAAAAAATTGGCATATGTATGAAGTAAATACAGAAGACAAGGGAAGACCTTGAATGATGTCTGTGTTGCCTGGGGAGCAGAGATATAATGAATGAGCTGAGAAACCTACACACTGATTCTATTACACCAAAAATCTGGGATGTGCAACTGCTGGCTGATTTAAACTTCAAGCACTTTCTCGGGGTTGAAGTGGCTAAGAGGTGTGGCGTCTGCCTCTGATTCTAAAGGTGCTGGTTTCGCTCCCAGTACAGAGAAAACTTACTTACTTACTTAGTCGTTCCCCTTCTACCGTGAGGTGTAGAGGTTAACAGAGAAAACAGTTGATGTAATTTTTATTTTTTCAGAACCAGTGGTTCTTAATGATTTCATTCTCCCCCCTGATCTGCTGGGTAGTGAGATCTGCTGGGTAGTGAGATCTCCTGGGTAGTGAGATCTCCTGTGTAGTGAGATCTGCTGGGTAGTGAGATCTGCTGGGTAGTGAGATCTGCTGGGTAGTGAGATCTGCTGGGTAGTGAGATCTGCTGGGTAGTGAGATCTCCTGGGTAGTGAGATCTCCTGTGTAGTGAGATCTGCTGGGTAGTGAGATCTGCTGGGTAGTGAGATCTCCTGGGTAGTGAGATCTGCTGGGTAGTGAGATCTGCTGTGTAGTGAGATTGCTGGGTAGTGAGATCTGCTGGGTAGTGAGATCTGCTGTGTAGTGAGATCTGCTGGGTAGTGAGATCTCCTGGGTAGTGAGATCTCCTGGGTAGTGAGATCTGCTGGGTAGTGAGATCTGCTGGGTAGTGAGATCTCCTGTGTAGTGAGATCTGCTGGGTAGTGAGATCTGCTGGGTAGTGAGATCTCCTGTGTAGTGAGATCTGCTGGGTAGTGAGATCTGCTGGGTAGTGAGATCTCCTGTGTACTGAGATCTGCTGGGTAGTGAGATCTGCTGGGTAGTGAGATCTCCTGGGTAGTGAGATCTCCTGGGTAGTGAGATCTGCTGGGTAGTGAGATCTGCTGGGTAGTGAGATCTCCTGTGTAGTGAGATCTGCTGGGTAGTGAGATCTCCTTGGTAGTGAGATTTCCTGGGTAGTGAGATCTCCTGTGTAGTGAGATCTCCTGTGTAGTGAGATCTCCTGGGTAGTGAGATCTGCTGGGTAGTGAGATCTGCTGGGTAGTGAGATCTCCTGTGTAGTGAGATCTGCTGGGTAGTGAGATCTCCTTGGTAGTGAGATCTCCTGGGTAGTGAGATCTGCTGGGTAGTGAGATCTCCTGTGTAGTGAGATCTGCTGGGTAGTGAGATCTGCTGGGTAGTGAGATCTCCTGGGTAGTGAGATCTGCTGGGTAGTGAGATCTGCTGGGTAGTGAGATCTCCTGTGTAGTGAGATCTGCTGGGTAGTGAGATGTCCTGGGTAGTGAGATCTCCTGGGTAGTGAGATCGGATGCCTAACCTTCTCAGATATGGGTGAAAAATAAGAGGTCCTGTGTGCAAGTTGCGCACGTTAAAAATCCCTCAGCAGTTGGAAATCGTAACGATTAAGCCAAACGGCCGCTGCCCCTGGCATAATTTAAAAATTAGGAAACCTAACCCACCATAAAAACATTTTAATAGAATGTGGGATTCCTGTATACACACATTAGGATCCTTGACGGTGCTATGGAGTTCTTGCATTGTGCTGAGATCTTCTTTGTGTGGTCTAACGAAGGAGATTGGAGCACTGGTCAAGTTGTCCATGTGTAATGAAGATGGTCCTTACAACCAAACCAAACCAAGCACTTCCCCATGTCGTGATCATTTCTTCATGACAGACACATTAGAAGATGAATATTTTGTATCTAGTTTACACACAATTAATAACAGTAAACTAACATAACCGGAAGACTGGAAATTTATTTGTTTTATATTTCATGACAGGTTTAGTTATTCAATTGATTATTAGTGTTGTGATTGTTTGTGTGCACATCTGTGGTATCATTAATTATTTCATAGTCAGGTGATACTTATCATTTAATTGTTTGTAAGGAAACTCTATACAGAGATTTTTACAACAGAAGGTAATCTTCAGTGGCCACTGAGGTATACATTTTCTGACCATTTTTTAGTTTTGTATATACGAAGTAGCTTCAAAAAGTTCCCAGAATTCATGTATTGTATAGAAATAAGTAACAATACAATTATTTACACTACATTTCCTTCAAAATAGTTCCCTTCGGCAACTACACACTTTTGCCAACGTCCATACAGCTGTTGGAAACATTCCTGGAACCCATTCTTTGACACCTCTCTCAGCTGCTTTGTCGCATTGGTGATAACGTCCTCAGCATCCTTGAATCTCTGCCCTTTCAATGCCTATTTTAGGTGAGGGAACAAGAAAAAATCAGGCAATTCCAGGTCGGGAGAATATGGAGGATGTTCCAGGGCAGTCACATTGTGCGTTGCGAGCTACTGCTTCACCAGTAGGGATCAATGTGCTGGCGCATTGTCATGCAGCAGAACCCAACTGTTTGTTCTCCATTTTTATGGGCGTTTCTTTCTGATTGCATCTCTTAGACGACGGAGGATATCAACGTACATTTCCTTGTTAACCGTTCTGCCTTCAGGAATGAATTCATGGTAGACAATACCCTGGGAATTAAAAAAAACTTCCAACAAAACTTTTCCTTTGCTCTTGTCCAAACGAAATTTCTGTGTCCGGGGAGATGAGGGTGATTTCCATTCAGAGGACTGACGTTTTGTCTGAGGATCGTACAAAAAACACCACGTCTCGTCTCCTGTGATTATGTTGTTGAGAAAATTGCTGTCTTGATCAGCCACAGTGATTAGGTCTCCTGCCAGTGTCAATCTCGTTTCTTTCTGTTCAGGAAATAACTTTTTGGGAACCATGTGTTGACAAACACTGCATGTGCAGTTCATTGTGGAGAATACTGTGGCAACTTCCAACTGATATTCCAACTTCTGAGGCTATTTTCTCTGCACTAAGTCTTCTGTCAGGTGGGCTTGAACATCAACCTAAAGAAGACAGAGGTCATGACGCTCAATGTGAGCAACCCTGAGCCCATATCAGTAAGGAATCAGCAACTGGAACAGACAGATGCCTTCACATACCTAGGATGCATAGTAACACCAGACAGCGGAGCAAGCAAAGACATCAACAACAGAATGAACAAAGCAAGAACAGCCTGTTTTAGTCTAAACAACATCTGGAAGTCCTCTCAGACAGCACAAGCACAAAATTAGGATTATATGAGAGCTGTGTGCTTTCTGTGCTTCTCTATGGCGCGGAGAGCTGGAGAGTTACAGAGAAGGAAATGTCGAAATTGTCCTCTTTTCACACAACATGCCTAAGAAAAATTCTCTGAATCTTTTGGCCGAATATCATCACCAACCAAGATCTGCTTACTCGGAGCAAGCAAGAGGACATGCACACCATCATAACTGGCAGACGCTGGAGCTGGGTTGGCCATGTCCTTGTAGAGTGTCAGTATCTGTGATGTAAAGTGTTGTTGAGATCAGGCATGCTCCAGTCTACCCAGCTGTAAATGGGTAACTCACCCTAGTCTGAGTTAGGGAAGGCAAAGGCACTGTAAGCAGTAGTTTCCCTCTAAGGCTCCAGGGGAAGCAGGCCCTAAACTTGGTCAATTCAACCGACGCAGGATGGTGTATATATGGAGTAGAAGTGTAGAGTGTGATTAACGCGAATGGTGGACTGTTCGTGTTCTGACCAATCTAAGCACTCATTCACTTGTGTCTACAAGGCACCAATGCAGACTGCTGGAATCTTTGTTTACACAGTTTATTTAGACGCACACACTGGGACATAACGAGTAAGTCATGGGTATATGTTGACACATCAATTTGCAGGCATACATAGTAGATCCCAAGTCATGACACATTCATAAATAATGGGTAGTACATCAATAGCTTCCAATGTCATGATACATTATGGCCGCATCCCCTATCTGACTAAACGCGTCAGTGAAGGCGGATCGGTAAGTAACTAAAGTTGCTTTATGTTCACAGTTTATATCATATTATGAAACCACGATAAGGGGTTTCTATCAAAATTGAGATCTCCTTGCCACTGTCCGAATAATAAGATACATGCCCCGTTCTTTGGACAGTGATTCAAAAATATGATGACAGGAATGTAACATGGCCGCCTTCCTGAGTTGTCGCTCACTCACTCACAGGAGGATATATATAAGCCAAAGTTAATTTGAAATGCATATGAATAATTTCCTAAAGTTTCTCCATACAGTTCTACAGTAATCCAGTTACTTCACATAGACATAACTGCTGTATGGAAGCCCGTCATCTTCGTCGATACAAACATGACCTTAGCGTTGCGAAGCATAATATTCCAGCTAGGTCTAACCGACATGAGATCATCAAAAATAGGGTCTGGCATTACCTGGAGTCCGAATCATACATGATACCGTACATTAGGAGAGTCTCTAACACAAACTCTAGTAGAGACACAATCTCCTACAGAAGAAAAACCACTTCATAAATCATTTTTACTTAAGAATGTACCAGCCCTTAAAAATGCGTAACCCGCCATTGTAAACGGTACATCGGAACTCATCACGACTTGTCAAGACAACTCATACTTCCGCTAGAGCGGCATAACAAGAATATAGTCCTGCCTACCCATCCAAAATATACAATATAGGACTGATTCTACTTGTACTAATAATATGTAATACATATGAATTCAGGCCATAAACATAATAAGCAAATTAATCTATTTCCTGGCCCTAACAAATAAGTACGGACATGAGAGCAATATCCATACGCCGGATCAATATCAAGAACGATTACTCCTATAATCAAAAGTGTGAATCAATCATGAATTATCTAGCTTTACCATAGACAGCATTTTCATACACAAATGAATGAATGTCTATATCTTTTCCATATTAAATAGCCATATCGATTTTTGTAATATGTGCGTCAAAATATGCACGCAACAGTCCTCAGAAGAGACACCGATGCCATCACAAGAACAGCTATGCTATGGACCCCTGAAGGAAAATGAAAGAGAGGCTGACCAAAAACAACTTGGTGGAGGACTGTGGAGGCTGAGATGCAAAGAATGAACCAGAGTTGGGGCACTGTACGAAGGATGGCCGCCGACCGAGCAAAGTGGAATCAATTTGTTGTTGCCCTACAAGACGCCACCAGGCGTAATGGCCACTGACTGCTTTGACGGTCGGCGGCTAAGGATCAAAGAAGAAGAAGAAGTCTTCTGTCAACACGAACAACGTTCCGAACACGCTCAATGTTTTTATTGTTTATCGAGGTAGGCGGTCGTCCGCTACGTGGATCATCATCGACACTAACACGACCTTCATGGAAATGCTTGTGCCACTTGCGATTTCTTCAGTGCGGTATCACCATATGCTTTATTAAGCAAGGTTACTGTCTCTGAGGGTGACTTCTCAAGCAAAACACAAAGTTTGACATTTGTACGTTGTTCAATCAAGGACATTTTCAACTCCGATGATGCTACGTGCACACCACACAAACTTCTGTGACTTCTGTTCGAGAGTACATGTGAAGGTTACATCAGCCAAGTCATTTCCTCAGGGTCACTACCAACTTATAAAACTGTAATCTCCTTGACATAATCACTCATTCAAACATGAGTCGACTATTCCGGGAACTTTTTGAAGCTACCTCATATAGCTCCTCTTCCATATTTCCCATCTCTCCCGCCTCCTGTCTGTCTTTCTCTATTTCTGTATGTAAATGTATATATGTGTATGTCTGTCTGTATGCATTTATGTGTGTATGTATGTAAACATTTTAAATCATTTTTTTTTCATTCACAGATGTTCTACATGCACGTATTACCACCAAGACAGAAGGATCACAACCTCAGGCAACATAAATTTTCTTGAAGACTACATCACTGAAATTTCTTGAAGACTACATCACCGTGTTGTAGTCATGCCATAGACAAATAAAAACAGCACACTCAACAGTAAGACATTTTCTGTGTTGTTGGTATATCAAATAGAGACTAGGACAACAACTTCAGGCTTCCAGAATTTATTTGGAGGTTGCAACATTACGCTGTTCCCAGTAGACAGAGGTACAGACGTTGTCATAAAAGTTACAACATTGTGTTTAATTTAAAAACAATAAAATTACAGGACCACGTACATCTTTGATGAAATGAGTCTACCCAGACCTTCAGGTATAAAACAGCCGTCTCGCATTGGAAGGCCATCTGGATTACCTACTCGCCCACAGACGCCAGTGGCAGGCAGTAGTGTGAACCAACAGCTGCAGAATGCCACACCAGCACTAGCTGCTAAAGCTCAAAGTAAGTTTGTCAGTTAAGGTTATGTTCCACTCAGAAATAACTGCTTATTAGCTTTCGCTTTCTGTTCTGCACTGTTATAGGTCTGGTCCCTGACGATGACCTAGTGGTTGTAACATATATTGTATTATTTTTTTGATTTTTTTTTTTTTTTTTGGGTCCTTTATCTTAGTAAGAAACTCCGCCTAGGCCGGTCCCAAGCCCGGCTAAAAAAGGAGGAGGGCGGCCTGCATGGAGGCTGTAAGGAGGCAGCCCCTCCACCATGCAAAGGCACAACAGGCCAATCACCTGTTTGCTTTAAACTTTTGATTACGAGAACTACAAGAGAGAAAACCGGACTGATTCTAAAGGCAACGAACTGGAACGGACTACGACTTATGGAACTTGGAACACAAGAAATATAAATGGGAAAGAAGAGGAGCTGGTGGAAGAGATGAGGAAAGCAAAACTAGAAATCCTGGCTATAACGGAAACAAAGAAAAAAGGACAAGGAGTCATGGATCTCGACGGCAAAACGCTGCTCTACAGTGGTGTACCCACATCTGTAAGAGCTAAAGGGGGCGTGGGTTGCATTGTGGCCAAAAACCAAAAAGATAGTATCAAGGGATGGAACTTTGTCTCGGAGCGCATTATGGTTGTAAAACTAAAAGAAGGAGAAACCATAGTCAATCTGGTCATAGTGTATGGGACAAATGAGGATGAGAGAGCAGAGGTCAAGGAGGAATTCTTCGAGCTGCTTGAAAGGACAGTGGATGACTGCCTAGATGAAATTATCATGCTCTGAGATTTCAGTGCCAGAGTTGGAAATGATCATGCTAGATGGGGTGGAGTTATCGGAAGATATGGAGAAGATACTCTCAATGACAATGGAAAGCGACTCCTTAGATTCTGCAGTGAGCAGAATCTGATCATTACAAACACAAAGTTCCCCCATAAGCGCATACATGCATACACTAGATGTGAACCAACAAAGAATGAGAAGTCAGTGATCGACTATGCCATTGTTAGGAGGAGCTCATTCAAATATGTCCGGGATGCTAGAGTCTGGAGGGGGCCAGAGATTGGAAGTGATCACTCCCTGCTTACAATCAAAAGAACAACTGAAAGAGTTGCTCAGCCTAGGAACTGCCCAACATCATGCAAGAAACTAAGTAAACGAACGGGAGAAATGAGCATTAAGACCTACAAGCTGAGAGAGCCAGACATTAAGACCAGATATCAGGGGCTTATTGCTGCAGCGTTTAGCAACATGGAAGAACAACCTGATGACTTGGAAACCCTCTGGCTTAAATTCAAGGACATCATAAAGACAGCTGCTGCAGAAGCATGTGGTGAAGTCCGACTTGGGAACAGGAGGAAGAGGACACCTTGGTGGACAGAGGAAGTCAACGAGAAAATAAGAGAGAAGAA
The DNA here is from genome assembly GCA_024509875.1 of Oreohelix idahoensis. Taxonomy (NCBI): domain Eukaryota; kingdom Metazoa; phylum Mollusca; class Gastropoda; order Stylommatophora; family Oreohelicidae; genus Oreohelix; species Oreohelix idahoensis. The sequence continues at coordinate 525,746 of JAMPIV010011437.1, read as the reverse complement.
AATGGCATGGAAACAATACTTAGGATCTAAAAACACAATAGGACAAATGGAGAAATATAGAGAATATGTGACACTCAGAACAGAATCAAAGAACAAGGTGCTAGCAGCAAAACAGAAGTCCTGGGAAGAATTTGGAGAAAAGCTAGAAAAAGATGCGCAAGAAAACCAGAAATTGTTCTATAAGACCCTAAAGAACATGAGGAAGGAAAAACAATGCCCTCTCAAATTTATGAAGGACAAGCAAGACAAATTGCTTACTACCCCGAAGGAAGTAATGGAAAGATGGAAAGAATATTTCTCAGAACTCCTGGATGGTGAGTATGGTGAAGCATCAGAAATGATAACCACTAGCACAGAAGAGAAAACCAATGATGGTGAAGATGACATAAAGATGGAAGAACTGAAGGCAGCACTGGAGAAAATCAAGATGGGCAAAGCAGCAGGGCATGATGGTATAACACCAGAAATGGTTAAGTACATGGGAGCATCAGGCGACCTATTACTCTTAAGGGTCCTACAGGCAGCGTGGTGCAACAAGACCATACCAAAGGATTGGGAGATTGCCATCATAACACCAATTTTCAAAAATCGACAATGTGGAAACCATAGAGGCATATCCCTTCTCAGTGTCCCTGGTAAAATCTACTCTAGAATCCTAGAGCAGAGACTCCGACGCCTAGCTGAGCCACAATTGGATGAGGTCCAGTGCGGATTCCGAGCAAACCGAAGTACTCAAGACCTAATCTTCACACTCAGACAGCTGAGTGAAAAGGCCCTTGAGTATAAGAGTGAGATCCATCTTTGTTTCATAGATCTGGAAAAGGCGTTTGACAGGGTCCCCTGGAGCAAACTTTGGGACTGTTTGGCAAGGAAGAACATTCCAGCACCTCTGATTCATGCTATACAGAGCTTCTACAAGTCTTGCAGAAATTATGTGAGGACAGCAAACCATAAGTCAGAAGAGTTCAGGACCACCACTGGTGTAAGACAAGGTGATATCCTGTCACCTTATCTTTTCATACTCCTCATGGACGATGTCATCAAGGCATGTAAGGAGAGAACAAGAAAGTATTCAGTGGGGTACTGGAAGATGAGACAGGTCTGTATTTCAGAGCTGGCATTTGCTGATGATGTTGCCCTGATTGCTAAAGCAGAGGCACAGCTCCAATCCAACCTGCAAGTCTGGAAGGAAGAGCTGGAGAAGAGAGGGATGGTCATAAGCAGCTCTAAAACAAAATCCATGGTGATATCACGAGAAGAAAGAAGTCATCAGATTAAGCTGGGAGAACAGGTCCTGGAGCAGGTCGACCACTTTAAATACCTCGGAGCTATTATAGACCGAAAGGGGGGCATCAAAGAAGAGTTGGCCACTCGAAAAGCAGCAGCTGGGAGACTTTTTCAGGCCATAAATCGAGGATTCCTCAGCAAGAGAGAGGTTGGTAAGAAAACGAAGATGGCTGTATACCGCTCCACCTATGTCCCAGTCTTGACATATGGATGTGAGTCATGGGCAATGACTACAACCCACAAAAGCCAGATCCAAACCTCAGAAATGAGGTATCTGAGGAAGGTGGTTGAAGTAACAAGAAGAGACATGGTCCGCAACCAGACGATATGTCAAGGCTTAAAATCCCACCCCCTGCAGACCCAAGTAGAACAGTCCCAACTAAGATGGTTTGGCCATGTCTGCAGAATGGGAGAAGATCAGCTACCATGACAAGCATGGGAAACAAAGAGCCAGGGATCCAGACCCCTAGGACGACCCAAAGTCCGCTGGGAGGACAACATTAGACGATCTTTGAAGGACAGAGGACTAGAATAGAACCAGGCCAGGAGGAAGACAGCCGATAGGATAGTCTGGTGCTCTCTTTTCCAAACCTCTACATCTCACAGTAGAAGGGGAACGACTAAGTAAGTAAGTAAGTATCTTAGTAAGATTAACCTACTATCTGTGATCCTTCACTTCATCTATTTATTAGTGTATAGTCTATGTAATCATCATCATCATTCCCCTGTTTACCCCCTAAGTTTGTGTAGCAGTCTGTTTTAAAAGATGGGTTCACCACTACAGCTGGTCCCCTTGCAGGAAGCCTGCACTGTAGCATTCATGGGTTCTTGCAGTGTTGGTTTCTCTCTGTCAATTTGTTGTATATGATGAAGCTGCCAGCTCCATGCATGCCTTAGTGGTCTGTTATGACATGCCTTAGCGAGTAGTACTCCTTTCTTTGTCTCAGAGACCCCCTCAAATATGGGTCCACCTGTGTAATGCCCCAACTCTAAATTGATATTGTTTAGATAACACAACTGCTACACAGCCAAGTTTTGCTTCATTGGTATACAAGAGTATCTGTCTCCTGATGACCTTCTCTTGATGGTGCTCTGTCAGACAGCTGCCCATCTTTCTTTTGATATTTCTCTCTCCAACTTACATCACTGTGTCTTCTTTCAACTTTTTTTCACCATTATTGTTTTAAGTCTTGACTTACAAAAAGTTATGTCTTTTGGCATTTCTTCTTTCAACTTGTTTTCACCATTATGGTTTTAAGTCTTGACTTACAAAAAGTTATGACTTTTGGCATGTCTTCTTTCAACTTGTTTTCACCATTATTGTTTTAAGTCTTGACTTAAAAGTTATGACTTTTGGCATTTCTTCTTTCAACTTGTTTTCACCATTATGGTTTTAAGTTTTGACTTACAAAAAGTTATGACTTTTGGCATGTCTTCTTTCAACTTGTTTTCACCATTATGGTTTTAAGTCTTGACTTACAAAAAGTTATGACTTTTGGCATGTCCAGACTATTTTGTTTGATTTGTTTCTCCTTTCTTTATTTCTTTTTTCTTTGTCTTGTTGAAATACTTTTTTCAATGTTTAATAATATTATTAAAGAAAGAAAAAGTTTTTTTTAAATGTTTGTCTGTCATACCCACCTTAACCTTTATATTTTTAAAGCATAAATCAAGCTTATCCAGGTTTTGGTCAGTCTTTGTGCATTAATATGACAGCTTGAGCATCTTACTTGTCATTTTGTTAATGAGGTGTTTTCACCTTGTTTTACTTTTGTGTTATTTGGTTAATGAGGTGTTTTACTTTTGTGTTATTTGGTTAATGAGGTGTTTTACTTTTGTGTTATTTGGTTAATGAGGTGTTTTACCTTTGTGTTATTTGGTTAATGAGGTGTTTTACCTTTGTGTTATTTGGTTAATGAAGTGTTTTACTTTTGTGTTATTTGGTTAATGAGGTGTTTTCACCTTATTTTGCAAGTACAATTTATGCTGATTTTATCGTAGATGTTAACAGATATTCGCTTGAACTGTCTGGGGGAAAATGGTGAACTAACAGAACTCTCTACAATCTCCGATGTTCACAATAACAAAGTTTGATATATTTGTTTTTCTAATGGTTTTGGTTATTTCTGAACATTGCTTTATGGAAAATTGATAAGTATGTGTGTATCTGAGAATATATAGAGAAAATCTATACATAACTTTACAACAAGAGGTAATCTGATCATCAGAATCTGTCCCTTTTACCGTCAGACACTTGATACCCAAGAGGCATGACATTTCTAGCCACCAGTCTTTATTCATCATCATCATTTCCCTTTTTTCTCCCTATTGGAATGTTGGAGTCTCCATTGTAGCTGGTCTCCTTGTGGGAAGCCTACGTCAAGGCATTCATGTGCTTTTGCAAATGGTTGTTTCTGTAGCAGTTTGTTGTAAAAGATGAGTGTGCTAACCTCATATTAGTCACCTCTTATGATATGCCTGAGGAAACAAGTACAACTATTCTTTGTCGACAACAAATTTGAGGCAGCAAGAAAATGTTGGGCTAAGGATTGTGTTGTTATATATTCACTGCCCAAGTTTCTAGTCTGGCTGATGCCTTAAGGCTTGAAATTAGTGCCCATGTCTTATATACACATACCAACAACAACAAAAACACACACACAAGTGGAAGGAATATTCGACAGGATGAACAGAACAGCGTGCAACGTAGGACAGTCACTCTCAGTTTCCTGGATGATGAATACCCACAGGACCTCTGGGTCCGAGTATACATGGATGGGTCAGAACAGAATGCAGTAAAGAATGGAGGAGCAGGAGTGTACATAGAATACCCAAACAACACTAGGGATACAGTCAGAGTACCAACAGGGAAATTCTGTAACAACTATGATGCAGCACTCCAAGCACTTCAGTCCAGAAAATTGCCAGGTATACAAGCCCTACTTTCTGAACTGTGCAACCAGCGCAGGGTCGCCATGCAGTTGATACCGTCTCATTGTGGAATACCAGGAAACGAGAGAGCGGATGGACTGGCTAAAGAAGGTGCTGCAGACGAGCAACCGGATGTACCAATTACATACCATCAGAAGAAAAAGATGATCAAATCAATCAGAAAGCCACCAACACAGGATGACTGCCAAGCTATGAACAGATCAGAACAAATTGTCATTCTGCGCCTCAGAACAGGACACAACCGACTCCGCAGCCACATGTATACAAAATTCAAGATTGGCAATTCAGCCATGTGTACATGTGGACAGGCACCCCAGACTGCGGAGCACTTACTTCAAGATTGCCCCGAATATGATATATTGAGGCAAACCCACTGGCCCAGAGAAACAACACTGGAAGCAAAACTATACGAACCTCTGTATGAAGTACAAAAGACAGTGAAGTTTATACAAGAAACAACATTGCAGATATAGACAATATATTTCAAGCGAATGAAAGAAGATTAAGAAGAACACACACATATAAATGTAAATGTTGTACTTGATGTTAATTAATTTTGTTGTAGAAGATGCACACACTCAGGACAGCAAAAACACATCAACACTAACTCTGAGATTTGTTCCATTTCCCATGAATAAAATTTGATTTTAAACAGATTTTTAATTTTGAAAATGTAAAACACTAACGTATTTTTTTCTTTTCTGCTCAAAATGAGCCAGAACATTAATGAGCACATGATTCATTGTTAGTTAAAAAAAAAAAAACAGTGTTTGTTATATATATATTGTAATCTTGACAATTTGGTTTAGCCTGTAAGTTTTGTATTATCAAATATGTAGCAAGTCTGAATCAGATTTATATTAAACAATAATGGGAGGAAAAGTTAAGTGAAATGTTTACATGATCTCCGTTTTTTTTTTGAATTTTTAAGTCAAAGTATTTTTTTTTAAATTGTGTTAAACCTGGGAGAAGTAATAATATGACATGACTAGTTAACTAGTGATGGAAAGATCCAGACAAAAATTCATGGAACGGTAGGGGAGGACAAAATGCTGGCTTTGGAAAGGACACAAATTTAGGAAACGAGCTGATAGCTTTACAAGGCAGTTCTATCTTGTTCTGGAATGTTTAAAGAAATAGAGGGAGACTTGAGAACACTGGAGAAGGGAATTGAAGACAGGCATGAAATTAATAAAGAAGACATTTGAAAACATTTGAATGGATGGCACAGAACATGTGGCATGATCATTTGAAGGTTTATGCTGCACAAAAGCATTGGATTGGCAGAGTGGTTAGTGCACTGGCCTCTCGTGGCACAAGAACTGGGTTCAAAACACGGTGTCGTCATGCTCAGTCTACCCCGCTATAAATGGGTACCTGACTGCTCTTGAGTTAGGGAAGGCAAAGGCCACCTGGAAGGTAAATGGTCACCCGTACCACTTGAAGCTGGACCTATAATAATGAAGTCTGTAACACTTAACTCTCCTATGAGATGAGACTAGCTATACTACACAAGCAGCTAATGAGAAATGAAAGAGTGAAGTTTTTATTATGCTGCGGACAGTTATGATACATTCCCAAGTTCCAGAGAGGGCTGTGAGAAGAGGAAACATCAGGTCACTGCTTCCTCCAGTATTTAGTAAGAGGTGGCTAGCATGAGATTGTGTTTAGGGCTTAAAAGCTCATCATATAAAACAAATAGCTGAAAAGATAAGGTGACACATGTAGGGATGACAACTGTAACAGCACATACGTGTTTTGTCATTGGTTTCTTTCAAGGAGTACCAAGTGTACTGGTGGCTGCATGATCACTAAGGAGCTAGAAAAGGGAAAAGGAAATAAGGCGATAATATTTATTCTGTGTCAATCATCTGTCCTAGAAATTCAAGCTATATTTAGTATCTAGGTCAAATTACAGATTTTTATTACCAGGAGAAAAGTTTATGTGTACAGATCTGTCCAGCATACAGTGTAAATTTTAAATTCATTAGAAAAAGTACAGTATAGTCTAAGGTATCATGCATAAAAAGACTTCATCAGCAAGGCAACATGTGTGTATTAAGACAACAAAACAGTAAATAATAGAACATTTGGCCCTTGTCTAAGAAATCTCTCACTAAAACTCATTGTAATTTGTTTGTTTCTTTTATTTACTCAAAGTAGGAGCATGTTTTTTTGCTTCAAGTTTCATTGTTTTGATTTGAGCATGGCAGTGTTGTTTTGCTGTATCTTACTAACAAAGGTGCTATAGCCAAGTCAGCCAGGGGAATTGGGTTTTGCCCTCAACATGCTGACCAGTATGCTGCTGAGACATCCAAAGTTCTTAAAGGTATTGCAGCTTGTGTTTGCTGTGTTGTTAAATAAAGAGTGGGTATGACCTGGTTCACCCTGTGGGTTATATGTCTAAGACCTGATTGGGGAGCAAAGATTAGGACCACTGTGCTTTAGCAAGTGTGTCAAAAGATTGGGCTAAGGAGGGTTGTGCAATAGGCTAGCGGGCTAAGGAGGGTTGTGCAATAGGCTAGCGGGCTAAGGAGGGTTGGGCAATAGGCTAGCGTTCTCTTTGTGTAAAGAACATTGCTACAGAATCCACCAGTGCAAGAGAACATTAAATGCTTTGGTCAGTCTTCCTGTGTGTGTGTGTGTGTGTGGGGGGGGGGGGGGAGACTCATTTGGGAGCTGAAGAAAAGAAAATACCAGAACTTGACTGGGTTATTATAATGTTAACAATGAGGATACAGAGTAGGGAAACTTGATCTAAATGGGCTGGGGCACCATCCCTCAGTAACTCAAGGAGGGGCAAGAAAGGCATTATCACTTGATTGATGATGGATCCTTGTAATGTTGATATTGTCTCATGTTACCTCATTCTTACCAGAAAGTTTACCTGTCTACTTTTCATTTGACTAACATACAACATTCATTTAATTTTCAGTTTTTACTGGATGAACAAGTCATGTCAGGTTGGCTAGTATTATTTCTAGCCAGAATAATTGTTCCTTAAATGTTAGAGTAACACAGTTCAGGTGGTTGTCACCAGAAAACTGTTTAGTGGAAGACGGTCCAGATGGTAAACTCCAAAAAACATGTTTCTTATATGCTGGTAGACATCATTCTAGATCAGGGGTCGGCAAACGAGGAGCTTTTGGAAATCTACTTTAGTAACACGAAGCCCTCTAAGATCTATATATATATATATATATACATATATGCATGTGTGTAGTGTGCATGTGCATTTGTGTAGTTTAACAGAAAGAAGGGAGTGGGGAGAGGAATGTTAAACCTTACAAAGAAAAGATGGCTTTGTTATCTTATGCAGTTCCTGAAAACATATTAGTAGCTAGCTGGAGAGTTTTCATTGGGAATGCAGAAAAAAGTACCCTTGATCCTGGGGGCAGTACGATTTTAAATCTCGGCGGGAGAGGTCTAGTCCAAAATTTGCCTAGTTAAAAAAAAATTTCCCCCGCAGTCGCCTAAAGATCTACTAAATCATCTGCTGGGATCTACCGGTAGATCGGGATCGACTGGTTGTCGACCCCTGGTCTAGATAGTATTCTTCAGGAATCTGTTTCTTAAATGTTAGTGGTAGACATCGGTTTAGATGGCCTTTTGCAGTTTCTTACATATTAGTGGGCGACAATCCATTTAGCATGCTCAGAATTATTAAAAATTGTACGTTGGTGTAATCAGGTTTTGCTGTAATATACAGCTTCTTTGTTTTTGTTGAGAATAACTGAGTATGAAAAATCTTCCATGCACAACAGTGTTATTTTAAAGATATCTGATTTCGTGAATATGCTGTAGAATATATAGAATCTTTTAAGTCTGTGACTTACTGTAAAAGTTGTATTCTGTATTCACTTCCTGTCCCTCCCTATCTCCCAGTTGTGTTGTTGTTGTTTTTATGTGACCCTTTTGCATGTTTTTTGTACATATGATTTAGGAAATTGTATTTGCTCACTCTGCCATTATCTATGTTGTACTTTCTCAATGTCTTGCCTTTCATTCCCCTCGTCCCCCTCCTCACTCACATCTGCCGTCATATTTCTTCATTACGCCCCCCCCCCCCCCCCAAAAAAAATAACCCAACAAATCTGAATATTGAGTGGAAGAGTGGTTAGAGCAAGCACTTGCTTCTCAATGCAATATTAATACCTTAATGTCATGATCCAGCCTACCCAGCTGCACATCAACAACTGTGCTTTTGTGCCAGGGAAGGCAAAGAGGAAAGGAACTGATATTTCCCCCCCCCCCCCCCCAACCTTTTAAAGCTAGACCCAGTATAGTGTGACGTCTCTAACATTTCACTCCCCTACAGCCTTAGGTGCTATGGGTCTACCTTGACCATTTTACCTTAATACAACTGAAAGGCAGCTGCCTTCTGACATACAATGTTTGCCTGCAGTTAAAAAAAAAATGACGCACACACCGGTGAGAGGGGGAAAATAAACTGTCACAGTTGCCAGGTCTAATTCTGAGAGAAGATTATTCATACATTCCTGAGAGCAGCATGTTGTCTGAGCTTTGTGCCAGCCTGCCAGTTTGTGACAACACATTTTTCTTGTGACTACCTACCAAGCACTCATTGTAGCCATCGTCCTTGTGACCATATCACCATCTTCTCTCTTATTCAAAGTCTCAAGAAATTCACATTTGTTCTTGTGTTATTTTTTATAAATTCCACAACCTTCATTCTTATCATCATCTTCATCGTTCCTTTTTGTTTCATGTGGAGCATAGGGTTGTAACCGTTGTTGACCATTGATTTTCAATTTTGGACCATCTTTTTTCAACTCTGCCCACAAGATGGCAGCTAGCTTGGTTTTCTTTTCCACCTTGTTTCTTCATGTTCTCCATCCTCACTTTTCTGTGAGTTCCAGTTAAGGGCATGTTTGGTTATACTGATTCATTATTATAATGCCATTGAAATTCCCTGTAAGCTTCTTGCAATGGAGCCAAGCATAGTGGGGCCCCTCGCTTGTTAAAAAGTTAAAAGGAAATGAGAATAAGAAGTAACCAGTATTTATAGTGCATGTGTAGCCATATTTGTTTTCTTGCTTATAAGCATGCCCACTTTTTATCTTTCAGCTTCGTTTAGTTGGTATAGAGGTAATGCTTATTTTGTGTTTTTGCTTATTGCCTAGTTTTCCTGACGAGGTTATAAGTTATTATGCCAGTTATTATTGCTATAATAATAATAATAATAAATTCTTTAAGCACCAAACACGGCGCATAAGGCAGAAACCAGTGCTCTCCAGGTTGTTCGTTGTGACGCCACTCCTCTTAGCTCTTGCACATTATTTAGGCCCAACGTTCTTCCTTCTCTTATTATTGTTCTTCTGAGTGTTTCTTTTGGTCTTCCTTTTTTCCTCTTACCCTCAGGAACCCAAGTGAGCGCCTGTAGTGGTATTCTGTTGTTTTGCATTCGTAGGACATGACCGATATATGACCATCGTCTTTTCCTTATATAGTCGGAGACATATTTCTGCCTAGAGTCTTCTCTTATTTGTCGATTAGTCTTGAATTCTTTCCAACTGATGTTCATGAGTTTTCTAAGACATTTGTTCTCGAATGTATTCAGCTTGTTCTCCAATGATTTTGTTATTTTCCAACTCTCACAGCCGTATGTTAACACTGAGATAACATTTGAATTAAACAGACGAAGCTTGGTATGTATATTCAATGATCGTAATTTCCAAATGTTAGATAATCTATTGAAGGCGCTAGCTGCCAAAGCAATTCTAGTATGGATTTCTCTTGTTGTGTCACCATCCTGAGTCATTTTACTGCCTAAATAATTGAAACTTTCAACTTTCTGTAGTTTTTCCCCGTTCAAGATGATATCAAAGGTCTCGTTAGAAAAGTTCATAGCTTTAGTTTTAGAGGCATTTATTTGGAGACCTATTTTAACCGAGAGATGACACAAATTATTTATTGCTTCTTGGGATTGTCTTGGTGTTGAACTTAAGAATGCTACATCATCTGCGAAATCCAGGTCCCCCAGGAATTTTCCATTTGTCCATTTTATACCCAATTGTTCATTGTGGGTATAGTTTCTCATAACCCAATCAATAGCTATTCCAAAAAGTAGTGGTGACATAATACAGCCTTGTTTCACCCCTGTTTCTACTGTAAACCATTCTGTATTCCCTTTATTTGTTCTAACACAACATCTTGCATTGTCATATAGCGCTTTGATTATATTCACATATTTTGTTGGAAAACCATAGATTGTAAGTATCTTCCACAATGATGGGCGGTGTAGACTATCAAAGGCTTTTTGAAAATCGACGAAGGTGATAATAAGTGGCGATTGCCTTTCCACTGATTCTTCTATAATTGTTCTTAGTGTGAATATTTGATCAATACATGATCGTTTCGGCCTGAAACCCGCTTGTTCTTCTCTGATCTTTTCGTCAGCATGCAATTTAAGTCTTTCTAACATCATGCAACATAATAATTTTCCAGGTACCGATAATAGAGATATACCACGCCAGTTATTATTATTGCTATAGTTTTTCTTAAAAGGCTGCCTCACACTTTTTCAAACATCTTATTTTTTAGTCAGTGTCATGACATATGCCTCTTGTCACATTTTCATTTCTTGCTTCCTTTAGATGCAATTATGAAAACAATGACATCAACCCATAGAAATGGAATTCAGTGGACTCTGACAGAACAGCTTGATGATCTAGATTTTGTTGATGACCTTGTCTCTTTTGTCCCAAAACGACATTCCACATCACTTGGGTCTGGAAGTACACCGAAAGGAAAGACACAGATTACATTAATAAATGCAGCAAATAATCATTTATATTACACTTGGAGAAACGTAACTACAATTTGTGGAATCATGCATATAATCTTGGGCAGCATTGTGCCCCAATTTTGGAGGTATAAACAGTGGGTGTTTAAATAATAAGGCAAGAGAAGCTTTCACTGCACTGGGGAAATTGTGGAAATAATAAGAAATCAAGCCCAATGCAAAAATAAGAATCTTCAAATCAAACGCCCTAGCAGACTTATTGTGTGGCTGGGAGACATGGAGGACAGTAACAACAACGGGCAAGAAAATGGCATAGGACAAGATGACATGGCACATATTTGTTGAAAATGTATGCTCCATAGTCAAACTGAAGGCTCTTGAATAGTAAATAAATGAATTTAGAGAATATGTATATACGCAGAGATTCACACCAATGATTTATTTATTCAGGTCCTGTTGTGTTTTAACAACCCTTCTGTTCTCTCCAATGTTATCTATATAAGGGAAGAGAGAGCAAGAGAAAACATTTGGATTGTTCATATTATGTGAGAGATGAGAAGAAAGTGATAGAGAGAAAACATGTTGAGTGTTCATTTGTGTGCGTAATGAAAAGACAGTGACAGAGAGATGTTCATATTTATATGAGAAGATAAAGTGACATGTTCATATTATATGAGATAAGAGAAGATAGTGACAGAGAGATGTTCATATTTATATGAAAAGATAAGGTGACACATGTTCATATTATATGAGATAAGAGAAGATAGTGACAGAGGAACATTCTGATTGATCATATTTTTTTGAAAGATGAGAGGATAATGACAGAGAGATGTTCATATTAAAATAGAAATGAGAAGATTGTGACAGAGGGATGCTCATATTATGTGAGATATGAATAGATAGTTACTTCTGTACGGTGCAGAATGCTGGAGAGTAATAGGAAAGGAAATGTCCAAACTGTCCTCTTTCCACACAGCCGGCATAAGGAAAATTCTGTGAATTTTTCTGGCCAAACATCATCACCAACCAAGAGCTGCAAACTCGGAACCACCAAGAAGACATGCATGCCATCACCGCGGGTAGATGCTGGAGTTGGGTTTGCCACATCCTCAGAAAAGACCCTGACAACTTCACCGGAACTGCCATACTATAAACTCCAGAAGGAAAGTGAGAGCGGGGCTGACCAAAAGCTACCCGGTGGAGAACTGTGGAGTCAGAGATGCAAAGCATGAACCAGAGCTGGGACACTTTACGAAGGATGCTGCAGACTGAGCAAGGTGGCGACAGTTTGTTGCTGCCCTATGAGATGCCACCAGGTGTGATGGTCATTGATTGCTTTGTCAGTCATTGTCAAGGACCAAAATAAAAAAAAGAAGAAAAGAGAATGACAGAGAGACAAACATTCTGATTGTTCATATTGTGTGAGAATTAAGATTATGACAGTGAGATGTTCATATTATATGAGAGATGAGAAGAGAGTATCAGAGATAAAATATTTATGCCTTTTCATCTCTCCTTTTGTATATTTATGAGGAGAAAGAAAAATTTAAGCATTCATATTATGACATTTTTGTACCCTTTCAGGTCCAGAACCACAAGAAGACGGTGTCATCACAGACGACTTTAAGATCGGAGACAGGGTTTGGGTGAATGAGTCTAAGCCAGGTGTCATTGCATTTATAGGAGAGACACAATTTGCTCCTGGTGAATGGGCAGGTATTGTTTTGGATGAACCAATTGGCAAAAATGATGGCAGTGTCATGGGCGTCAGGTATTTTCAGGTAATCTTCTGTCAGCTTACCTGTGTGTGATTCTGTTTGTTGAGGGTAGTGTTCTGTACGGAGAAAGCAAAAGAGTAGAAGCACTGTTGCTTTAGGCATTTGACAGGAAGTGATGACCTGATGTTAGGTTGTACATGCGCCGAGCAAAATCTTTTGAGATGGGACCTAATATAGTAAAGTCTTCAACACTCCACTCTTCTGTGGCAGTGTGTTTGGAATTACCTTTACCTATTATCACTCTTTCATACCTCTTGTTCTAAAACCTAATTTTCTTTTAAATCATAAATTATGTTAAGTTTTAATTTTTGTCTGTTAATTTTAATTTATTTCACTGATATCCTCTAGTACGAAGTATGAAATAATGACGTGGTGTTTAGTCCAAATGCCTAAGAAAAATTCACCGAATCTTTTGGCCGAATACCATCACCAACCAAGATCTGCTTACTCGGAGCAAGCAAGAGGACATGCACACCATCATAGCTGGCAGACGCTGGAGCTGGGTTGGCCATGTCCTCAGAAGAGACCCTGATGCCATCACAAGAACAGCTATGTGTGACGGGTGTTGCGGTTCCTTCATCTTATTTTATTTATTGAATATTAAAGTCACTCTCTTGGCGTGGTTAATGTTTGTTATTGATGGTTAGCTCTGACCGTAAGAACATCCCTTCGACGTTCTGATTTGCATATTGTACATTAGTTGATTTCCCCTGTGGGAGAGTTATCGTGCTGAGAAAACGTAAACATTAACAGCTGTGGAACCAAACCCGAAACGTAAGTAAGATATCAAGCCTTCTGTTCTGAGTCCACATGTATTGACGTTCATATAAACGATATCCGACATTCACAAAACTTCATGTACAGTTCAGCATAACAATAAATTCCAAATAATACCAGTAAGTATCCGTCCGTGTCAAAGCAATATGTCAGATGAACATCATGGCTATGTACATGCGCTGCTGTAGTCAACAGCCAGAAATGAGCGCATGAGTTCTTGACAGCTACAAATTGAATCATAATACGATTCTCCTTCCATCATTTAATTTACTTAATAATCTCATACTTTAGATTAATATCCGAACTGACCCTGAGTTCTATATTGAATTCATATATCGGCCATATACTAAGCCTCTCCTTGGAAGACATACAAGACACGACTTCTCTGCTTGACGGATAGCGTAAAAAGGGTAATGTAACCAAGTCACCCAGCGTGACCTTCCCAACGCGAATACGTCATAATCTTAGCATATATTTCGCGTTCAGTATACCGTAAAATATCGACATATTCTATTAATGTTATTGACCCCAAACGTTGCGCACTACTAAACCCCAGCAGACGCCGTCATTTAAAATAACACCGTAACAGATTTCCTGTCCGACGGGGGGGAAAAAATCTATTAGATTTTTTTTTTTCTTGAACAATATTAATCAAATTATCAAAAATTTAACAAAACCCGACGTATGGCCTACGACGTTCTATCTAGAACAGTGTCGCGGTCATGTCAGTAATATCTTATAATAAAATCAACGTCATATCATACATATAACTTATATTAAATAAAGAAATGTCACTGTCATTAATTAATTAACTAATTAATTTGATGTATGTATTGACTAACTACTAATGTGAGGTGTTATTAAAATTATTCTAACTAATTAAAATTAAAATAATTAATTATAATATGTAAGTATGGTACTAACTAATTAATATCTAATTAAAGAAAATGAGAAATAGTATCAGAGAGAAAAAAAAATAAAAATTGAGAAGTACGGACAATTAAAACTAAATATTAAAGTATACATTAAATTAGTAATGCGTGTGAAAATGAAGTATAAGGATAGATACCTAATTAAATTAAAGCAATCAGAAAGAAAAGAACAGAAAAAATTAATACATTTTAACTATACATATGAAATATCATAATCTAATATCTATCACCTTAATAATTAAACTATTTAAAAGGTTTAATTGGTGTGATATTCTTTTGTTTCATCTTTTCTTAGTATATTTTATTTTTTTATTTCATCACACTTCAACTTTATTTTATTATATATTAATTTAATAACTAGCAAATTTAACAATATCGGACATGAAGATCCAATCGTTGTTACATCCTATTGACTTGTGTGAAAGTTCTTTAAGAAACAAAGTTCATCTTATCCAATTCTGATATGATGATCCAATCGTCGTTAGTTCCTTTATTGAAATTTTTAACGTAATTTGAATAAGTCATCACCGTATTTGTCCAGTCTATATCAGAGATTGTTCCTTTTTACTACTTTGCAATCGAAATGAGTGATACGCAAAGTCCAAGTGAAGTCCAAATTTTCAACCGATCTGTAAAACTTGATATTTTGATCACAATAGTTTATTTTGAAATTTCCTCATTTAAGTAAGAAGTCCAACTGAAGTGTTGTATATTCTGAAGTAGAATTAATACCGTTCATTGCAAATGTAATGCTTGATTAGTCAGCAAATTTTCTTGAAATAGTACTATTCATTCAGAATCCGTAGGATGTCTTGACAAAGTATCGGCCATGACGTTCTCAGTTCCTGGTATCGATTCTATTTCGAAATCATAGGGTTGCAGCGCGGTAGCAAATCGTGCAAGCTTTGGACTTTTATGGTTTGAACGACGTAATGCTGCAACAGACTTTTGATCTGTCTGGATCAGAAATGGTGATCCAATCAAAAACTTTTCCAACTTAGTAATTGCCCATATCACGGCGAGCAATTCTCTGTCCACAGTCGAATATTTAGTCTCCGGAGGTTTCAGCTTGCGTGAGATATACAATACAGGATGAAGGATATCATCATGATATTGGAGTAGACAAGCCCCGAGTCCGTAATTACTCGCATCTGTACGTAGAACAAACTTTTTAGAGGCATCTGGTAATCTTAAAACAGGTGGGCATGAGAAAATGTTCAAGACACTGCGAAAAGTTTTGTCACATTCGTCTGTCCAATTTATCCTTAACGGCATGTTCTTCTTTAATAAAGATGACAAGACAGCCGTGATGGATGGGGCTGAGCATAGTTGAGACATTTAAACAACTTACTGTCTCTTGTAGGCATGGTAAAACAAATAAGACAGAAAAGGTGTACAAATTTAAAGATTTTAAGAATCAAAAATGTTTTTCGAGAAGAAAAAAAAATCAATAAATCAATCTATATTAGGATAGATGATTAAGAAAGACAAGAAATGATGACTGACAATGCTGAGTCATCAAGAAATAAGACAAAAGGGTGAGCGTACACCATTATCTGCGTGGCGCAGAATCAGGTACTAATTGTAAGTGTAGATGATGGTGACGAAAATAGACACCGTTATCATGCTCAATAACCCAACGAGCGTCACGATTGTTACGAAATGTAACCAAAGCCTGACTATTCTGACCATCAACAGATGGTAGAAGACGAACAAACTTAACGTTTGCTGTAAAATTAAAGAAATTTCCAAGTGCCTGCCAGGTAGTATCCTGCGGCAGATTTCGCACTAACACTGTGCGAGAATACGCACTTTTCCCAATATAAGTAGTATCATTGTCACGAAATTGTGCACAATGATGAAATGTATTCTTTGTCAAAGAATTAACTTTCCCCCTCAACATAGACAAAGTATTTTTAATGGATGACGTATCATCTTGACTGTACTTATGGTGATACCTATCATTACTAAAGGTAGTAGGTTTCCTACATGTCGTAGACATGTCTTGGTTGGGCAAAGTAAAACCTTTGCCGTTAGACTTATTTGTGTCAACCTTCTTATTCAAGTTCCTTCTAACCTTAACATTATTTTTCAACTTATTATACTGCTTAGTACTCTCATTTTTAATGTCGTCAACATCAAAAGTTTTATTTGGATCAGTTGTATCCTTAGAATGTTGTACAATAGATCCATCATCCTCATCAGTTTCCGGGATAGTACTCAGAGTGAAGTTGGAAACTGCTGTGCCACATGTATTCATTTTGTTGGCACGACGTGTAGCCATCGCAACAACAGCGTTAGCGTTGCTAAAAGATTGCAAATTTTTTTTCTCCCATTCATTAATCTCCTTAAGAGTGCAATCCTTACTTCCGTGGATGCGTCCTACGGTAAGATCAGCTGATGGATTCTGTAACATGCACACCTTGACATTACCTGTAAAAAATGGTGTGTTAACATATACTATGGCAGTGGGGTAGTACTCAATAGTACCCCCGAAGGTCATACATCTGATGTGTTCCCCGGTAGCATAACTGGGGTGAACGAGGGACTGTCGGACTCCGATAATGGTTGATCCCGTATCCCTTAAAACTGAGACCACAGTACCGTTTACCAATCCTCTATTGAACATCAGGGTGCCTGTGCCGTCGTTCGCCGAAAGACCAACTGCTGTATAAAGGTGTCCACAATTCAGCACAGTTTCTTTGGCCTTCTGAAAAATAGCATTACAATCTTGGCAACTATTTGCCACATTAAAGTTAACAGCACAACATGCAGACGAAGATTGTGACTGATTATTATTATCAGAAACACTAGGGGTCGTACCATCCGTGAGTGCCGCCCCTGCATTGTGATCAAATTGTGATGGTCTACGTGACTGAGACCTATTACGAGAATAATCATTTGAATTATACTGTTGTCCCCTATTGTAACTGTTATCTCGATGTCTCGAGCTATGATTATTACCATTCCAATTGCTGTTATTATTGTGGTTATTTGGTCTATTATAATTAGTGTTATGTTGACTGTTGTTGTAGCTTGACTGAGGTGAATAATTCCTATTCCTTGATCTACCTCTGTTCAAATCATTTTTATTGTTGAAATTATTATTATTATGTCCTTTGTGAAAATTAACATTGTAATTTCCCTTGAACCTACTTCTGTCTACGCTATGAGGTCTTGGTTTGTTATTGCTATAGTATGCCATATTGGAAGCCACAGGTAGAGGTTTCCTTATCAAAGAGTTAGAAATGTTCGCATTCGGATGCGCATTGCAATAGTTCAATGAAATTTTTTTCTAACTCGTCAATGGTAACTGGCTTTCGTTCTTGCAAATATGCGAAGAATGGTGGGCTGACAGAGGATAATACCTTATCACGTAACAACAAATCAACTAATTTGTCATATGATTTGTTGACATCTGCCAGTTCAAGCCATCTATTAAATGTATTGCGAATGTTCGCAATAAACCATGCAAAGTCTTTAGGAGAGTCAGGTAAGATATTTTTAAATTTTAACCTACAATTTTCTTCGTCCAAATGAAACCTTCGTAAAAGTAAGGTTTTAATAGCATCATAATTATTAGCTATTGTTGGGTCAGCATTCAGAGATGCCGTCAATGGTTCCCCATCTAAAAATTCATTTAACTTAAGTACCCATGTATCCTTAGGCAAGTGATTTGATTTGCATGTCTGTTCAAATCTTGATAAAAATGATGATAAATCATCAAAATTTAATTTAAAATGGGGTAATTTAAAGTTGTAAAAATGTTTGTTTTGGTTGGATGAAGACCCATTTTGTGCGTTATCATTCTGGGTTGCAGCAGCACTTTGTGCCTGAAATCTTGCTGTTTCATTCTGAAGACGGGCCATTTCCAATTCGTCTCTCCTTTTTTTTTCTTCTTCTTGTCGACGTTCCTCCCTTTCCTGTCTAGCAATTTCTCTTTGTCTATTTTCTTTTTCTATTTCTTTCAGTTCACGGTCTGCCTCTTCTTTTTTTTTAAATTGCTATCCGTTCTGCTTCTTTTGCTTCATATTTAGCAAGTTCAGCTTCTGCAAACTGACGAAGTTCCTGTGATTTGTAACCATAATCTTTTCCAATTTTAACAAAATGGTCCAACCCAAGCATCTTGAAGTTAATAGTGTAAGAAATTACAGATCTATAATAGTCAACAATAGAATCTATGTACTTATTTGTAACAGCTCAAGTATGAATACTCAGTATACCTAACTGTAATATCCTCTTAATAATAGTTGTAAGTTCAACAACTATTCAATATTTTATAATAAAATTATATGTAATCAATAATCTATATCATAAATAGTTATGATATTTATTTATATCAGATGCTGTGTTTATTTCCTGCACCTAATATAATTATTAAATAATTATGGGCATTATTCCTTCATGAACTATTTTATTTAATTAAAGAAATTTGAGGAGTCAACAATATAGTACTATGAAAATGTACCAATTACTATGTTATATATATAGTTTTTTAATTCAACACCTATTCATGGTGTGAATACCAAAAAATAATTCAATAAATTATTTTAATATAAAATTTTACTTGCAATTATAAAGTTTTGATTTTATGCCTTACTCATCATGTATAAAGTGCTTTGCTAGTTTCTGGAACCACCACTGCAAATTGTTGCAGTGTTCTTGATATATCATCAAAGTTCCCAAAAATTAATTAAATTAATTAAATATATTATTAAAATCAATTGATAGAAATATTAACATTAATGAAGACAATACAAATGATTAACTGTTGAGCGCTCTTTTCGGGTAACATGATAGCTAGTAGCAGATGTACCAATGTACTAGCATCTTGACGCGAATGTAAAAATGAAAATTAGATGAAGAGCTATCCAACAGAACTTCAACGAGTGGAAGGCAAATCAGGCCAACATGATCATACTCAACTCGTCGGTAAAGTTATTATAATTTATTACGTGGTACGAAGACGTTTGACAAGACGGTACAATGTTCCTTGACAGGTACGATGAACAATTTATACATAGTAGTGACAGTTCCGATAAAACGATACATCTCTGGTCATTCATATCAAAAATCCTCTCTCACGTAAGTAATAAGAATCCAATAATATTCATACTAGGTTTTAACAGCAAGGGAATGTCCGTTGACCTTGCTTGAGGTCATCCACTTAAGCATGTACTCCCATACCACGAACTCCCGCATTCGTCCAATAAGAGACTGTTTCTATCCAAGACATAGTTCCATATAACGTAGTCTCAATGTATATTCAATGGTACATATATGAAGAGGTATCTGAGTTAGTATCTTTAGGTTTTAACTAACCTCTCAAAATCATGCCACGACTTTGGCATTACAATGAAGGCGTTTACACATATGAATACTGCAATCAAATTAACTTCTTTCCCACTCGTAGGAATCCTTCTTCTACGATACGAATCCTAAAGGCTAACGACTCTGTAGGTCCATTCTAGGAATAACATATTCCCGCTAGACTAGTATAAGAGCGGCCTTACAATACAGCATACAATAAGAAGTGGGGCGATAACTTACGTGACATTGCTGCTATTGGTTTCGACCTGAAGACCAATACAGATCACTAGAATAAATGGCTTCCATAAACGTGCCATGAATACAATAATAATATATCAATCACGGACATAAACAAGGTCCATGTTGCCCCTCCAAATCATGACGTCAGAAACTACTCAACTAGGTTACCCGTGCGTCCCAAAGCAACTCACACTGCTTTGTGCACGTCAGTGCGCGAATCATTCGACCGCACAAATAATATAACTATATAAAACTGGTGCGTACATTTGGCAGGACCGAAGACTACCCCCTAAGGTAATAAATGTACGTAACAGCTCCCTTATCACCTCCCCTTAAAAAAAATTAATTCTATTAATTTTTTTGAACTTAGTACCCGAGAGAGGTGAGTCAAAACTACAACATGATATGAAAATGCATAAAGTTATACCATATAAAGAAAAGAATATTAAACGAAATCAATATAACTAAATGATAGTATGCATTAAAGCACCCATCCACTATCGACCTACTTTGGAACGATGTGGTAATATTCGAAGTAAAAACAAGTTTGAAAATGAAAATGAAAAAAACCATTAAAAAAAATGATAATAAAATTCAACTAAGTTTTCAAAACAAAAAAAATTTGAAACATATGATTTCAAAAATGAAAATGAACAGCAACACTGATGATGATCAATGACAAGAGAATCAATAAAACAGAAAAATTGAAAATACAATGTGCAAAAATGAAGCAATGCAAAATTAAACACTTTAAGAATCAACACACTTAATGTTTTCTAACACTAGTATGGTTGACTAGTGATCTAACAGTGAGATATCATAACTAAGACCCGTGAATGCAGGCATTACGTGACAACTAAGAAAGTTAGTATGTGTGTGATCCATAATCAATTAAATAGATTAAGTTGAATTATTCTAATTTATATATTTCTTAATTACTAAGAAATAACCAGTTACTAATATATTCTAAATAATTACAATATCACTATCAATACGTCAATGTTCAGTTACGACTAGTTAGTAATCGACGAGACAATGTTCTCAATGTTCCATACACGATAAAATATTTGCTCAAACACGATATGTAGTGTAATATGTTCCATAGGAATAACAAATGTATATTTGTCGCTCTTAACAATGTTACCATACTAATAAAAAGTCACTGTAGTACCAATGTTACCGTACTAATAAAATGTTACTCTAATACCACTGTTCCCGTTCTAATAAAACGTTACTATAGTATCAATGTTCACGTACTACTAAAATGTTACCACACAAGAAGTAATGTTATATTCTATAAGTAAGTATATCATGAAAGTTATACTTATAAGAATACTTCAGTTATATAAACAGTCTTTATCGATGTACAATCAATAATAATGTACAAAGTTATTTATGTTATCGGTGAGGATGTTTCACCATCTGGAAGTGGTTTAGTTTCGACAAGTTCGCTTGGGCATCTCGACAAACAGTCTGCGAACACATTCTTCACTCCAGGAATAGCTCGTATTTCAAAATTAAATGGTTGAAGAGCTATAGCGTAACGCGCTGACTTCGATGATTTAACGTTCTTCGTGTTCAGTGCAGTAAGAGCTTTTTGATCAGATTCCACCACAAAGTGTGAGCCGAGAAGGTAACGTTCCAGTTTTGTGATTGCCCACACCAATGCGAGGAGCTCTTTATCGAGAACGGAGTATTTGAGTTCGCTCTCCGTAAGTTTTCTGGACACGTACATCACCGGAAATAAGGTGCCGTTATATTCCTGCATCAAAACTGCAGCGATAGCGTAAGAAGAAGCATCACTGCGAAGAATGAAATTGAGATTTTTGTCAGGCAACCTCAAAAAAGGTTCATTTGAAAAAAAATGTTTTATATAGTCTAACGCCGTTTGGTGATCCTGCGACCACTTTATTACATTAGATGTGCCTTTCTTCAGTAGAGACGACAAAGGTGCAGTTATAGTAGACAAATGAGGGATGAATTTTGAATAGAACTGTATTAGTCCTAAAAGCGACCTAACTTGTTTTTTTGTCTTAGGTGCTGAGATGTTTAAAATTTTAGAGACGTTACTGTCTTCTGTATACATGAAACCATGACCTATGCGGTGACCCAGAAATGAGATGTCATGAAAACCGACAAAAGCCTTTGAAGGTTTCGCTGTTAAGTTATAATCCCGTAAGGTAGAAAGTAAAGATTTTAATACATAAATATGTTCATCCCAAGAGTCACTGAAAAGACAGATGTCATCTATATAAGTAATGACATTGGGACGATGAGACAATATGC
Source organism: Oreohelix idahoensis (assembly GCA_024509875.1). NCBI lineage: Eukaryota > Metazoa > Mollusca > Gastropoda > Stylommatophora > Oreohelicidae > Oreohelix > Oreohelix idahoensis. Next base: position 503,418 of record JAMPIV010011437.1, on the reverse strand, counting down.
GGCGCATCATGCGTACAAAGGTAGCTGGCGCATTCATTAATCCGAATGGCATAAAATTCCATTGAAAAAAGATCATGAGAACTAGAAAAAGAACAAATAACCATTACAAGAAAGAGATGATGACTGCATAGGCTGAGTCATCAACGAATGTGAAATCAAAATCCAATATAGTATGTTACTATCTGCGTGACGCAGAATCAGGAACCAATTGTAATCGGAGAGAATGGTGGTGGAAATACACACCATTGTCCCGCTCGATAGCCTTGCGAGCATCTCGATTGGTCCTAAAAGTAACCACGGCGTCACCATACCTGTTATTGGTATGAGGTAACAGACGCACGAACCTAACGTCTGCCGTGTGGTTGAGAAAATCTCCTAGTGCTTGCCAACTAGTTCGCTGTGGCAGATTTTGCACAAGGATGGTGCGAGAAGATGCACCTCTACCAATATAAGTGGTACCGTAGTCACAAGAATGTGAACAAGGTTGATGGGTAACATTAGTCATCTTAGGTATATTATAATATTTCTTATTTATACCTGTAGGATTATTCTTAAATGTACCATACTTTTGTACTTGATTATTATTACTTATGCCAGACAAAGGTGTAGGTGTACGGCATGTCGTAGACACCTGCTTGCTGGGCAGAGTTAAAACCTTACTGGCAACCTTATTGGTATTAATTTTCCCATAAGAGTTACAACTCTTATTTTTATTAGGAACATCCTTTCCCTTTTTTTCAAACTTAACCCCTTTCTTACGATCAGTTGCCTGCTGATCAGGTCGAGGGAAGGTATATATCCCCCGGAATGACTTACTAGTCTTCACAGGTTGCGTTGAAACCTTAATATCATTCTTAAGAATGGAAGCATGTCGTAAAGGTTGTAATGCATTAGCCACAGTGGCGTAATGAACCATGGAATCATTTTCACTACTAGATTCCGATACATTAGCATTACCCAACATGTTAATAGCATGTGCATGTGACACAACTCTAGGTATAGACTTAAATGCATAGGCATCCTGTATATGCTGCTTTTCCCATTCAGCAATTTGCTGTGGGGTACATTCCTTTATATCATGTATGCGACCCAGGATGACATCAGAAATTGGATTCGGAAGAAGACATGCCTGGATCTTTCCTGAAAAAAATGGTGTATTAAGGTCAATAATAGCAGTGGGAAATGTTTCAACGGTGCCACCAAAAGTCACACACTTGACAACCCTGCCCGTGGCACAACTTGGGTTGATCAGCGAAGTCCGGACGCCCACAGTATTGCAGCCTGAATCGAATAAAAGAGAGCATGGAATGCCATTTATAAAACCCTTATTTAATTTAAGGCTTCCTGTTCCATAGTCAGTAGCTGACGTGGCTGTACAAGCCGCTGGTAGGCTTGGTATAATTTGCCCGCATCGCAGCGTTGTGTTCGCCTTGGGCTGGAATGGGGTATTACTCTCATCACAAGACTTGACCTGTTCGAAATCCAGAGAACATGACATAGCAATATGTGCATTAACATTATTATCCTGTTCCTTGTTTGAATGTGTATCACTCAAAGCAACATTAGAGTGTTGTCGTGGCTGGTTCGAAGATATATATCTTCGTAGCGATCGATTTTGGTTATTATCCCCAAAATTGCTAGTATTTGCATTTTTGTTTACGTTAAAATCACGGTTAGTATGACCATTACCATTGTGCCATTGACCATACTGTCTATTTTGATAACCTTGTCTGTTTTTGAAAGATTGTGATTTAAATTTCCCATTATGATAATAATTATTGCTTTGATTATTTCCAAAATTATTCTGATGAAAATCTCGTGATCTGTGAGATTGGCTAGAAGATACATTATACAGAGAAGTTTGACAAAATTGTTTCCCTTTAAAAGAATGGCAATTCTTGTTATTTCCCTTTCTGACTTTTCTATCTCTAAGATTCATTATCAATTTTTTCTGTTTTTCAGCTTCTATTTTCAACTCTACATAATCTGACTTCCACTTCTCATAATTCCTTTTGAATAGTTCTAGCTCTCTAGCAATCCCATTCATAATATTTAAATCTTTAACTTCGAGTTCTGCAGCAGCAGTTTGAGTTAGATGTTCAACATCGATAGTGTGTTTCCTGACATGTTCTTTATTAATGGCCTTTTCTTTTTCAAGTGCCTCAATGGCATTTTGATGGCTATTCGTAAGTTCCTCAACCCTTAATTTCAAAAGAGGAATCTCAGATGTAAGTTCTTGAATCTGAGCCAAATGAGCATGACAGTCTGTCTTCATAATCATATTTAACTTATCAAATTCTTCAATGACCTTCTTCTCCTTGTCAAGTAATATTTTTACTGAGCGTACTTCATTCTCTAACTCATTTTTCTCCATGAGTAATTTTTCAATATTTATCTGTTTTTCCTGAGACACTTTCTCCTGTTGACATAGAAGATTCCTAAGTTCTTGATTTGCCAAGGTAAGATCTGCTATCTTCTTATCCAAAACTTTCATGTTTTGTTTCATCGTTTTTTCCATATTACACTTTTCTCTCAAAAAGTTACCTCAGATGTCAGGCTCTGAATTTGAGCCACGTGTGTATTGCAATCTATCTGCAAAGTAGTATTAATAGCAGTAGGTATTTTTTCATCGTCACTATCTTCTTCGAAAAATATGTTCATTAAGGAGGTCACCTCATTATCTAACTCTCTTTTCTGGTTAAAAGAAGAGTCATGACATTTCTTGTTATCCTCTATCAACACCGTCACTTTATTCTTTAACTCAGAATTTTCAAAATCCATAGCCAACAACTTCTTCTCATATTCCCCTTTTTGCTGTAGCAGCTCATTCGTAAGGGCAATCTCCCTACCCTTGTGCTTCGTTATGGTTTTCTTCAACTCATCCACCTCAATAACACTACTGTCTTGAGTAGTTATTTTTCCTTCATCATAAAAAATGGTTGATAATAATTTAGCAAGTCTCACTGCTTTCTCTTGTGAAAAGCCATATTTGCACCTAAGAAAAGCAAAATTCTTGAGATCCTGGGTAATTTGAAGTAAGAAATGTTCAATGGCATATTCCTCACAACTTGAACCCCATTTACCCATTCTATCTCCCTTCCGGAGAAAATGATCCAAAATATCCATTATGTCTAATAATTTTTTTTTTTTTTTTCACTCTAATAAGTGTTACTTAAAAATATTCACTTTTTTTACCATCTAATCAGAGGTACCAGTTCCTGTCCAAGAACTGTACATTAAAGTCATCATATAATAGTCAAATATTAATAATCAGTAATGTAATTTATAACATGTAATGGTGTGAAAGCAATAACGTGACAGACAATAGCACAATACTGACACGACACGATAATCAAGACAAATGACTACAGTCGTAGAAATCAAATAAAATAAAAATGTGGAACTAAAATAGAATGTCGTAAAAATTTACGATGACATCTACGATCCAATAATGCACAAGACAATTGACAACACAGTGTAAAAACGTAGGTTTTGTAAAAAACTGAACGACAGGAAAGGTGAGACGGACAATAATACAAACAAAATTCATCATAAAACTAAATACGAGTAAAAATAACTACGAAAACAACAATTAAAACTTGACGCAACAGCTAAACAGATACTATTATAAGAAGCAACTAGCGATCGGAACTTCGGCAAGGTTTTTAGCCTTGTACCGGAATTATCGCTCAATTGAAACTTACAAGTTGAGCCCTACAGAACGTCTGACGAAGAGCTCGAATTGGCTTCGAGATGGATCTCGTTCGTCAGATCAACCTCCCTACCTCCCACGAAGAATGCACAACACATAACAAATAACATAGAAAATATAAATATAGACATAAGTATCGAAGGCACAACTAAGTAATAAAATGTTTAACGAAAGTAAGTTATACTCAACTACGCGTGTGCCGGAAAAACAAGGTGCCTCGTCTCCGTGGATGTACGTCAGAGGATACAATACTTCGCTCTGCGTATATAAAACCAGCTCGCACGTAATACTGACGAAGAGGTGAGCAAGGCAGTCAGTCACTGTAGAACTTGACGTGGAGGTTGATTGATGATCTTGAGCATTTCAGTTGATTTTGATTCATTATCACGCTAGGATCCAAATTGAGATGATGTCGCCTTGAAAGTACAAATTCTTCTTTTCAAACGATAATTTGGATGGGTACGTTCCTTTGAAATTACTTCCAGACCACACTGGCATACCAATTACTGTTGAGCGCTCTTTTCGGGTAACATGATAGCTAGTAGCAGATGTACCAATGTACTAGCATCTTGACGTGAATGTAAAAATGAAAATTAGATGAAGAGCTATCCAACAGAACTTCAACGAGTGGAAGGCAAATCAGGCCAACATGATCATACTCAACTCGTCGGTAAAGTTATTATAATTTATTACGTGGTACGAAGACGTTTGACAAGACGGTACAATGTTCCTTGACAGGTACGATGAACAATTTATACATAGTAGTGACAGTTCCGATAAAACGATACATCTCTGGTCATTCATATCAAAAATCCTCTCTCACGTAAGTAATAAGAATCCAATAATATTCATACTAGGTTTTAACAGCAAGGGAATGTCCGTTGACCTTGCTTGAGGTCATCCACTTAAGCATGTACTCCCATACCACGAACTCCCGCATTCGTCCAATAAGAGACTGTTTCTATCCAAGACATAGTTCCATATAACGTAGTCTCAATGTATATTCAATGGTACATATATGAAGAGGTATCTGAGTTAGTATCTTTAGGTTTTAACTAACCTCTCAAAATCATGCCACGACTTTGGCATTACAATGAAGGCGTTTACACATATGAATACTGCAATCAAATTAACTTCTTTCCCACTCGTAGGAATCCTTCTTCTACGATACGAATCCTAAAGGCTAACGACTCTGTAGGTCCATTCTAGGAATAACATATTCCCGCTAGACTAGTATAAGAGCGGCCTTACAATACAGCATACAATAAGAAGTGGGGCGATAACTTACGTGACATTGCTGCTTTGGTTTCAACCTGAAGACCAATACAGATCACTAGAATAAATGGCTTCCATAAACGTGCCATGAATACAATAATAATATATCAATCACGGACATAAACAAGGTCCATGTTGCCCCTCCAAATCATGACGTCAGAAACTACTCAACTAGGTTACCCGTGCGTCCCAAAGCAACTCACACTGCTTTGTGCACGTCAGTGCGCGAATCATTCGACCGCACAAATAATATAACTATATAAAACTGGTGCGTACATTTGGCAGGACCGAAGACTACCCCTAAGGTAATAAATGTACGTAACATTAACCAAGGCTTTACAGTACAGTAGCACAATACAAAAGTGACATTTTCACAAAAATAAGTGATATTATAAACCCAAGTCTACTAACCGGAAATATAGAAGGGTGAAGGTTAACTGAAGTAAAAGAACATATTTGGCACTACGAATAATGACGTCACAGGACTCATTTGACGATCATACAATACATTTAAATAAAATTAAAAATAGCCAGATTAGAATAAACAGGATAGATTACGAACATATGACTGTAACTGAATAAAAATCAAACTGAATACGGTAAAATACAACGGTTATTTCACAGAACTAGACACCTAACATACAAGGTGAATTAATGCAGGTCCGAACGAAACAATCACCGGTAATGTCTTCGACGCGTTCTTCGCGAAATGCGATTAATTCACGGCCCTAAGGAACGATCGGAATTGAGCTTGACGTTCGAAAAGCCATAAGTTCAATTCCGATTCCCAACCTACCTCCCACTACATGTAAAAAGACAGAAACAATATTTAACATGGCTAAAAAAAAAGAACATTGCGTGGTCGGACAAAAAGGACGAAATATTGTAACGTTTAAAATCAGTTACTTATCTTTTTTTGGCAATAATTCAGTACATTATCTGCTTCGCCAACAGACTCGTAAGCTTGTTTGAAATAATGAAGACGTTAGCAATTCGTTTCCTTTGCTGTCTGAGAGCTGCAAATATTTTTTTTTGAAGGGCATTGATTGTTGCTGGCTTTTGCAAACGTTCATACTGTTGTCAAGGGCATGACGTCACCGGTGTTTTCGCATAATAATGTCCATTTCGGCTCGAAAGGAAAAATGTTTTATTTTTGAGGTTCGCTCTTTTGAAAAGTTTCAAGACCACTATCGGCCACCAGTTGTGACGGGTGTTGCGGTTCCTTCATCTTATTTTATTTATTGAATATTAAAGTCACTCTCTTGACGTGGTTAATGTTTGTTATTGATGGTTAGCTCTGACCGTAAGAACATCCCTTCGACGTTCTGATTTGCATATTGTACATTAGTTGATTTCCCCTGTGGGAGAGTTATCGTGCTGAGAAAACGTAAACATTAACAGCTGTGGAACCAAACCCGAAACGTAAGTAAGATATCAAGCCTTCTGTTCTGAGTCCACATGTATTGACGTTCATATAAACGATATCCGACATTCACAAAACTTCATGTACAGTTCAGCATAACAATAAATTCCAAATAATACCAGTAAGTATCCGTCCGTGTCAAAACAATATGTCAGATGAACATCATGGCTATGTACATGCGCTGCTGTAGTCAACAGCCAGAAATGAGCACATGAGTTCTTGACAGCTACAAATTGAATCATAATACGATTCTCCTTCCATCATTTAATTTACTTAATAATCTCATACTTTAGATTAATATCCGAACTGACCCTGAGTTCTATATTGAATTCATATATTGGCCATATACTAAGCCTCTCCTTGGAAGACATACAAGACACGACTTCTCTGCTTGACGGATAGCGTAAAAAGGGTAATGTAACCAAGTCACCCAGCGTGACCTTCCCAACGCGAATACGTCATAATCTTAGCATATATTTCGCGTTCAGTATACCGTAAAATATCGACATATTCTATTAATGTTATTAACCCCAAACGTTGCGCACTACTAAACCCCAGCAGACGCCGTCATTTAAAATAACACCGTAACACTATGCTTTGGACCCCTGAAGGAAAACGAAAGAGAGGCCGACCAAAAACAACTTGACGGAGGACTGTGGAGGCTGAGATGCAAAGAATGAACCAGAGTTGGGGCGCTGTACGAAGGATGGCCGCCGACCGAGCAAAGTGAAATCAATTTGTTGTTGCCCTACAAGATGCCACTAGGCGTGATGGCCACTGACTGCTTTGATGGTCGGCGGCTAAGGATCAAAGAAAAAAGTTTAGTCCAAATATTTACTGTCTTTTCTCATTACTAAGTCTTACAAATAAAGCATGAAATATATATTGAGGCTATATTTTTGAAGCTACAGATGGACATTAAAATTTGTTTAGTTAGCCATTTGTTTAGTTAGCCACTGGTGCTGAACAGAAACTACAGCATTTGGCATTGTTATTCTGTATGAAATATAATTATTATTGAAGTATGATAGACGCAGGATGAGTCTTTTCTGTGTATGTTCGTGTGTAGTATTTCTGATATACACGAGTGTAGTATCTTGTTGCTAAAATTAGCATTAACTTAAATTTAGATCTGAGTATGGATATTTTCTGTATTTTAATTGAAGAAAAATGTTTCAAGATGTTTTTTTTTTTCAGTCTTAATATCTAAATGTTTAAAATATGATAATCAGAATCAGCATTATATTCAAATTGCTGGCAACCACATGTTGTAAAATAAAATGTTATAGGAACCATCACTACAAGAGTCCATGAGTTGTTTGGTTCAGGCTTCATGTAAGGGCACCAGCTGTAGTAGTGACTGCATGCTCCATAAGGATTTGGTTTGGTTTGAAGGACTATCTTCATAGCACACATGGACAACTCCATCAGTGCTCCGATCTCCTCCCTTAGATCACACAAGGAAGATCTCAGCACCGGCGAGAATCCCAATGTGTCTATATAGGAATCACACATTCCATAAGGAGCAAGATGGGAAATCATGATGATGTCCAGTGCAGCAGTTTGATTTTTTGAAGAGCTGGGTTTTTTATTTTAACTTGACTAAGGAATGTGAATGTTGACTTAGTAACTTTATAATCAGTTAAAATGTAAAAATTAGTTCAAGTCTGTATCCTTTTATCTGAAATCCTCGGGGACAGATTTGCTTTGGAAACTTTACTAGCCGCCATTAAAAACGTAACGAAATAGTGACATGTTTTCACTGTTGAAATGTTTATGCAAGTGAGCGATTTTCAAACCCTGAAAGTGTGCAAGTGATGAAGTTCATGTATTCCCACTTTACTGTCGATGTGATGTTTACTTCAAATTTTGCATGCAAAACAAGGTTTTTGATAAATTCTGGCTTTATTAAAAGTCGAATCACATTGAAATTTGGCACACGCATTAGTCAAGTTTCAGCGAGTAAAAAGCCATTATCTGTTTTCATCGAAAGAAAGTCTGTTAATGTTTTTATCATGCCTCAACTGTCATCACAAGAGCGATGGCAAGCTGTTGGTATGCTCAGCAGTGGAATGGCGACCAGAGAAGTTGCCAGACATTTCAATTGTGACCAGTCCACTATAGTGAGGCTGAACCAGCGATTTCGGGCGACAGGTACCACCAATGACCGTCCCAGGCTTGGTCAATTTCGTGTAACAACAATAGCTCAAGATCGCCAAATTCTATTGTTACATCTGCACAATCGCTTCCAAACAGCAACTCAGACAGCAGCTCATACACCTGGCACTCGGAGACTTGTCAGTGCAAACACTGTGCTACAGAGACTTCGCGCCGCTGGCTTGCAAAACAGACGTCCCAACATCGGTCCTATCCTTACTAGACGTTACCGGATCAACAGACTGGCTTGGGCCCTACAAAATATTCGTCGTCCAAGGGCGGGATGGAGATCAACAATGTTCTCCGATGAAAGCCGGTTTAATGTCTCCTTTGCTGAAAGGAGAAATCGCGTCTGGCGTCGTCCTGGAGAAAGATATGCCGATGCGTGTGTAGTCCAGCATGACAGATATGGAGGAGGAAGCGTACATGTGTGGGGTGGATTCTCTCATGACCACCGTACTCCCCTTCATGTTTTCAGAGTTAACGTTACCGCTGACGTCTACGTTAATCAAGTACTGCGACCTATCGTAGTGCCTTTCTTCCGGAATCACCCAGATTTGGGAATCTTTCAGCATGATAATGCATGGCCTCACACAGCTAACGTTACCAAGAATTTCTTAGCCCAGCAATCTTTTCTTGTACTGGATTGGCCTGCAAACTCTCCTGACATGAATCCGATTGAACACGCATGGGATGAACTGAACAGAAGGGTCCGCCAGTATGACATCAACAATGTGAATGATCTCGAGCGAGCACTCATTGCAGAATGGAATGCTATACCCCAAACATTTTTCGAGACACCCTGCAATAGCATGAGACGCCGATGCCAAGCCTGTATTGATGCTGTAGGGGGTCATACACGGTATTAATGATGGCTGTGACTGAATGACAGTGAGTGCGACTTTTGTTTTTACACCTAGGGTTGACAACTGCTTAGGAGCCGGTTCTGAATTGTCTCATGTATACAGCAAATTTGGGTTAGTAAATGGATCAGAAATGTAAAATCAGTGGTTTCATGTATTTTAAATTTAGCACAACGAGTTGTGGTTCATAAACTAATGCGATGCGTTTTTAATGGCGGCTAGTTTTGGGGGGTTTTCAGATGTCTCTCGTTGCCCAAAATATGTTCGAAAAATAGCCCAAAGTTGCCTAAAATTGTCATAAATTACCCAAATTGTGATAGAAAAGTAGCCCAAAGAAACTTTAAATTTTCAGAATATTTCAGATTTTAGGTGTTCGGATAGTTTGGTTTTGGTTTTAAAGACTATCTTCATTGCACACTGAAAACTCCATCAGTGCTTCGATCTCTTCCATTAGATCACACAGGGAGGATCTCAGCACAGTGCACAAACTCCGTACCACGGGCAAGAATCCCAATGTGTGTATATAGGAACCACACATTCTATAAATATTTTTGTGGTGGGTAGGTTTGTAATTTTTTTAATTTTGCCAGGACAGTGGCCTTATGACCTACTCTTTACGATTTCCAAATGCCGTAGGATTTTTAACATGCGCAACTTGCAATTTAAACTATTTTCTGCTACTTTGACGACACTGTTATTATTCTGCTCTTCCAGTGTGAGCCAAAGAGGGGAGTGTTTTCTCGTCTGAGCAAACTGTCACACACGCAAAAGTCACCATCATCTCAGCCTGCCTCTCAGGAGGATGAAGGCACTTACAGTGAGTCTAAGCTGTCAAACTCTGACTTGAGACCACCTGCTCCTACCACATCTGCAGCTAATGGAGTCACAGGATATACCTCCAGCATTTCCTCAAGGCCATCGGTAAGTTCAACTCACAACAAGTGAGCCAGTAAGTTTAATTTAGAGTGAGCCAGACCGTTGATAAGTTTAACCTAGAGTGAACTAGTGAGCAGGCCATTGGTAAGTTTAACTTAAGAGTAAACTAGACCATTAGTAAGTTTAACTTTAAGTGCGCTAGACTATCAATCTGTAAGTTAAACTTGCAGTGAGCTAGGCCATCATTAAGCTTAACTTACAGTAAGCCAGACCATCTTTAAGCTTCACTTACAGAAAGCCAGGTAAGGTTTAATGCCTTTGTGAGGTTAAATTACAGTAAACCTCACAAAGGCAATTGACCTGGTTAGCAGGGAGGGACTTTTCCATCTCCATGCCTGAGGTAGCAGTAAGCCTATTTTTTATTTGTCCCCTCAGAGAATCCCAGAAACGACTCGAAGTAAAAATAATGTCAGCAACTTTCAAAACTCTGTCAGAGGGAAACTGTTCTCTTGTTGATTTGCCAAGCTGATATTCATACAGTTTGTTATATTTTTAAATAGTTCTTGATATTGTAGCGTTCTCTCCCCTCCCTCTTTTTCTTTCTTAGTCAAAGGGAGATAATGTTGCCCAGAATGCAGTGGTTTAAATTGGTTGTTAGTTTTTAACTCAGATTTAACAATTGCTGTTATTAATTTTCTCTGTAGTCTCGTCTTGGTATGAGCGCCAGCAAGAATCTGTCTACCTCATCCTCTAGTTTGCACAAAGCATCTTCAGCAGGAGCCACCCCAACTGGAATAGGTGGTGTTGGCATAACTCCCCTTCGGTTGCCTGGTACAATGCCTGGAGGGGTCAGGGTCGGAGATAGGGTGAGTGATTTGTGGAAGTATTTTTAAGTTTTGTTGGAGTAGTGGATGTGCTTGTCATGTTGGGGTAATGGGTTAGTAGAAGTGTTAATAAATCAAGATGGCATAGGAATTTCATTAAGTCATGCTGAGAATAAGGTTTGTGATGTATTCATAATTTATTTTGGGAACAGGGTGTGTGAAGTGTTCATAGGTCATTTTGGAAATACGGCGTGTGAAGTATTCACAGGTCATGTTGGGAATATGATGTTTGAAATGTTCATAAGTCATGCTGGGAATAAGGCTTGTGATGTATACATAATTTATTTTGGGAACAGGGCGTGTGGTGTTCTTAAATTATGTTGGAAATACGGTGTGTGAAGTATTCATAGGTCATGTTGGGAATGGGGTGTTTGAAGTGTTCATAAGTTATGTTGGGAATGGGATGTGTGAAGTGTTCTTCTTCTTCCTCGTTCGTCCTGAAAAGGACGGTGGTTGCGTTGTGTCTGTTTACGCCGGAGCTGTGATATCTGCACCTTTCGGTCGACACATCCGACTTCAGCACGGCATTTTTTGGGACCGGGTTTGCCTTCCCTCTGCGATCCCTACTCGCTCAGCCAGACTGCAGTGATGCAGCCTGTTTCCAGGACCACCACGTGGAGGTGGAGTAGGGTCTTGGTCAGCTCTGGTTCACTGACCCTGATGCAAGCAGTCAAGCTGTGGGTCGCTGACTGCATTCTCTATTGCTGCATCTTTGGGTCCCGTGTGAAGTGTTCATAAGTCATGCTGGAAATAAGGCTTGTGATGTATTCATAATTTATTTTGGGAACAGGGTGTGTATGAGGTGTTCTTAAATCATGTTGGAAATACAGTGTGTGAAGTATTCATAGGTCATGTTGGGAATGGGGTGTTTAAAGTGTTCATAAGTTATGTTGGGAATGGGATGTGTGAAGTGTTCATAAGTCATGCTGGGAGTAAGGCTTGTGATGTATTCATAATTTATTTTGGGAACAGGGTGTGTGAAGTATTCGTAGGTCATGTTGGTAACGGAGTATGTGAAGTGTTCCAAAATTATGTTAGGAATGGGATGTGTGAAGTGTTCATAAGTCATGTTGGGAATGGGGTGTGTGAAGTATTCATAAGTCATGCTTGTGAATAAGGTTTGTAAGTTATTTATAAGTCATGCTTGGGAATAAGGTGTGTGAAATGTTCATAAGTCGTTGGAAATATGGTGTGTGAAGTATTTATATGTCATTATGCGAATAGCATGTGTGAAGTGTTCATAATTTGTGTTGGAGTAGGTTGTGTTGATATAGAGTCATACTCTGCTAATATAGGTTAGGGGCCAAAACTCTGCTGAAAAGCAAAGACTAGCCTTTTTTTAAGCTTGCAAATACATGTAGAGTGTCTAAATAAGATGCTTACACTTTCATATATTAAGTGCGCAATAAAGCTAGGCCTAAAATAACAGTGCAAAGTAAAACAAAGGGAGCTAAGCCCATACATGCCACACTTAAAGGTTTACCCATAATCTGTACGGGGTGTTTGCGTTTTCAGATGTGTACGGGCCGTACACGGGTCTGTACGGGTTTTTTTGCCTAATTATTAAATATACATATAAATCTTGTGCCACTACACAATTTGCGTCATGAGATTCGGCGAGATTTTAAGCCAAGTGGATAAAAAAAAAAAATAACCAATGAAAATCAAGCTGCCTATTTTTCAATTGCCGCGGGATGTGCGTGGCGTGTTCATTCACAATTTTTCGCTAAAGCTAGCGCGAGGTTACTGATTATTTGAACGATTACGCAGCACTGAAATCTTTTTTGAGTCGAGCCTATTGTTTAGGATTAATTTCCAGTTTAGTATTGGTAAGTAATTCATTTTTAAAAAAATATTACAATAAAATTGTTTAGATGAAGTTAGATTTAACTGTCAGATAACTTAGGCCTATGCTTTCTTTTCCCCTAAGGTTTAGCATAATTGATTATTTACGGCTGGTAAAAAAAAAAAGGCTGATACCACCACATATTATTTGATTTCACTAAAACTTGTAGAAAGTGCGTAAGAAATGTAAATTTGAAAAATAATACAATAGCCTACAAATTATGGGTAGCCTAATAACGTAATGACGGTCGCCGAATGCTCCGCATGTATTTTCGTACCATTTAGAGTTATAATTAGGGTTACAGCTAGGGTTAACCCTAAATCTAAATGGTACGAAAATACACGCGGAGCATTCGGCGAACGTCATTCCGATATTACCAAATTATGAAACTGAAAAGAAAAAAAAAACCACAATAGCGTGGAAAATTTACATCTTAACTCGATCAGAGAAAAGTTTATTTGGAGTTAGCCTACTTCTCTTCTTAGTTTTAATTTCGTTTCTTTAAAAAACAATGTTATTTTGCCTTTGGTGGTCATCATTACGGTCATTCAATGATTTATAATTATTAAATAATTAATTAGCCTACTATCAATGTTTGATTGACACTAAAATTTGTATGGGAAGGTCTATTTAAAACTACCAGTTGGGCTTTAACGGCTATTCCAATTTTTGAAGTTCGGTAGAAATATACAGGCTAATATTACGCCAGCGCTATTTTATATTTTTTCATACCAGCTTTAGCAAAAAATTTATTAGATTTTAAATTTAAGATTCCTAACCCATAATGCTTATTACTGGTCTCTTTAGGCCTGTACTTTTATAAGGCACTATAGAAAACACAGCAACTGTTCTTCATTTCAACCATAAATTGTATTAATTTTTTTCCAAGATTCTATTTCATTATATAATATTAAAATTACAAATAATTATATTTTTCAAATTGATTATTAATATTTGTATTTACTTTTTCACATTAATATTTTTTTTTTTCTGTCTAGCAGGAAATATTGCATCCATCTAACAGCATGGCTGAGCCTAACTTTAAAAAAAGGAGGTTAGAAGAAGATCAACGTCGTGGGAAGTTTCAATCTGACTGGACAACTACATTCCCTGGGATTATTGAGACATCCAAATTAGGCTCTTCACATGCATACTGTAGAATATGCAATAGAGATATTAAAGTGATGGCATCTGGCTTACACGATGTGAGGGAGCATTTCAAAACAAAACTGCATGAAAGGAACTATCAGCTGAAGAACGGAAGTTCTATCAAGGCCTTCTTTACTCAGCCTCAACAAGAAGATGATAAAATAACGAGGGCTGAAGTTTTATTTGCAAATTTTATTGCTCAACACAACATAGCTGCTTCTATAGCTGACCATTTTTCAGACTTATCAGCTGAGATGTTTCCGGACAGTGCTATTGCCAAACGTTTCAAATGCAAGCGAACCAAAACAACAGCCATTATTAAAAACTGCTTGGCTCCATCTGCAACGGAGCCAGTCATCAAATTATGCAGGAAGACACCTTTCTCCTTGATGATCGATGAGTCAAATGATAGAAAAACTGACAAGCGTTTAGCTATAATGGTGAGGGTATTTGAAGATGGCATAGGACCTAGAACCAGGTTGCTGGGCATGCCGGTCGGTACTGGTGGAACCAGTGAAGCTATTTTCAGTGATATTGATGCTGTGTTCAGCGACTTACAAATCCCATGGATTAACTGTATAGGTTTTGCAAGTGACAACTGCAATGTAATGGTTGGCAAATTGTCACGAAGTGGTTTTAAGTTTATAGAGTGTGCCTGAATGAAAGCAAGACCCTAGTATGAGAAAGTCTGAGAAGATAGAATTTAGATGGAAAATGACATGCCTGTGGACAGGTGAGACTATTGGCTCAAGAGATAGACCCAGGATTTGAATCTCCCCCTGCCGCTTCGTGACTAAAAAAAAAATGGCTATAGTCTCCCCACCTCTGACTGCCTTGAAACACAAGGAGATAAGGTGTATAATTTACGACCACAAACACCACTATACAGACAACATAGAGTAAGTATAGTAAAGAATAGAAGCTGATCCAGTAAATAATATATGTATATATTTATTTACATACAAGAAAAACATAAAATGGCATCATACGTCATCAAGTCAGTCGATAGCGTGCACTGTTGCACGGCCTGGAAAAACCAAGGTAACAATTAAATTGAGAGACACGAGAGACAGAAAAACCCCAAATCACATTCACTCTTTCTGTCACCCTGCTGAGGAACAATAAAAATGGTTAGTGCTTTAAAGTGCTTTGATCTTGTGGGGCTGTCAACTTAGCCTCCACTCTCTAACATTAATAAGCTTTCTTATTGTCTCAGTCCTGGTGACTCTTCCTCAACGAAACTCTACACAGCTTTCTACTTGTTAGGCGATATGCGCCGATAACTACACCACAAGAAATGCTACAATTAATAGACTTGGTTTTACGAACGCAGACTCAGTGTCTATCCGTCCAATGGATACTGAACAGACCCTACTGGTCCTGTCTATTTTCTCCCTCCTTCTCTATCTTTCTCTCTTGATCTCAGTGTCTCTCTAACACTCGAGGGCTGGTGATGCGGCGTCTCCGTTACTCTCTTCTCGATTTCTATCAGGACCTAGGTATGGTAACCCTGTCACCTGTTCCTGATTTTGGTGATGACGATGTTCGGATATCAAGCATGAGGGACTTGATTAACTGTAGACAAAACTTCTCTGCTGTTGAATAGCTTCCCTCTTTTAACCCGCTCCGGAGTTAGAGGAAAAAACCACAGCCTTGATTTCAGGCTGTACAAAATGAAACTAGTCTCCCGGCCACCTGCCGTTGCTAGAGACTATAATAGCGATGCTCTCGGCTGTATGATAAATAAACCTCGGTCCAGCTGAAGCATAGGGACTTCACTGCCAGAGACCATAGGGTAATTTTCTTTTGCTCCTGACGATACTCGAGTACTCTGACCCTGAGATATGTCTTTTGCCGTGGATAATTTTATTTGACAAAATTATGCTCCCCACTGTTTCCGCCGTGACTCGCTGAAATTAAAAGAAACAGCGACTCATGTACACCCACTCTAAAATCGCTTATCTCTAACATATACGATACCTAAAATAATTCTATACACGTGTCTCGTCAATCTCACTCCTTCTTCTATTCCCCTTCTCTCGTTCTTCACATAATACATGAAATACTATTATCCCACGTGGCACTAAAATCACACTTATCCTCCCCTTCTCTCGTTCTTCTCACAATACATAAAATACCACTATCCCACGTGGCCTCTACATCCCCCCTCCGTCTACTAAAATCGGCCAGGTAAAATAAACAATAGCCCAGACCCGTCTGACATGTTACATGGCCGTTACGCCTGGCCGATCACGTGTTCAAACTTGACAAAATTAGGGAAATCCTTTTACCCATTAACACAGGAGTTTCCCCGGCTTACTCTTATTAAATTAAATCTCGCTATAGGAATAGTTTCCTCCCCTAAGCAGTATAATTCATTTACAACGTAAATCTGAACCCTCTGACAATATTTCTCACATTTTTAAGGCTCAGAAAATTAACGAACACACCAGGGATTTCCCCATAAATTTACATTAGAAAATATACAGGAATAAATGGTGGTTTTACATAACATCCTACAAATATGGCACACGTGTTTCTCACAACTTCACACACTCCTATCTATTGCCAAAATCATAGAAAGAATAAGCACACTGTTGCATTACGTCGTTCTTCAAAAATAGTAATTAATGGCGCTATCGTTTATTTTAAAACTGAAAAGTTAATCTTTACCTAAGGGCGAATTTCTCAAAGAACCCTCTAATGAATAAAACGATAATACGATAAAATCTTACATACCAATTCATCTGGTTTTTCCCACAGTGGAGAACGATAAATTACGTAGTCTGACGGCTGGCACTTATTTTTCATAGAGACAATTGCCCGCGGTTTCCTCCCTCATTATATACAAGAGAAAACACCCACGCGAATTTCTCTCCCACGCATATCGCGGACCAATGGGAGCGCTAGAAAAATCAATACTATCCACCTACGCAAACCCCGCGTGCTTCCGGCCGCGTGCTTCCGGCCTCGTCATATCGCGTGCCGGAAATGGTGATTATTTTCGTAAACAACGAAATTTACGGGAATCGCGAAAAATCATAAGAAAGTAAAACTGATGCTAGAATAAAATAAACCTACCATCATAAACGAACCCATTTAATTTATCTACTCAAAAAAATACCAACCACGATATATATTCAAATGAGAAGAAATAAAATGGTGGAAAAGCGGGCCCGAAAATAGCGATTTCCGTAAACAACGGAAAATCGCGTGATCAGAAGAAAATAAAACTGGTGAAAATTCAAAATAGAACCACAGAATCGGGCCTGTTAAAAGTCAGAATTACAGTGTAGCGTCACACAAATCAAACTCTGTACTAACGCGAATCAAGAGCAAGAACCCTGATGTGTTTAGTATAGGGTGTATTTGCCACCTTGCAAATCTTTGTGCCAAGGAGGGTATAAAGCAGCTGACTATTCCTGTTGATGACCTTTTGATAGATATCTTCTATCATTTTGAGCATAGCTCAAAACGGAAAAAATCATACAGAGAGTTTCAACTGTTTACAGGAGTGGATGCACTAGACATACTAAAGCACTGCCAGACTCGCTGGCTTTCTTTGCAGAAAGTAGTGGACAGAATTTTAAATCAATATTCTGCTCTATCTTCATACTTCGAGAGCCACGACGATATGGAAAAACCATGCCGTGTCAAAAACATTCATCAGTTACTAAAATCACCACTGACCCAGATGACTCTACGTTTTCTCCAATTGTGCTACCTCTGTTGACTGAATTTAACAAATTGTTTCAGACAGATGAGTCCCAAATAGGTGGTATGATGGATGAAATGGATCGTCTGCTACGAAAATTTATTGTCAAATTTGTAGAGATGAAATATGTAAAAGAGGTGAAAGATATAAGATTGTTAAAGTATGCTGAACGTGATCTACAGCATGATGACCATACACTTGCTGTTGGTCTGTCCAACAGGACATTACTGGAAGAGTTAGATATAAGTTCTCAAGTGAGAAATTCATTTTTCAGAGATGTGAGGAACTTTTATGTTGCTGTTGTGAAAAAGATATTGGATAAATTTCCATTTGAGAATGAAGTCCTTAAGGATATCAAAATTCTTGATCCAGCCTTTAAAGACACAGTTCAATATACAGCAATCTGTAAGCTGGCCAACACTTTTGCACCACATTTAGACCAAGAGGTGTTAAAGGATGAATTTGAAGATTATTGTTTGCTGCCTGATGAATGTATTTCAAGATTTGACGCTGGACAAAAAAGAAGCTTTTCTAGGTAATGGCTTGACATAATCAACCTGAAAACTAGCACTGGTCGTACACGATTTCCCAGTCTGGCAGTCATAGTGAAACGCTTATTGACATTGCCTCACAGCAATGCTGACTGTGAGAGGTCTTTCTCTATGATGAAAAAGATTCACACGGACTGCAGAAATAGACTAAATGATGATACAGTCACAGCATTTCTACAATGCAAAATAAATTCTAACTCTTGTTGTTTAGGTTTTAAAGCAAGTGAAGACATGCTTAAAAAGGCAAAGGCCGCATGTCACTATGATGGTGCAGAACCATCTAATTGAATATACTTTTACATGAATAAACTCTTTTGTTACGTTTTTCAGTCTTTGTACAGGTTTTGCGGGTCTTTGTACAGGTTTTGCGGGTCTTTGTACAGGTTTTTTTAATTTTTTGTACAGGTTTTTCATCTCTGAGGTGTGGCATGTATGTAAGCCTAAACAAGAGCTACAAAAGTAAAATGAATAGAGTTAGTAAAGTAAAGATGTTTATTTCACACGTCAAATACAAAGTAGGAAAAAGTATAAATTCATCAATTCTTAAACTAACATGTACAAATTGCAAGTAATACACAAAGAGACACAGAGCGAATAACTACTGTAAGCAGACTGAACAACTGAGAATAAAATGGCGCAAGCGCACTCACTTCTCTTTCTCAGCTACTGAATGCGAACGTATCATGCTGAAAATCGCCGAATGAATGAGGCAAGTGTAGAAAATTATGAACATGAATGTGATTGAAAAGCAGCACGTTAACGAAGCGCCGATAAGCGATGAATGACTGTATTCAAAGGTAATATTAATAGGGTGTTCAGGAGTATTCAAAGTCTGATGAAAGCTGCAAATATCACCTTAAAGTGACAAATGGAGAAATGAATAGATTAGGAAGTTCATTGGAAGAAAACCATGTGTTATGAAGTTGATGGGAATAAAACTATGCACCAGCTACATAACAAGAGACACAATAAAATTTCTTGGACATCTCATCAGATTGCAGCCAGATAAGCTACAAAGAGACACTAGCATGGTTTCGATCCATGGGTATTACCACAGGGTTTAAAACTATAATGATGGAACAGAGATTAATCAGTGAGGAATGTGACAAGAGTGTAACTGCTGAAGCATATGGAACTGAAATGTTATTATATAGCAATACAGTAAAAATAATTTTATTTGCATTATTGCAGTTTCATCAATATAACACCTGTATCACCAGCACACATCAAAAGGAACACCAGGGAAAAAAGCAGCTAAGGGCTGTCACTGAAGGGGCGCATTCCCATAGTCAGTTATGACTGAAGGGGCTATTATTATTATTAGTTTCATCGTGTAGATGTTTGCAGTGTAATAATACGAGCAAAGAAACTGTAATCCAAATTTGTTAAATTCATCCAGGTTCTTGTTAGCGGTTCCAAGGCAGGAATTCTTCGCTACATTGGTGAGACTGACTTTGCGAAAGGAGTGTGGGCAGGAGTAGAATTAGATGAACCACATGGCAAAAATGATGGAGCTGTGGCAGGCAAAAGGTAGGAGATTGTTAATATATCATCATTATTCATAGCTGCAAATTTGACCTGCAAAATTCCATGTAGAAATATTCAAGTTGATTTATGTTTTGCTATTCTTGTTGTGATAAGAGGTTTAGATGTTATTAATTAGAGGATATCCTGGACAAATAGATGTATCAGAGGATACCAGGATAGTGCCAGATAAGAGACTGGTCTTACAAGAAATACCCCCTTCTCTGAAAAGAGCAAGGGTGTATAGACAATCAAGGTGAGGTCCAGCTATGTAAGTTCCCAGAGTACGGTATGATGATGATGAAGTTCTCTGGGTCCCTATCCGCTACCTCTTGAGATCTCACCAAGAGTATGTTATCAGTGTGTTATTATTTTGGCAAAGTGTCTAGGGTAATGTGTTTAAAACAGTTATGAATTTCAAAACAGAACTTTAACTTTAAGGAAAAGTAACCAAGACTGTCTTAAAAGTATATTTACAATTTTATTTTCCTGAACCTCAAACTTTTGGGTCAGGAAGTATCAAACTCAAGAAAAGGTTATATACATGCTAAAATAAATATTTTTGGAAACTCTGTCCATTTTGTGTACAGCAACAAAGTCACTGGAAAGTCTATACCCACAGTTCTGGATATTATCATTAATTCTATACTGTAAGGTCTGTTATTTTCATCCCTCCCAGGAGGTATATAGTTTCTAGGTGATATTATGTGATTGGATGAAGTGTCAGTGCCTGTATAAAGGACTTATCTGAAAAAGGATTATTGCAGCTGTTTTGTTGATCTTAGACTTGTACCCCAACGTTGTGACTCCTGACTGAAGAGAAGGAGCTAGCTTCAAATTGTAGCATGAGCACTCACTCCAACATGTTTTTCCTTTCAGGCTACTGCAGCAACAAGGTACTTCTTAACCTTTAGCACGCTGCATAAAAATTCAGAAAACTTGCCCAACCACTGCATTCTTTTTCACAACGCCCCATTTTTATAGTGGGTGACTTGTAAATTCTATCGTTTTTTTGTTTTTTGGTCAATTGCTTTAATTTTTAGATTGTATAGAAATGAATGAATGATGAATCTGATGATATAAAATTTGTTTGTGTACATGTTAGATGTGATAGGAAGAGAGGAAAGGAAAGATGAAAAAAACGAAAAAAATTAAAAAAAAAATATAAAAAAATTTTTTTTTTTAATTTTAAAATTAAAAATAAAAATTAAAAAAATGACCAACGAACAAAGAGTCCATATCCCTTGCATCTCAATGAAAGTCATTTGACCAACAGACCAATACAAATCAAATGACGATCTTTTCGTTACACCCATCATCAGTAGCAAAGCAACAAACGCTCTCGTCAGATGTGACATTCGGCCGAAATTCTAAATCTTTCCGATATTCCTAGTACTAACCCCTAGCATTATACATACTGGCAATGCCATTCTACTTTCGTTTCCATCTCAGCCATCAAACATATTCTGAGAAACGATATCAGCGCTTATAAAGACAAAAATCTTATCCCCAACGCATGGCGTCAGAATCCAATAAAATTAGAGCGAAATGGCCGCGTGTCTGATGCCGATTCATTTCGATTTAAAAAATTTACAAAAAATAAACGCGGATACACCCATCACTTTTTTAAGATCGGAAACGGAAGCTAACTCTCTTGCAAATAAAATTACAACTTAACATCCGGGGCTGAAAATCACGTGTACACAAGTCCTCATGCTAGAAACGGTGACAGCCGCAAGGCGAGACATATCGCCTCCAGCTGGCAGAACATAGGTTGCGTTCGGCGATATGTCTCGCCGGCAGCGTGCTAAAGGTTAATTCAACCTGAAACAAGAAGGACAATCCCTTCTATGTAACATCTGCCTCTATCAATTTCAACACTAATCCTTATTAATACCCACCTGGGTCAGCCACTTGTGCCAACAAGTCGCACCAGATCTTTAACTTCAGTTGTCTACACTCAGCTTGGTGTAATCAGTCTTCTTCAGTATTTATTCTATGTTAATGTCCCTCCTTCCTGTTTTGTCCTCCATACAATAAGCAGGGTATGTACAATCATAGCTTGTGGCCCGTTGATTACTTCATTCGAACATTCCCTATATGTTCTCACATGTTATTTGAACAAGGTGTCATTTCAAAAGACAATATCAATTTATTTATACTGTACTTACAGTCGCAAAGTTATAAGGCCAATTGGCAAATATTTTACACATTTTTTCACTCCGAATAAGCCTGCCCTATACACATTCCTACTTAGGTCGTCATGACATACAACACATCCCGTTCGGCAGTATCGAAACCGAATATGGCACACAATAGCCTGTTACTTACAGGTTAATACAATATGCAAATAAAATTATCTGTCTTACCCTCAAGTAAAGAATCTTCACATACACAGGCTGACCAGCCGTAAAGGGCTATAGCACTGATCTGTCAGAACAGACGGCAAAAGCTTGTCCTTCTGACTCGTTCTGAACATGTCAGCTTGGCATGTACGCTTATGGTCAAATGGTGGAACTTACAAGCAGTTGTTAATTTTTATCAAACTACACCCGACCAATCGGATGACGAGTTAAAAAAATTAACTTTTTCCTAGGCTATAGAATTAAGCATTTTAAAGCGTGTTTGTCTAATCTGACCGAATTTGTTTATTTTATATCATAGTTATTTGTGAACCGATTTTAATTATCAAAAGTGATAATTAAACGGCCAATTATTCTCTATCGTTCTATATAGTTTTCCTTTAGTTATTCCTTTGCATTCAAATGGGGTTAATTTTTGTGTGATTAAATTTGATCTTAACCTGATGTGAAAATATTACTAAATTAAATTTTTCTACGTCAAGATAATTTTGTATGAGGGAATCTCTATGTGTATATGTTAAGCAATATCAGCGCTATAATTTGAGATATCCCTTGCATTTTAAGTATCTTTAGTTATCAAGAAATAAATTATTTAAGTTCGGTCAAAAAAGCAAAATAGGTATTATTTCCACTTCAACCAAAAATTTTCTTGTCATTACAAAAAAGAGGTAACGATTTGATTGGTTGTTAAATTTTGCTACGTCCATCGATAAATATTGGGGTGGGTGTGTTTGGGGGGAAGGGTGGTAACTTTAAACTTGTTTTCTTAGAAAAATTCAAATACTCTAGTTAAATTGTTGGCGGTAAATTTGACTGGACCCTCAGACAAATTTCAAATACTGTAGTTATTTATAGATTTAAAATTACGATAGCTAGTTCGTTTTGAGCGGGGAATTTGAGCGTGTTGTGATACGGATTCACTTTACTACACTTGTGTTCTTGTTTTTATTTATCTACTTTTATTTTTTAACTTGAAAATCAGAGCGTTAATTAATCATCATCATCACCTTTCCGATCCCTGTAGAGCAGAGGCCTCCAACCAACACACACCAAGTCATACTGAGTTACTTGCTTTGGTTGACTTGTCTGTGTTATTTTTGAAGAGTTTTTGGTCTTTTTTTTTGGCTTTCAGTTGTAATGGGGATAGAGTATCCAGTACCTGCCCTTGTCTCTGTAGTCTTCTTCTATGACTTTTAAAAAATTTATTTATTAATTTTTGTGTTTGGATCAAGTTGATTTTACAATCATTGTTTAATGCCAGTTCAATCAAAATATAAAACCCCAGCACTGTGAAATAACTTGAGAGGAAGCAACATCATCATCAGGTTTTGTGCATTGAGATGCAGGTGATATGTCTGTCCACAAGTCTCGATCATTTGATGTTCCTCATATTTTTTTTTTAAGGTGTTTGCTACTTTTCTTTGTAGCACGCACCTTTCAACCAAGTACCATATACATGGAGCTGTTGGTTCTATCAGGACGTGTTTCATTTATTGTAATATGTTTTTGTTAACAATGTTCCTCATTGGTTCTTTTGTAGACTTTTTTCATGTGCCATCATGTTGAGCTGTCCATGACCTATCTTCATATAGTTCTCATGCATGTGATTTTCCCTGTGGCTGCAACATGTTAGAGAACTTGTTTCATCTCATCACATTTTTTTAGGAAGGAACACTCGTTTGCTTTCTCTGTATCATTTGTTTAATTGTATTCCTTTGTTAATTAACTCTTCCAGTTTATTCCTGTTTCTGTCTATTCTCGTCATGTTATATATCTCCTGTTGTATGGGGCACTGAATAACTTGCACACTCGTGCCTGTCTACAATGTGTAAGAATACTTGTCTCATCTCATTACATTTTCGGGATGTCCAACTGCTTTCCCCTTATCTTTTGAAAAAATGTAATTTCTTTGTTAATTAATTGTACGGAATAATTTCTGTGCTGTCTATTCATCATGTTTTTCTGTTATTTCATGCATTCTGGGGCCCTGAATGAATTCAACACACTCTGTTCTCATTTTCCTGTCACTCTTTATTTGTTTGATTCCACCAAGCCATTACAGTCAGTTCAAGTCTCATGATACCATGATAAATGATACCATGATAAATATTACTTATTGTCTAAATGAAACATCCTGTAACGAACAATGGAGAATTCCCGCACTGCACTGTGAAAGCTACATTGAACAACGCTTAAAAGAATGTGCAGGCTTTGCAATCTTTTTTGTGGTGCATTGACCTAAGTCATGAATAAGTTTGACTACAGAGATCTAGTGAAGGTCAAATGGGATGGAAACAAATTTAAATGACCACAGGAGAATTAGTGCGGTCATCATGACATGCAGCAGGAAGAGCACAGCATAGTTTTTGTCCGGTCACGTTTTGGTGGGTTACTTGCTCGTGATTAACTAAATACAAAACATTCAAATGTGGATACATAGCAGTTTGGTGTTAATGTGCACGTAGATTGTGGTAAATGGTTTTTGCAATTCTGCTGTTATTATACAGATATTTTGATTGTAAACCACTACACGGGCTGTTTGCACCAGTCCACAAAATCTCTCGAGCTGGTTCGTTGACCTCAACCCCATCACCACACTCACGACCTCTCATGTCCACAAGCCTGCGCAGCTCCAGGGAGCACAGCGGAAGCCAGGAGAGCATGCTGTCCTTATCCTCCACCGCATCAAGTGTGTCGAGATCACGGGTAAGATTGGGAGTCACCTCATTGGCCAACCAGGTACATGCAGCATTTTTGAACTGTTTTACGCTTTTCATACTAATGTAAAAATTTCTCCGGAAGTTAAATGCCAGAATTGATGGCACATAGTAAAATAATTATATTGGCTGACAACTGAGTGACACCTTATACCTGAGATAAATAAAGAAATTTAAATTGATTAAAAACTTTGACATGTTCATGCTTATAATTTTTCACCAGAATTATGAAAAATGCACAGAAATCTTATGTTGTAGTTTTGTTTTTTCTGCCTGTAATTGTTGTTTTTGTTGTTACTGATCCTGCGGCACTTGGGCTCTCACCCTTCGGCCTGCCTTTAATTAGATTACATAAATCAGCACTGCCACAAAGTTTGTTCATACTTTATTTAAATTAACAGTCTTTGTTTTAACTTAAAGCAGGAAGTTGGGTTTTTTTTGTTTTTTTGTTGTTTTTTTCGGTTGCCAACAGAGGGTGCCCTGAAAGTTTCATGAAAGAGATTTATTAGTCATTGAATTAATGTTTTTGTGTGTGACACCACAATAGCAAACAAACTTTGTGGTATGTGGTTTATCAGATTATAGTTCTGGCTTCTTTTTTTTCAATGGTTTATTAATCTTAAACTAACAGGTGAAAATCTTAGAACATGTCTGTGTTGTCTTTTTACATTTCTCCGTGTAGGGTGAATACAGATTCAATTTAAT
The DNA here is from genome assembly GCA_024509875.1 of Oreohelix idahoensis. Classification (NCBI taxonomy): domain Eukaryota; kingdom Metazoa; phylum Mollusca; class Gastropoda; order Stylommatophora; family Oreohelicidae; genus Oreohelix; species Oreohelix idahoensis. Next base: position 477,658 of record JAMPIV010011437.1, on the reverse strand, counting down.
CAATCAGTTCATAAAATTTTATGCTCCTTTGCTTCCTGTCTGTGATTTGTACCACTTATACCACCTAAATGAGCACTTTCTTGAGTTTTATGTCTGCTTCAGTATAATAGGTGCACTTCAGCTGTTGGTCATTGGCAGTAAAGCTTAACTCTTCGAGTCCTCCATGTTCTTTTAAATTTAAACCAATATGCCACACCTCAGATTTTGATTAGTAAAATCACATATAAGGCTTGCATTAAGGTAAAGTCAGTACTGCTTGTGATACATAGATAAGTTTATCTTCTTTGTTTGTGTTATTTTTAATTGCAAATGGAGAGAATAAGATTGAGCTTTCTGTAAAGAGCAATACAAGCCTTGAAAATGTCATTCTGGTTTTTTTTTTTAATTGTTTAGTAAGGAAGGAAAAAAAATATATATACATTTTTTAAATAATTTGTGACCCACCGTATAAAATATTTGTCAAACCAGAAAAACAACCAGCATCACTTTTGCAGTAATATATCGTAGTAATAGAATTTCTATGTTAGCAAACTAATAGCGCAGTTTGTTGGAGAGAAAAAAATGGGGGCAAATTGTCATACTCACAAAATATGAGCTTAGACTCCCTTGAAAATGACAAGCTTCAGATCTTTTGTTTGAAAATGGATTAATTCCTGTTTCCTGGATATTTGTTTGCTCGCTACGTTAATTAAAAAAGAAACAAGTAACATGCAGTGAAATAAAGCAGCATCATGACTCTAATTGCTACATGTCAACAAAGTGTTACCAGTGGTTCAGAGAGTTTTGAAGTACCTATCACGCTGCTAAGACTGGTAAATAAGAGATCCAACACAATTTTTTTTTATTTTTTTTTATTACGTATTTGACATGTTTTCAGTCCTCTTGCTTATCTTTGTAGGGAGACTGCAAGCCAAGAATCAGTTTGCTGAATGCTTTATGTTTGCTCTCATCTGCTAATTTTATATTCCCTGCTGCAGCAGTACTGATGAAAAAGATTATAATTATGCCAAGACAGAAAATCTTTGTTATAAATTCAGCTTGTTTTTGTTGATGTAGGAAACATTCTGTGTTCTAGATGCTTATTACAGTTTTATTGTGTTTGTTTTTTAGCGTGTTCTTTTATTTATTTGTTTATTTTTGTTTTAAAGATTTTTCCAATACAGTTAGTCTTCTCTTGACACAGTCACCACCAGCATTGTGCTGTCCTTTCATTTGTCATTTCTCTTGACACAGTCACCACCAGCATTGTGCTGTCCTTTCATTTGTCATTTCTCTTGACACAGTCACCACCAGCATTGTGCTGTCCTTTCATTTGTCATTTCTCTTGACACAGTCACCACCAGCATTGTGCTGTCCTTTCATTTGTCATTTCTCTTACACAGTCACAGCCAGCATTGTGTTGTCCTTTCATTCATCATTTCTCTTCTCCATCGCAGTAAGTTCCCCTTACAGGTAGTCTGCACCAAAACATTCATGTGCTGCTGTAGTAGTGGTTTATGTAGCAATTAGTTGTTCACAATGAGGTTGTCAGTGCCATACACAGCCTCATATTAGTCACCTCTTACAACATTCCAAAGGCAGCAGTAGGCCGGGGTTCTTCCTTTGTCTCCTCAGAGCCCCCTGGGAGCTAAAAGGGGCACATCATCATATCAGTTACTTTCAGTATGGTCCGTGCCTTCTTTGTCCTAATTTCCCTCACTGTTGGTTTTTGAAACCCTGCTGGTTCAGAGCAAATTATTTACTGTATTATTTTCATGTGATCAACTATATAATTATTCAGACAAATTTATTTGTCTCTTCCCTTTTCTTGTTTTTTAAGTACTAAGGATCTGTGATTGAATGAGCTTTTAAGTTAGCCTGCAGTTATAATTTTTGTTTTTAAATCTATTTTTATGGTGTTTCAGTCTGTTCTAACAGCTTGCTAGGCGTTGTCATAACAGTTCTCTGACTTTAACAACAACAAATTTTTTTGTAAGTTGCAGGGGTCTCTGAAAAGATAAAAGACAGAGTAGGACTCTGCACCCACAAGGCACCTGATATGAGGTTGTGCAGGGGGCTGGCAACCTCAACACTTAAAACAAATTGCCATAGAAACAATCACTACAAAAGCATGTGACTGCTTGGTGCCTGTTTCCTACAGAACCAACTGTAATGGTGGCTCCATGCTTTGTAAGGTGCGCAAAGGAAAATGAGGATGCTAAAGTTGTTTAAATGCTAGAATACAGTCTTACACAAAATGTCAGCATTCATGTCAGCATTCATGTCATGTCAATTGTCTTTGAACATAACACAACAGCAAATAATCTAATGACTTATATTATATATTCATAGATGGAACATTCATTTTCAAAACTAGACAGGGGAATAACTAGCTAAGATTTCACAGGACGTTTGAGAGTTGTTCTCAGAATTTTAATTGCCATGGCCAAACTCTTTGTTATAGAGATCTCTGTGCATTTTAATCCTGCAAATTTGACACACAGTTATCAAGCTTAGTCTTAATTGCACTTTTTTTTGCGAAGTTGAATTTTAAGTTTCTGTTAGAAACATCAAGTTCAAATAAAGCCAAATTTTGTTTGCTTTAGTATGCTGCATGTACTGAATGTTGTTGCTATTGATGTTGTTCAGTTTACAGCAGTTTTGCTTATTGAATGTTTCCAAAGCTAGCCAGGGATCATTGGGTAGGTATGCAATACATACATGTGCAAAGGAGTACTTAAGCTTTATGTTGCATCACTTTGGAGTTAGATCATATTGCTAGTTGAGTTTTACTTTGTATTTTAATATGGAATGGGAGCAATGTTAACTGTGTGTTTTTTTTTTAATAATTCAAATGAAGTTACCCTAGTTATGAAAGACACTGAAGTGAATTAGAGTTTATCACTGGGTTTTATGTGAATAAAAATGTTCACATGCATATGTTACTATGTATAAGTACTGAAGTTCATTAACGTTGTAGTGAGATTGATATGGCTGTCTTCTGTGTTGGTGAGGACATGGACACTTGACTTGTGGTGAGATTGATATGGCCGTCTTCTGTGTTTGTGAGGTCATGTACAATTGACTGTTGAAGTCCAACAGTGATAACATATTTATTTTGACATTCTTCATTACTCTTTTGGTTCCCTTTGGAGCATGGAGCTACTATTGCAGCTAGACCATTTGCAGGCAGCCTGCACCAAAGCCTTTATGTGCTCATGCAATGATGATTTCTTTAGCAACTAGTTTTACATGAAGAGGTTGCATTTTATTGACCTCTTGTGACATTCCTTAAGGAGCAATACTACTACACTATTTTAGTTTGCTCAGAGACGTCTGCAACTACATGAGGTCAAAGTTTTCTTTTTCCTCATGTTATGACATTAGTAGTAGTATTATGTGCATGGGCTGGCAACCTCATAGTGTCAATCAGATTGCTACAACAACTACTGTTGCAATCATTTGTGCTGTGGCATAGGCTTCCTGCAGTGGGGTCATATGCTAGGGTGGCTCCATGCTACAGTGATGGTGATGATCGTCGTATTGATGATGACAATGATTAGTATTATGTGAAAGGTATTTTTGTTTTCCTGTCAAGAGTGCAAGCATGGCATAATAGCACCTGCACAACTTTTTTTGTCTCTTGGTATCGCTTATCACATTGTTTTATTTATTCTTATGTCACTTATGACACTGTATGAAATGGAAGGGGGGAAAATTAAAGCCTACCATAGATACTCTTTTCTTCTTCTTTGATCCTTAGCTGCCGACCGTCAAAGCAGTCAGTGGCCATCATGCCTAGTGGTGTCTTGTAGGGCAGCAACAAATTGATTCCACATTGCTCGGTCGGTGGCCATCCTTCATACAGTGCCCCAACTCTGGTTCATTCTTTGCATCTCAGCCTCCACAGTCCTCCGCCAAGTTGTTTTCAGTCGCCCTCTGTTTCGTTTTCCTTCTGGGGTTCATAGCATAGCTTTTCTTGTGATGGCATCAGGGTCTCTTCTGAGGACATGGCCAACCCAATTTCAGTGTGTGCCAGTTATGATGGTGTGCATGTCCTCTTGCTTGCTCCGAGTAAGCAGTTCTTGCTTGGTGATGGTATTTGGCCAAAAGATTCGGAAAATTTTTCTTAGGCAGGTTGTGTGGAAAGAGGACAATTTCGACATTTCCTTCTCTGTTACTCTCCAGCATTCCACACCATAGAGAAGCACAGAAAGTACACAACTCTCATATAGTCTTAATTTTGTGTTCGTACTGTACTGAGAGGACTTCCAGATGTTGTTTGGACTAAAAAAGGCTGTTCTTGCTTTGTTCATTCTGTTGTTGATGTCTTGGCTTCCTCCGCCATCTGGTGTACAGCATAGATACACCAGATCTTAACTGGACCCGAGGAATGTCACGTAGCGTCTGCATCTGTTTTGTTTTTTAAAAATTGCTTTTAAAACAGCTGGCACTGATTCTTCTTCTTCTTCTTGCGATCGCATCTTTGATGATTACACCGTCAGACGAGTTCTCATGATGAATTCGACTGTTGTTTGAAGTTCCTCTTTAACTCCATATAGCTTTGAGTTTAGTGTTGAGTCATTGGGCCAGTATATCTTCTTAACTGGTCATACAGAGGACAGTCCTGTAGAACATGCTCAGCAGTTTGTTCGTTTAATCCACATGTGCACAGTGGTGAAGCAGACAATCGTAGCTTGTGCATGTGTTTATTCAGTTTGTTATGCCCTGTCCTGAGTCGAAAAATAGTTGTCTGTCCCTGCCGGTCGAGAGTGTGATAGTCGTCTTTGGGTTGGTTCTGTTCTCTTCTGATAGTCTGGATAGCTCTCTTTTTCTCAAAGTATGTGACTTCATTATCTTCTTGTTCACATTCTCCTCCCTTTTTTGCAAGTTTATCTGCCTTTTCATTTCCGGGTACACCACAATGAGATGGTACCCACTGAAGTATGGTTCTCTTTTTGGCAGCTACCTTGTTTAGTTCATTTCTCAGATGCGGGAGTTTACCACCCTTGAGAGCTTGCAGGACAGACAGTGCATCTGTGAGGATGACTACCTGGTGGCAGTCAGAGTTGGTGTTATAAATCATATTTGCAGCTTGCTCTAGAGCTTGAACCTCAGCTGTATAGTTGAACAGAATTTACCAGTGGGAATGTGCCTAGTCTCATAGTGGTTGTCAGGATATGAGATAAAGATACCGGCACCTCCATTCCTAACAGCATTAGTTGCTGATCCATCTGTATAGGCATGTATCCATGATTGATCGGGATAGCTTTCTTGCTGGCACTGATGAAAGCAAATAATGCTAAAATTGTTCGATTGTATCAAAAATTAAGGTGCAAAAATTAAATGTTAGGGACTTTGATACCTTATGTCATTTCCCAGGGCCGCCTTTGAAGAGACAGAAAAATACAGCCACTTTCACATCAGGCATGTCACAGAGGTTTCTGATGTGAAACTCTGTGTGGGCTGGCATATTCATTATGCAGAACATATTGCAACAGAAAGCATAACTTTAAGAACACTGCAAGTTCTTTGATACAAGCATCCTCATTAAGAGCCAACTGTAGTGATGGTCCCATTCTCTTTAAGAAGTATCATCATTTCTCTTATTTGCTCCTTATGGAGCGTGGAGCCACTCCAGCAGCTAGTCCCCTTGAAGGATGCCTGCACCAAGTGTTTACTTTAACCTGCAGTGGTGGGTTGTGTAGTAGTTTGATGAAGTTGCCAGCCTCATGGACAACCTGATGGTTGTCACCGTGTACAACCTGCCTGTGGGAACAGTAGGGCTGTTTATTCTTAGTCTCTTCATCAGATACACCCGGGAACTTCACAGGGTCTTTAAGAAGTGAACAGGGGTGATTGAAAGATCATTTCTTGTGTTTACATTTGTATATGCTCACTTGCATCTGTGGGATATACATGGAACAAGTTTGAAAACAAGGAGCAGGAACTGCTATTTGACAAATACATTTTTTTTTTTTTTGGTTATTCCCAGAAACAAAATAACATCTAAATGGACTCATAAAGTGACATTACAAGAGATAGTAACAATAGTTGCCCACATTGAGATCTTGTGTTGAACAGACTGGATCTCATGTTGAGTTGTAATGTTTAGGTGACATAACATTTTATGTAATAAAATGGTAGTTAATTGTCTTTATTTAGACGTTTGTTTCTTATAAATTTGTTGGATTGGATTGAAGAAATAACAGTTTAAAATTAAAAAGTGACTTTTTCAATACAGTTTACAATTTAAAAGTGTCTTTTTTAATACAGTTTAAAAGCAGAAAGTGATTTTTTTCAGTACAGTTTCTTCTTCCTCGTTCGTCCTGAAAAGGACGGTGGTTGCGTTGTGTCTGTTTACGCCTAAGCTGTGATATCTGCACCTTTCGGTCGACAGATCCGACTTCTGCACGGCATTTTTTAGGACCGGGTTTGCCTTCCCATTGCGATCCACACTCGCTCAGCCAGACTGCACTGCTGCAGACTGTTTCCAGAAACAACCCAGTGGAGGTGGAGTGCGGTCTTGACCAGCTCTGATTCGCTGTTCCTGACGCAGGCAGTCAAGCTATGAGTCGCTGACTGCGTTCTCTATTGCTGCGTCTTTGGGTCCCCAATACAGTTTAAAAGCAGAAAGTTTACTTTTTCAATACTGTTTAACACTTAAAAAGTGTCTTTTTCAATAGTTTAACATTTTTAGTGTTTTTTTTTTTTCTTCATTATGGTTTAAAATTAAAAAGTGTCTTTTTCAAAACGGTTTTAAATTAAAAATTGTCTTTTTAATACAGTTTAAAAGCAGAAAGTGACTTTTTCAATACAGTTTAAAGTGTCTTTTGTCTTTTTCAATACAGTTTAACATTTAAAGTGTCTTTTTCAATACAGTTTAAAATTAAAAACTCTTTTTCAATACAGTTTAAAATTTAAAAGTGTCTTTTTCAATACTTACTTAGCCGTTTCCCTTCTACCGTGAGGTGTAGAGGTTGTCCTCCTAGCGGACTCTGGGTCGTCCTGGAGGTCTGGATCCTTGGCTATTAGTTTCCCATGCTTGTCGTGGCAGCCGATCTTCTCCCATTCTTTACAACCATAATGCGCTCCAAGACAAAGTTCCATTCCTTGATACTATCTTTTTTGTTTTTTGTAACAATGCAACCCACGCCCCCTTTAGCTCTTTCAGATGTGGGTACACCACTGTAGAGCAGCGTGAAGTCATCAAGATCCATGACACCTTGTCCCTTGTTCTTTGTTTCCGTTATAGTCAGGATTTCTAGTTTTGCTTTCCTCATCCCTTCCACCACCTCCTCTTCTTTCCCATTTATACTTCTTGTGTTCCAAGTTCCATAAGTCGTAGTCTGTTCCAGTTCGTCGCCTTTAGAATCAGTCCGGTTTTCTCTCTTGTAGTTCACGTAATCATGTTTTAAAGCAAACAGGTGATTGGCCTGTTGTGCCTTTGCATGATGGAGGATCTTTTTCAATACGGTTTAAAATTAAAAAGTGTCTTTTTCAATACAGTTTTAAATTAAAAAGTGTATCATTCAGCAGAGTTTAAAAGCAGAGAAGTAAGTTTAAAATTTAAAAGTGACTTCTTCAATACAGTTTAAAAGCAGAAAGTAACTTTCTCAAAACAGTTTAAAAGCAGAAAGTGACTTTGTCAATACAGTTTAAAAGCAGAAAATGACCTTTTCAATACTGTTTAAAATTAAAAAGTGTCTTTTTCAATACAGATTAAAAGCAGAAAGTGATTTTTTCAATCACCATTTAGAGTAGTATAATTTTAAAGAGTGAAAATGGAACAGAAAAAAAAAACACAAATATACTCAGCAATCTCTTTCTTTATAGAGATTTTTTTTTAATTTCATAAGTGGAAAGTCTTGATATATTTGGTGCATTAACTCTGACTCCGGAATTATTTTCCACCCTGTGCCATAATTTAAATTAGTGATAGACTAAAAACAACTCTCAGAGCGTTGTTTTGGCACGGGTGTCAAATCTGACCAACGCTTTGAGCGTTGTTCTGGAAACAAAGAGTTATGGTGAAGGCTATCATTGCTGAATTATAAGTCACTATTTTGTGTGAACATACGCAGATCATGTTTATATTGATACCAAGTTTGCATGTTGTTTTTTATTTTCTGTTCAGTTCTTTGATACTCATTGCAATGTACATACTTAAATTATTTCATTTCCAAATCTTTTCAATGCCTTTATGTATTTATACAGCCTTATGGTATATCGGATTGCTATTTTTTTTCTTTAAATGCTATTCCTATATAAGCTGATAAACCTAAATAACTTATAGTTTAAGCACATTGAGTTGAGTTAATGAGCAACAAGACATAATTTCTGCACTTAGCAATATATTTCTAATATGATATTATAGAGCGCTTGCCTCCAGCAGCAAAGTTACCAGGTTCAGCATCAAAACCTGATAGCGTCATGCCCCAGTCTACCCAGCTATAAATGGGTACCTGACTGTGCTCTTGGGTTAATGAAGACAAAGGCAGCAAGAAAGGAAACTCGTCCCCCCACATCATAAAATTGACCTAGTATGATGAAGTCTCTAACACTTCACTCCCCTATGGCAGTATCTGATATGGGACTACATTTACCTTTAATATTTGATTAAATTTAGCCATGCATGTATGCCAGTGGGAGAAAGGAGATGATGTTATGAATAGAAATCAGCAAAAGATGTGTCTTAAAATTGTAGAATATCAATTATAGAGAGGGGAATTAGTTGTAGTCATGTTTATGGCAGTCACAGAGGCCTAACCTGTTTAACAACCCTCACTGTGCAGGGATCAAAAACAGGACAGAGGCCCAGCACTCTGAATCTGTCTGCCACAACTGTTGCGTTGCAGGTGAGTAGCTGCCCCTTGGATAATGAGTTCTAATTCTGACCACAAGTTACACCTCAGTGCCTTTTTTATTTATTTCTTAAGCTAGTTGCTCACATTAGAAAGAAACAATCCACTTTGTTTGGGCATGTTAAGAAAAAAAGCTGGAATATATACTTGTGACGACAGGAAAGAGAGATACGTAGGATGTTAAAGAGAAAAGATGCTGGACAGTAGTCATGGCATGGAAAGAAGTCACAGAATTGATAAAATAGTTCAGGAAGGACATGATCACCAACACCACAAGGCATGATAACCTTTTTATCGCCTAAATCACATATTGTGTTGGTTGCTTACGATGTTAAAAGGAATTCAAGGAATCTCGTATATAATTAAAAATGGTCTGTTGCAATATTCTTATTGAATATGATTATGGTCAAAAGTTGTAAACTCTTATACATTTTAAATCTTGGAAATTTTCGTTTCTTTTGTTCATAGAAGAAAATGTTAGTTCCATTGTTCCCTGTCAAGGAAAGAAATTTCAACTGACCTACATTTCTCTTCTTTATTGTTTTGAGCCTTTAAAGTTTGTTCAACGTTAGTCCATTCATCAGCATTTTCCATCTCTTCTCGCACATTCTATCTTTATAGGTCCTTCACTAAACAGTTTATAATGTATAAAAGCAGTTTTATGATAGGAGTGATTATACAAAATGTGTGAAATATTCACTAGGAGTGATTATATGAGATGTGTGAAATATTCACATCTTTCCGACTTAGTTCATTCCTCAGCGTTTTCCATCTCTTCTCACCAATTCTGTCTTGTTTACAGGTCCTTCAGTATAAAGTTGTTTTCTAATGTATATATTGTGTTAGATAAATAGTTGTGGTGATGGGAATGCCTGTATGAGATGTGTGAACATCCATATTCATCTTAGATTCATTTGAAATATGTGACAAGCTGTGAAGCTCAAGTTGACTAGCTTGCATTACATTGGGTGGTCCGTGTAGTTTCTGGGTGGTCTCTGAAGAGACAAATGGAGATTGTTGTTGTTTAACTAGGAGATTGTTGTTGTTTAACTTGGAGATTGTTGTTGTTTAACTAGGAGATTGTTGTTGTTTAACTAGGAGATTGTTGTTGTTTAACTAGGAGATTGTTGTTGTTTAACTAGGAGATTGTTGTTGTTTAACTAGGGCTGCTGAGCTCCAGTTTCACCAGCTTGGCTTGCATTTAAAGGATCATCACATCTGGTCCCAAGCTAGGAGGAAGAAGCTTATGGCATACTGAGCACTCCCTACCATCCAAGGGGGCTGTCCAGATATGCAGAGCTAAATACTGTCTCGTTCTGGGCTCTCCCAAGCAGTTGTCACTTCCTGCACAGAGCCACTTCTTAGCTCCCCCTGCCTATCATGGGTCCATAGTGAGATCCTTCTGCATGCAGCCAGCCTGATAAAAGCAAGATTGTGTCTGTGGCTCAAGTGACTCCTCCAAGCTTAGTGTGCAGTGCTGGGTTCTTAGCATGTTTTATCACAGGAGGAATGCCTGGAAGTGTGTGAATGATTTCAAGAGTCAATGAGGGTGTAATTAGCCTCACAGACAGAGGTTCACTTCCACATCTGTATACTATAGCATTGTGCTTAGCTGGTGGTCGTATAAAGATGACTCCAGATATGCCTCCAAGCATACAAAGGGAGAATACAAGTAATGCACCCTCACGCATATCATATGGCAACTGATACGAGGCTGTGTGTGGGTCAGGGAGCCAAATCATTTAAACCAAATTGGTCAAGAAACCACCGCCACTGTAAGACCATAAGGAGTATTTTGTCACAGGCTTCTATCAAGTGGACCAGTTGTAGTGGTTGTTGCATGCTCTGTAGGGAGCAAATAAGGAAACTGTTTACTTTGTTGAGCATTTTTAAAATAGATGTTGAGTGATCAGTCACTTATAGTGGGTACTGAAGTTCTTGTCCATAATTGAATATGCCAAATAATATTACATGAATGACAGTGTAGGATATTGGATTTGAAGTTCTAGATTTTTATTTCTTTTAAACTTAATCACAACTGTTGGTATCTGTAAATTATTTGGTGCTTATTTATTATTACTTTGGGGCTGTGGCTACAACTTTAACTGAATTAATAAATATTAATTGTTGATCAAGGCATTCCAGTGTTATGTCATGTAATTAGTATCTGATACTTATGGAACCAATTATCTAATCTTGGAGTTTAATAGTGAGAAGGTGAGGGAGAACTGCGGTAAGAGGTGGTAAATGATGTGTTTATAGCGACAACAAAATAATAATAATATTGAAAAAAGTTGTACATTTTACTTGGACAAAAGATGAAGAAAATTGCCTACGCTACAACCACAAGCCTTTGGCATGGAAAGGAAGGAAAGTGAGAAAGTACGAGACATGAGAAAAAATAAATAAAAAGCACATGACCCAGACGAAATAGCCACCATGTGCTGATATGCAAAAATTGGTTCCGTTTCCAGGTATAAGAGGGTAAATAACTAAGTAGGGTACTTGTGCGTTTATTCACCGGTTAAATCAAATTCTGGAAATTTATTACCAAAACTGAGAACCGTACTTTTTCTTGACCGAAAAATGTTGATTTCACATTGTGATTTGGGAGGCAAGTTAAAAAAAAAAGCGTGTCTCTTGCATTCATAGTTGAGACGCTTACGACAGACCCGCCCTCAACCACCACCACCACCACCCCCCCCCCCCCCCCCCCCCCCCCCCCCGTATTTTTTTTAAAAAGTTTATAAACCAATAGAACGGAATTGAATCAGTTCTACAAGTTAACGGTACACCGGAAACAAGGGAAATCGTTGCCGTTGCCTTCTCTACCTCAAGATCAGAGTGAGGTACCCATTTACAGCTGGTTTGACTGATGCGTGACACCTGTTCCCTTCCTCGCTGCCGTTGCCTTCTCTAACTCAGGATCAGAGTCAGGTACCCACAGTATACTGCTTGACATTGCAGAATTTTGGCCTCCTCTGTAAATTATGCAGCTACGAACGAACATGTGTATGTCCTGATATGTGCCAAGCTTCAGCCATCTTTGGTAATCTGTTCCCCTCACGGTCCTTTTCAGGGCCCACAAAACTGCACCTACCACGGTCCTATTCAGGGCCCACAAAACCCACAAAAATTTACCCACCACGGTTTTTTTACAGGGCCCACAAAACTGGACCACGGTCCTGTTTAGGGCCCCCAAAACCAACAAAACTGTACCCTGGCAAGAAAGCCTTTATTTGTTTTCACCGCTGGGTGTGGAGGGCTGGGTGGGGAGTTGGTCCCCTCCCTCACTATACACTGATCCTTGTCAAATATTTACCTAATCAGAGCCGGATTAACGTAGTAGCAAAAGTAGCATATGCTACGAGCCCCTTTCTTTTAGGGCCCCGCGCCAATAAATATGTACATAATTTTTTGGTCATCTTCTAATACGAGCGTTGAACCAATGATCTTGTGATGTATGCCATCTTTAGCGCCTTTTCATTTGATGTCACGAAATTGTGAGAGAAATAGCATAACATGGTGACTTAGTGTGACTCTTTATTACTTTGATCTTAACTGTTTGCGTACAGAAGCAGTCATTTTCGAGAGATGGGGCCTACCTAGCTATAAATGGGTACTTAACTTTGAGTTAGGGAAGGAAAAGACAGTGAGGAAGGAAACTGGTCTCCCCACCTCTCGATGCTGGACCTAGTATGGTGAAGTCTCTAACATTCCATAACCAGCTGTAAATGGGTACCTGACTCTGATCCTGAGTTAGAGAAGGCAACGGCAGCGAGGAAGGGAACAGGTGTCACGCATCAGTCAAACCAGCTGTAAATGGGTACCTCACTCTGATCTTGAGGTAGAGAAGGCAACGGCAGCGATTTCCCTTGTTTCCGGTGTACCGTTAACTTGTAGAACTGATTCAATTCCGTTCTATTGGTTTATAAACTTTTAAAAAAAAATACGGGCTCCAAAGCCGCGCCAAAACACATAATTTAAGGGAAAAAAAATTTAAGAAAAAAAAAAAATTCTACACTACAAATGGGGGAGAGCTCACAATGTGAAATGTCACGTTTTCAGTCAAGAAAGAGTACGGTGATCGGTTTGGGCAATAAATTTGCAAAATAATTATTACCCGGTGAATTAACGCACAAGTACCCTAAGTAGAGAAAAGAAACAAAAAAAAAAAAAAAGCACAAAAAAGGGAGATTTATTAAAATTGATGATGTTTAATGATGATAATATATTATTTTGTTGCCAGTTTGAAGTTGTGGCCAAAAACTGCCATAATGTTAACCCTGGTTTCTATATCTTATCACTTTTTAATTTCATTGTTTGGTTTACCTTTGTGCAAAATTTTCTAACTTTTCTACAGCAGGAGTGAGCATATTATGTCAGATATATTTATTTTACAGTTACCCTCATTCTTTTTTTTTCACTTCTTATGACCCTGAGAAAATATAATTTCTTTGTGTTCTCATACATTTAGAAGATTTGCCTGTGGACCCTTCTGAAGACCTTCACAACCTTCATTAGGGTCATAATCCTAAGTTTGGGGACCACTGATCTAAAGGCATCTTAATGTAATGTTTGTTGACAAATTTTAAGCTCTGTAACATACAGTCAAGTGTTGTTTTGACTACAGTCTTATAGATAGGCTAACATATGACATTCTTCTCCTGTTGACTTTGCTGTAGGTTGATGTAACTTTTCATCTAAAGCATCAGGATGTAACTTTTTATGTAAAGCATCCTTAGAGGATATAGCTTTTAATCATCCTAAGAGGATGTAACGTTTCATCTAAAACAGGGTTTCTTAGCCTTTTTTGTGGCATTGACTGTCTGGTGAAGGCTATGGACCGCTTTGGTTATCCAATGAAAGCTGTGGACCTCTTTGATTGTCCGATGATATGGACCCCATTTTGGAAAAAAAAGTACATAAAAGTATAATAAAAAACTTAACATCCTTAATTTTAGGTTATGTACACAGACACCACCCCCCAGAATCTATTTGTGGATCCCCTTACAGGTTTAGAAACCTTGACCTAAAGCATTCTAGGAAGATGTAACTTTTCATCTAAAGCACCCTAAGAGCTTAATATTTGATCTATGCTTGCTTGCTTTGACAGAAAACCTTGAAAGAAAAGGAAGAACATATCGAACAGTTGTTGCGTGAGAGAGATCTAGAGAGGTCAGAGGTCGCAAGAGCTGCAGCCCACGTAGATGAGGTAAGAAGACCTTCACCTATGTAGTTATCTGGAGTCTCTAAGAGCACAAAGAAAGAATAAGAATTCCTCCAGGTTCATCGTAAGAGGTGACAAACATGAGATATCACTAAATTCTTACAGAAACCACCACAGCAAGCACACAAGAAAATGCACTATCTCAGGCATTTTGCAAGAGGACCAGCTTCAGTATTGGCCGTAAGCTTCAATGGGAACAAAAAGAGAAATGAGATAATTAAAGGAAAAAATACTTTCATAGTGCACATAGATAGACGTTATCTTGAAGTTATATGTGGGATTCTTAAGAATAAAATATATACATGATTGTAAAGAATCCAAGATGTATGTGATTGTGGAGAATCCATGGTACGTGTTACTTTGATCATTATTATTCTGTGTAGTCTTACTTACTTACTTAGTCGTTCCCCTTCTACCGTGAGGTGTAGAGGTTTGGAAGAGAGAGCGCCAGACTATCCTATCGGCTGTCTTCCTCCTGGCCTGGTTCCATTCTAGTCCTCGGTCTTTCAAAGATTGTCTAATGTTGTCCTCCCAGCGGACTCTGAGTCGTCCTGGGGGTCTGGATCCTTGGCTCTTTGTTTCCCATGCTTGTTGTGGTATCCGGTCTTCTCCCATTCTGCAGACATGGCCAAACCATCTTAGTTGGGACTGTTCTACTTGGGTCTGCAGGGGGTGGGATTTAAGGCCTTGACGTATCGTCTGGTTGCGTACTATGTCTCTTCTTGTTACTTCAACCACCTTCCTCAGATACCTCATTTCTGAGGTTTGGATCTGGCTTTTGTGGGTTGTAGTCATTGCCCATGACTCGCATCCATATGTCAAGACTGGGACATAAGTGGAGCGGTATACAGCCATCTTCGTTTTCTTACCAACCTCTCTCTTGCTGAGGAATCCTCAATTTATGGCCTGAAAAAGTCTCCCAGCTGCTGCTTTTCGAGTGGCCAACTCTTCTTTGATGCCTCCCTTTCGGTCAATAATAGCTCCGAGGTATTTAAAGTGGTCTACCTGCTCCAGGACCTGTTCTCCCAGCTTAATGTGATGTCTTCTTTCTTCTTGTGATATCACCATGGATTTTGTTTTAGAGCTGCTTATGGCCATCCCTCTCTTCTCCAGCTCTTCCTTCCAGACTTGCAGGTTGAATTGGAGATGTGCCTCTGATTTAGCAATCAGGGCAACATCATCAGCAAATGCCAGCTCCGAAATACAGACCTGTCTCATCTTCCAGTACCCCACTGAATACTTTCTTGTTCTCTCCTTACATGCCTTGATGACATCGTCCATGAGGAGTGGAATTCTCTGTAGTCTTTAAACAGTACCTTCATAATACCAAACTAATCTTAAAGCAGGTCAGGTTATTCAGGTTACTTCTTTGATTCTGTTTTATGACACTATCTCGCATAAACAATCTTTTATAGATTCTGCTCAAAGTTGTCTGCATTGAGATGGGATTTAAAAAATTTTTTTTTTATTAATGGCTGCACTTTCTGGTTTATCCTTTAAGGCTGAAGGACAGCTGAGCTCAATGAGGACAGAACAGGACAGGTTACGAATGGAAGCAGAGGAACAAATAATCAAATACAGGACACTAGTTGCTGATTTAGACAATGAAAAGCAAGAGCTGCTGGCTTTCCTGGAGGAGGAGAAGAGGTGAGTTTTGTTTTTGTTTGTTTGATTTTTTTTTTTTTTTTTAACTTTAGGCCACTGATTGACAGAGTGATTAGAGCACTGGTCTCTCACAGCACAGGGCCGGGTTCCATTCTCTGTATCGACACGCTTCGGTCTACCCAGCTGTAAATGGGTACCTATCTGTGTTTGATTTAGGGAAAGAAAAGGGAGCAAGGAAGAGAGCTGGTCACCCCACCTCGATGCTGGACCTAGTATAATGAAGTCTCTAACACTTCACTCCCCCATGGCTGTATCTGCTATGGGACTACCTTTACCTATTAGGTCATCATGATCTCTTGTGAGAAGAAGACACTGGAGATAGATATGACACACATTGAGGAAACCTGTTGATAGGACACGCATTGAGGAAACCTGTTGATAGGACACACATTGAGGAAACCTCTTGATAGGACACACAATAAATGAAAAAAATGCATTTTTCTTAAAGATGTATTTATAAACTTTTTATTACATACAATGTAATTGATATAAAGAGCAGTTTTATACACTTTGCAAAAAAAAAATGTGTTTGACCTAGTTGAATCCTAGTGTTTATTTTGCATCATTGTCGTGCCGGTAAAAGAAGACAGTCATCTTCACTTTCTTCACTTATGTACATATCATATCTATCACTTCACTTTCTTCACTTATGTACGTATCATATCTATCACTAGTTTCACTTTCTGTTCAATGCCATTTACGTAAGCACCACCGATCCATTATGAATATACAAACTCCAGTAAAATAATGTAAATCAATAACAATATAAATAATACACATGCAGTCAACACAGGGAAAAAATGTGTTTTTTAATACGAATAATCAAAAGATACTAAAGTTAACTAATGGCACAATGAAGCTCTGTACTTGCTATGACAAATCACTTCACCTATCTGCCATACTTCATGACATCGGAATGAACGAAAACAAACAAATTACTCGAGCAGATATTTTGAACAGCGTCAAAACCATTGCCACCCAAGTTAACCCAGGCAAGTTCATTCCCGTAAAAACATGACATCTGAATATACTCGGGCAAATCAGGGAAGTGGTTAAAAGGAAAAGTGTGTAGTCTTTCTAAGACTTCAAGTGAGACTGTGGGTCATTCAGTTTGAGTGTTTATATAATCTGCCAGTTACCCAAGCATTCATATTTGAGGTGAAGAACTAATCTACAATCTTTCTGTGAATAAAACGGATGGTATCCCCCCACCAGCTTTTGTTACATTTACTTTTTAGTTGTGTACAAACACATAATGGAGGATGAACAACGCATGCCCACAAGTATACACTCAGAACGAGAGAGAATCCACTTGTGAAAGTAACATTTATTACAAGTGTTCATTTTTATTTTGTATTTGTTAAAGAGGCACATTTTGACATGTCTTTATTTAACAGAAAAGTGGAAGATCTGCAGTTTCAACTGGAAGAAGAAACTCTGAAAGATGATGAAGATGTAAGTTTTTTGTAAATTTCTTTTTAACTCATCAGATTTTATAAAAGAATGACATCATAGAGTTGTATGTTTTTCATTAAATTTTTGAGGTGTCACAGACTGAAGTTTCATAATTTTAAATTTGTGAGATATACAAGGTGTGCTAGCTAACATATCATAAATTTTTGTATTATGTTAATATTGTGACAGTGATGATAGTTTGCATTGTTTTTACACGCTTTTATTTAATTTCACTTTCATGTCACTTTCAAATCTTGCAATCGATTTTTCAATCACTTCCAGATGAGCAATAGCTCTGAAACTTGGCATAGTTGTGTATTCCCGTTGACAAAACAATAATCAGTCAATTATTTAACCTTTAGCACGCTGCATAAAAATTCAGAAAACTTGCCCAACCACTGCATTCTTTTTCACAACGCCCCATTTTTAAAGTGGGTGACTTGTAAATTGTATAGTTTTTTTGTTTTTTGGTCAATTGCTCTAATTTTTAGATTGTATAGAAATGAATGAATGGTGAATCTGATGATATAAAATTTGTTTGTGTACATGTTAGATGTGATAGGAAGAGAGGAAAGGAAAGATGAAAAAAACGAAAAAAATTTAAAAAAAATAAAAAAAATGACCAACGAACGAAGAGTCCATATCCCTTGCATCTCAATGAAAGTCATTTGACCAACAGACCAATACAAATCAAATGACGATCTTTTCGTTACACCCATCATCAGTAGCAAAGCAACAAAAGCTCTCGTCAGATGTGACATTCGGCCGAAATTCTAAATCTTTCCGATATTCCTAGTACTAACCCCTAGCATTATACATACTGGCAATGCCATTCTACTTTCGTTTCCATCTCAGCCATCAAACATATTCTGAGAAACGATATCAGCGCTTATAAAGACAAAAATCTTATCCCCAACGCATGGCGTCAGAATCCAATAAAATTAGAGCGAAATGGCCGCGTGTCTGATGCCGATTCATTTCGATTTAAAAAATTTACAAAAAATAAACGCGGATACACCCATCACTTTTTTAAGATCGGAAACGGAAGCTAACTCTCTTGCAAATAAAATTACAACTTAACATCCGGGGCTGAAAATCACGTGTACACAAGTCCTCATGCTAGAAACGGTGACAGCCGCAAGGCGAGACATATCGCCTCCAGCTGGCAGAACATAGGAACATATGTCTCGCCGGCAGCGTGCTAAAGGTTAATAATTTAATATTGTAAAGTTTTTCGTAAATAATTGTAAACAAATCAGGGGCCATAATCAAGTTAATTAAAAATTCAAGAGTACGTGGTGTGCTTTATTTTTTTCTATGTGTAAAACAGGGCAGTACTCAAACAAGTGTCTAGCTAAATCAAGGGAAACAATCCAAATTATAAAATGATGAATCGAGGGAAAGTCGAGTTCGATCTCTAGATGGCCTTCAAATTGAAGAAATTGATTGCACCAAATTAACAGGCACAAAGCCATGTAATATTGACGCTCTAAAAGAAATGGATCTCTTAAGAAATTTTAGACCAGATTTACAATAAGTAAAAATATTATTTATGTTTTAGTATGTCATAATTTTTCTAACACTAGAAAATTAAAAAAATATTTTAAACACGCTTTTAATGCACTAAAAACCCAAAAATAATTTTTCAAGGAGTTTATAGCTTGCAGTAAAAAAAATGTTGGGCGCTGATTCTGCATGAAATTAACTTCTGCTTTATACTTCATTAGACTCTTATGGATAAAATATATGATAAGTGCTTAAGCGTCCCACGCTTTTTGTCAATTTGATGTTACATTTTTTTACCGCAAGCTATAAACTCCTTGAAAAATTATTTTTGGGTTTTTAGTGCATTAAAAGCGTGTGTTTAAAATATTTTTTATATATTTTTTATTGTTATACAATGATGATGTTTGTTCAGAGAAATTTTTTATCAGAAACTATCAGTGATTTTGAAATTTTTATCATTTTTAATCATTTATAATTATTAGACAATATTTACCATTTAAAAGGTCTTTTGGCTGTTACAAAAAAATTTGTCTATATTTGTCTGTTTTACCCATTTAGTGCCATGGGGCCTTTCTTTGATCCTTGTGGTAAAGGGTATATTCGTCCAAATGTTTCATAAGAAGTAACGTAGGAAGATTCAGTATAGGCCAACCACCAGTCTCTGTTGAAAATGGTTACATAAAAACTTTATTCTGCAGCCATTTATGAAGGGATCTTACATATTGATTGTCTTTAGTTAATACAGATTAATATTGTAAACTAGAGTCATTTTTGCATGTGTTTGTTTAGCCATATTCTACTTGTCAACTCAGACTAAAGCAATTGCAGCCAGTGAGCTACAGTTGAAAGAACTCGAAAGACAAGCTAAGAAAGAGAAAGAGAGAGCAGACAAACTAGAGAAGGATTTACAAGAACTGAAGGTTAGTGAAGGAATTCAGTTTGTTGTTTTTTTTTTTTCTGCTTCCACTGTGTTCAAGTGTGTATTTCACCATCTAATGTGTCTTAATTCATGTAAAAAAAAAAAAAAAACAACACAAAAAGTAATACGTCTTACCAAGAGAAAGGACAACATTGGAAGATCTGGAATATGCAGATGACATTGCACTACTAGCACATTCACATCAACACATCCAGGAAAAAACGGATAGACTTAATAAGTTTAGCCAGCAGGTGGGCTTGAACATCAATTTAAAGAAGTTAGAGGTCATGACGCTCAATGTGAGCAACCTTGAGCCCATATCAGTAAGGGATCAGCAACTGGTACAGACAGACACCTTCACATACCTAGGATGCATAGTAACACCAGACGGCGGGGCAGGCAAAGACATCAACATCAGAATGAATAAGGCAAGAACAGCCTTTTTTAGCCTAAACAACATCTGGAAGTCCTCTCAATACAGCACAAGCACAAAATTAAGATTATATCAGAGCTGTGTGCTTTCTTTGCTTCTCTATGGTGCGGAATGCTGGAGAGTTACAGAGAAGGAAATGTCGAAATTGTCCTCTTTTCACACAACATGCCTAAGAAAAATTCACCGAATCTTTTGGCCGAATACCATCACCAACCAAGATCTGCTTACTCGGAGCAAGCAAGAGGACATGCACACCATCATAGCTGGCAGACGCTGGAGCTGGGTTGGCCATGTCCTCAGAAGAGACCCCGATGCCATCACAAGAACAGCTATGCTTTGGACCCCTGAAGGAAAACGAAAGAGAGGCCGACCAAAAACAACCTGGCGGAGGACTGTGGAGGCTGAGATGCAAAGAATGAACCAGAGTTGGGGCACTGTACGAAGGATGGCCGCCGACCGAGCAAGGTGGAATCAATTTGTTGTTGTCCTACAAGACGCCACTAGGCGTGATGGCCACTGACTGCTTTGACGGTCGGCGGCTAAGGATCAAAGAAGAAGAAGAAGAGAAAGGACGAGGAAACCCACGTTGCGGCCACAAGGCCTTCGTCATTGACAGACAGACAAAAGACAGAAGGGAAAGAAAGTGAGAATTAAGTGGAGAACATGAAACTATAGGAATAAGAGACAAATACTCCCTGATAGTGTCACATGGCGGAGCGAAAAATGTCTGCTCTCTTTTTTTTTTCTATTTTACCCCCATCTTACGGCAGTTCTCATATACTCACTTAATTCATGTAGCAAGTCAAATGTTTCTTATATCTTGGACATGTAATAACAGACAAGGGCGTATGCGCAACTGAAACTAAAGAGAGAATACATTCAACAACATCAGATAGATACTAACATCCGAACAAATAACTAACAAATTAAAAATGTGAGTCATTGAGAGTTACATCCCTGTATAGCACAGAAACATGAGATTAAGAAAGAATAAGACTCATCATCAGTTGCTATCTCCACAACGAAGGTTGGCTGTAATGGATCTCCAACATCTTCTGTCTCTTGTCTTGGTGGTACACTCTGATAGACTCTTTCCTGTCCATCTCTTGATGTTATCTTCCCACTTATAGCGCTGTCTTCCTGTAGCAATGTGATTTGCTGGAGAGGTTATGATGGTAAATGATACAAAGGATAGATATAGAGGTGTAACCGTGTGAGGTCCAGCTATGTAAGACCTTGAGTCTAGTGGTTGATGATGAGTCTCAAGGGACCTAACGCTACCTCTCAAGATCTCACACGGTGTTGTGATGTTCTAATGTATGGTGTTTGATGTGACTAGTGTCTAGGGGATGCAATGTAATGATTATACACCAAACCAACACAGTATAACTCTTTAATAAAAAGCTTAATAACTCTGAGGTTAAAGTTTCAAATTTAGACTGATTTTTCTTTTTACAATTTTTAATATGCCTGCCCTGCAATCTCTTTTGGGACAGGTCTTTCAAAAAAACTGAAGAAAATGTATGTTACACGAAAGTGAACTGAAATAAGGACTCTGGGTCCAAACACACTATTAATATTATAATGTTCCTTCAGGTGTTTTCACAGAATGTTCACTACTCAAAGATTAGGTGAGTCATGTATTAGAATAGCTGGTTTGTGTCATCATATACCCCAGAGAGTTTCTGTTATATAATAGGGAAACCTTTATTCCGATAAGATGTCAGTTTGCCTGGTCTGTGGCACATAACCTGCAATTTCCTTCGTGAAGCTTCAATATAGGATATGGCTCTGCAAAAGCTCCACTTGATACTGATATAGGATAAGCTGGACTAGAGACTTTGTTGTCTTCAAATCGTACCTCAGCTTTCCTGTCACCAGCTGGTAACAGGAGACAAAACATCTGAAATGATTAAAGACACCCTGGCCTTTTCATCTCTGTTTATTTTCCCTTTACTCTCTACCTGACAAGATGGGGTTCAGCCTCGTGTGCAGACAAGTGCACCAGCCCTTAATTTATATGACTCACATCATATCGTGACCACCTCTCAGGTCCATATGGCAGATACGCCCCTGTCATTTCCATATTTTTATTCAACACAAATTACTAGGAGTATGTATATCTCCTTATTCACATATGATGGCTTTTATGCTATTTCAAAATATAAACACTCCAGGCAATGAATAGTGTTCATCGAACACGGAGGCTTGCTAATCTACTTTAGTAATACAATAATTTTTAATCACAACAAGGCAATATTCAAACATGTATCAAATATATATATACCCAACTGTCTCTTAGGCATGTCATACACTTTCCCAATTTTTGCCTTTGCCAACATACAAAATAATATAAATATTCTTCTTACCAGAATTCAATGAAATAAGCAAAGGTTAGATGGATGGCACAAGTTCAGTAGTGCTGCTGTCTAGACTGTGTCAAACACTTTTAGTTTTAATATTACACACTTCTAGTATCACATCAACCTGCTTCAGGGACTGATTCAGACAAATGGCGTCCTACCCTTCTAAATGGTTACTAATATAGAATGCATTAGCCAATGGTAGCCAGCACATTTGAATTTTGAAAATAAAATCCGAATATTTGCAGCACAAGTCAAAAAACAGACTTGATTCTTGGGTTTTACCAAGTTCTGCCTCTCACTCATTTCAAAATTCCACTGCAAAACCTGTTTGTCTCCCCCTCGTCTACCCCTCCTTTTCATATACCGATACCCTAGCTGGCTTTTTCCCAAGGACACTTCAAAAAGTTACTTTTGTGAATGCAAAAACGGAGCATGCGTTTGTCGGTCTGTCAAAACCGAAACCGTCTTTTGTCACTAACTTTCTTATTCTCTGTCCGATTTAATATTTTAAAGCATATACTTTTTCAGGGGAATCTAAGCTATTAAACCGCTAAGTTTTATTTGTGTAGTATTAAAATTAAAGAATTACATAAAATTTCCATATCAGTGTCCGCTGGTTTCCATTTCATCCTTTCTCATATTATGGAAAACGAGCGTCAAGTAAACACAAATCTTATTGTGTGTGTGTGTGTGTATATATCGTTCACTGTGTGCCTTACAGTTAGACGATAGCATTTGACTTTTGCGGGTATTTTTTAAATTTTCCAATCTTGCGTCTAAGCTTTCGAACACCTCTCCCTATCCGCCGCGCACTGTCGTTTCGAGCGGCAAGCTCGAACATCTAACACTTGGCGAACCAGCCTGTGTCCATTCTCTCACTTTCATACGTCCTTTTTATGCCTCCCCGTGTTTTGAATCGTACTATCTTTCTAGGCAGTACTAAACTTGGGGTTTTCAAAATAGTTTCAGTTAACCCTTGACGTGTCGAATAAAGTCCAATACTTTTTACCACGGCAATACGGTTTTCACAGTACGCTCTTATCTCAATGCTATGAATGGCGTTGATACAGAAGACGCGTTACACTCAACTATTCCTACTTATGTTATTATGACTTTAATAGTTATAATTAACAATTTTAGCGCTGTATCAATGTATTTCACTACACATCTCCCCACCTAAAGAACATGCCGAATGCAAGTTCCAAAACAGTGATACACATAGATAAAATTTAAGTCAACCTGACTTTACTCTGCCCTTATATTGGTCATGGATTTTTGCAGGTGGGTCAATTCAAAGTAAGCACGACTCAAGAAATCTGCCCCAGACCTCTGCAATCCAAGAATCTATTTCAGCTGCAGATATTACTGTCTGTCTTATGCTGATATCAATCACTATTCACCATTCCTCTTCACCGAGTCTGTCCTATGACATATTCAGAGAAAATTGGTGTCTCTCAAATTTGCAATAATTATGAGGGGATAATCTATAAAATGGTGATGACAGAGTTATGCGGGGCTTCCAGTAATCTCATTATCAGCCTATATAAAACATTCGGAATATCCTCAATCAAAGAGGCAACTCAGGGATTCATTATGTTCCTCCGAAATGTTCACAGCCAACACTTTGACTGCGCGTCGGCTTGACTGAATATGGAAACTCCCTGTACTATTTTTCATAGATGATTCTATAATGTGCCACTCAAATGGAGGCCCTATACACCAACCATATTATCCGCCTTTCGTTAATTTGGTGATATAATATAATATATGGGGAAATGAATGTTTCTGCACCAGAAATCAATTCGCCCCATTTTAGCATAGTTATAATATGTGGGTAATCTCTAGCCAGGGTCCGTACAATACTTCCCCGTGGACTGTGTAGGGTCGGTTACTACCACTGTCACCGGTGCCCTGATAATGCTAACTTAATAGTCGTATTGTGAAGCGATTGGGTTCCTCTCCCAATTCCTCAATCGCCCACTCCCCACTTTTCTTATGTTAACCTTTTGTATCGGTTTCAAATTTGGCGGATTATCATCAATGTTAATTTGAGCCAGTTCCCGAACTGCGGCTTCAAATTGAGCCGGGGATGACTGGGTTTTGTTTATGCGTTCTCTTTGTGCCATACGCAGAGATGCTAATGTAAACTTTTTCGGGGAAGACGGTTTTTGAAAAGGGGCGTTCCTATTCACTTTATCTACCGTTTCCTTATTAATTTTATTTATCCTTTTATTTTTAGGCCCATGTTTTTCTCCACACTGCTTACTTAGCAGGGGCGTATTATTTTTCCACCTTGTGGAATCTACCTTGCAACACTGGTCGCAGGCCTCGACAAATTTTTTAATGTCTTCAGCTACGCCTGGCCAGAAAAATGACACAGCTACATTTTGACAAGTAGTACCTAGTTTCTCATGTTCCCCATATGCACCATCATGTCTTTGCTTCATAGCGTGTTCCCTATACTTCCAGGGTAATACTAACTGTCCCCGTCCTTTGGATCCTGCCTTAGCTTTCCTGTAAAGCAGTCCCTCCTTCAGATAAAATTGTCCTTTTCTAGGGATGTTATGACTATTTGGCAATTTGCCAAAGCAAGGTTTTAAGGATTTGTCCTTTGCCTGGGCCTTTCTCATCTGTTTATGAGAATAACTTAGTGGTGGTATTTCCTCCCTACTAGGGGTCGACCTGACCTGGAGCGTGGCCATTACCACAGGTTTTATAGGGCTCCCTAGAAACACATACTTACTTCCTAACACCAGCGGGTAATTAGGGTCGTCGCATACTGCAGCTTTAATTACTCCTTCCACGTACCTTGTCTTGACCTCGATCTCGGCAACGGGAAGTGTTATGGTGGCTATTCCCTTTACGGCCCCTTGTATCTCCACTTTCTCCGTGGTATACTGGTCAGGGTGCACCAGGGTTGCACTCACAACAGAGTCATATTCCAATCCGGAATCATAATGGCACCTGACTCTGGCACCATTACATATCACTTCTTCACAGATGGGGGGATGTTGAGGTTCCTGCTGTTCAATAGCCAGGTCCTTCTTTCTCCCCTTTTCCACTGTTTTCATGCTTGCAGCGCGGTATGGAGGAACTTTCCTACCACCTTCCATTGTATTTGGATTTTGCATCCTATAGTTTTTTTCCCCTTTTTCTTCTGGTTTTAAGGGTTTCCGTTCATTGAATTGCGGGTTTTTGTCACTATGATCAGATCTTGGCCTATCCCATGTTTGGTTACCTCTGAGGTTTTGATCCCTAGTTTTTTTGTTATGATACTCATCTGGGTCTTGGGGGGTTTTATTACTCTCAAACTGTTTGTATCTATGCAGTTGAAGTTCCATTTCTTTTAATCTTACTTCATGATCTCTTTCTAACCTTCTTTCTTCTCTATCCATAAATTTGTCACATTCTGATGTCACATATGAAATAAGACCTTGCCCCTCCATTCCCATTTCTCTTGCAGCCTGAACAGCAGCAGATCTAAACTTGGCCAAATCTGCCATCTTATCAATCTTAAAATGTTATAATTGTACTACAACAATAATAAATATCAATTCTAATTAACTATTCCAGGCTCTGACACCTTATCAACCTCCGAACTCCTGGGTAATAATTATGATGGGGATTCCCTGGGTTATTTATATGGTGTTCCTAAGTATAATCAGGAGACCCCAAATTATGTGATTAATTTAAATCCCGGACGAGCCCCCAATATATGTAGCAGTGTGATTTGCTGGAGAGGTTATGATGGTAAATGATACAAAGGATAGATATAGAGGTGTAACCGTGTGAGGTCCAGCTATGTAAGACCTTGAGTCTAGTGGTTGATGATGAGTCTCAAGGGACCTAACGCTACCTCTCAAGATCTCACACGGTGTTGTGATGTTCTAATGTATGGTGTTTGATGTGACTAGTGTCTAGGGGATGCAATGTAATGATTATACACCAAACCAACACAGTATAACTCTTTAATAAAAAGCTTAATAACTCTGAGGTTAAAGTTTCAAATTTAGACTGATTTTTCTTTTTACAATTTTTAATATGCCTGCCCTGCAATCTCTTTTGGGACAGGTCTTTCAAAAAAACTGAAGAAAATGTATGTTACACGAAAGTGAACTGAAATAAGGACTCTGGGTCCAAACACACTATTAATATTATAATGTTCCTTCAGGTGTTTTCACAGAATGTTCACTACTCAAAGATTAGGTGAGTCATGTATTAGAATAGCTGGTTTGTGTCATCATATACCCCAGAGAGTTTCTGTTATATAATAGGGAAACCTTTATTCCGATAAGATGTCAGTTTGCCTGGTCTGTGGCACATAACCTGCAATTTCCTTCGTGAAGCTTCAATATAGGATATGGCTCTGCAAAAGCTCCACTTGATACTGATATAGGATAAGCTGGACTAGAGACTTTGTTGTCTTCAAATCGTACCTCAGCTTTCCTGTCACCAGCTGGTAACAGGAGACAAAACATCTGAAATGATTAAAGACACCCTGGCCTTTTCATCTCTGTTTATTTTCCCTTTACTCTCTACCTGACAAGATGGGGTTCAGCCTCGTGTGCAGACAAGTGCACCAGCCCTTAATTTATATGACTCACATCATATCGTGACCACCTCTCAGGTCCATATGGCAGATACGCCCCTGTCATTTCCATATTTTTATTCAACACAAATTACTAGGAGTATGTATATCTCCTTATTCACATATGATGGCTTTTATGCTATTTCAAAATATAAACGCTCCAGGCAATGAATAGTGTTCATCGAACACGGAGGCTTGCTAATCTACTTTAGTAATACAATAATTTTTAATCACAACAAGGCAATATTCAAACATGTATCAAATATATATATACCCAACTGTCTCTTAGGCATGTCATACACTTTCCCAATTTTTGCCTTTGCCAACATACAAAATAATATAAATATTCTTCTTACCAGAATTCAATGAAATAAGCAAAGGTTAGATGGATGGCACAAGTTCAGTAGTGCTGCTGTCTAGACTGTGTCAAACACTTTTAGTTTTAATATTACACACTTCTAGTATCACATCAACCTGCTTCAGGGACTGATTCAGACAAATGGCGTCCTACCCTTCTAAATGGTTACTAATATAGAATGCATTAGCCAATGGTAGCCAGCACATTTGAATTTTGAAAATAAAATCCGAATATTTGCAGCACAAGTCAAAAAACAGACTTGATTCTTGGGTTTTACCAAGTTCTGCCTCTCACTCATTTCAAAATTCCACTGCAAAACCTGTTTGTCTCCCCCTCGTCTACCCCTCCTTTTCATATACCGATACCCTAGCTGGCTTTTTCCCAAGGACACTTCAAAAAGTTACTTTTGTGAATGCAAAAACGGAGCATGCGTTTGTCGGTCTGTCAAAACCGAAACCGTCTTTTGTCACTAACTTTCTTATTCTCTGTCCGATTTAATATTTTAAAGCATATACTTTTTCAGGGGAATCTAAGCTATTAGACCGCTAAGTTTTATTTGTGTAGTATTAAAATTAAAGAATTACATAAAATTTCCATATCAGTGTCCGCTGGTTTCCATTTCATCCTTTCTCATATTATGGAAAACGAGCGTCAAGTAAACACAAATCTTATTGTGTGTGTGTGTGTGTATATATCGTTCACTGTATGCCTTACAGTTAGACGATAGCATTTGACTTTTGCGGGTATTTTTTAAATTTTCCAATCTTGCGTCTAAGCTTTCGAACACCTCTCCCTATCCGCCGCGCACTGTCGTTTCGAGCGGCAAGCTCGAACATCTAACACTTGGCGAACCAGCCTGTGTCCATTCTCTCACTTTCATACGTCCTTTTTATGCCTCCCCGTGTTTTGAATCGTACTATCTTTCTAGGCAGTACTAAACCTGGGGTTTTCAAAATAGTTTCAGTTAACCCTTGACGTGTCGAATAAAGTCCAATACTTTTTACCACGGCAATACGGTTTTCACAGTACGCTCTTATCTCAATGCTATGAATAGCGTTGATACAGAAGACGCGTTACACTCAACTATTCCTACTTATGTTATTATGACTTTAATAGTTATAATTAACAATTTTAGCGCTGTATCAATGTATTTCACTACACTTCCCCTTGCACGTTTACCTTCAACTCTCCCTTCTGTTATGGTCTTCTGCAAGGTGTTATGCCTTTTTATGTGGCCAAAGTATTTTAGCTGCCGAACTTTGACCTCTCTCATTAGTTCTCTTTTCATACCTAGATTTTCTAGGACCTCCTTATTTGTTTTCATCTCTTTCCATGAGATACGCCCCATTCTTCTATATATCCACATTTCAAGAGCCTCAATTCTTTCTTCCAAATGCTTATTCATCGTCCATGTTTCTGCACCATACAGAAATGCAGAATATATATAACACTTTATGATTCTCAGTTTTAATTTATGAGATAACTGTTTGGATGTCAGTATATGTTTCATGTTGTTGAATGTAGCTTTGGCCATTCCTATTCTCTTCTTGATTTCTGTTTCACATCTGCCATCTTCTGTTATTATATGACCAAGATATACGTAGCTCTTGACTTGTTCCAGGATTTTCCCATTTACGCTTATCTTTAATGTGGGTTTATCGTCTGTTTTGCTAATTATCATAGTTTTAGTTTTCTCAATATTAATGTCGAGTCCATATTCATGACTTATACTGTTCACTTGCTTCACTAGTTCTTGTAACTCCTGTTCGCTTTCAGCTA
The DNA here is from genome assembly GCA_024509875.1 of Oreohelix idahoensis. Taxonomy (NCBI): domain Eukaryota; kingdom Metazoa; phylum Mollusca; class Gastropoda; order Stylommatophora; family Oreohelicidae; genus Oreohelix; species Oreohelix idahoensis. The sequence continues at coordinate 448,516 of JAMPIV010011437.1, read as the reverse complement.
ACAACACGGTATCATCTGCATATCTAAGGTTGTTTATTGATCTTCCACTGATGTTCAGTCCTGGTATTTCCTGTATCTGTTTGAAAATTTTTTCGGTGTATAAATTAAATAGGCAGCGAAATCCAAGAAGAACAGTTTGGTTTTAGATGGAACAGTGGAACAAGAGAGGCAATATTTTGCCTAAGAAGATTAGCAGAAAAATATACAGAGGTCCAAAAAAGTATGTATATGTGCTTCATTGACTATAAGAAGGCTTTTGACAGAATCCATCATGAGAAAATAATTGAATGCCTCAAAGACATAGGTATTGATGGAAAAGATATAAGAATACTCAGTAACCTTTATTGGGAGCAAACTGCCACAGTAAGATCGGGAAGGAATTATTCACCATACATAGACATAAAAAGAGGTGTCAGACAAGGTTGTGTGCTGTCCCCCTGCCTATTTAATTTATACACCGAATAAGACTACTGATCCTTATAGAATGACATAAGAGACGACAAATATGAGGCCTGGCATGGTGCTAGCTGACCCATCATTGGCGACAGGAGACCCATCACTGGCGCTAGTTGCCCCACCACTGGTGCCAGCCGCAGCATCATCGGCGCTAGGCGCCTCATCATTGGCGCTAGGCGCCTCATCATTGGTGCTAGTTGCCACATCATTGGTGCTAGTTGCCGCATAATCGGGGAGAGGTGCAACATCATTGGTGCTAGATGCCCCACCATGTATGCTAGCTGCCCCATCATTGATGCCAGGTGCCTCATCATTGGTGCTAGTTGCCGCACCATTGGAGCTAGCTGGCGCATCACTGGCGCAGTCCCCCACCATTGGTGCCAGTAGCCCCACCATTGGCACTAGGAGACGCATCATTGGTGCTAGCTGACGCATCATTGTTGCCAGTTGCCCCATCATTGGTGCTAGCTGACGCATCATTGTTGCCAGTTGCCCCATCATTGGTGCTAGTTGCCTCAGCATATAAAATGAAGTGACCATCACTGCTAGAGTTCATGGAATGTTTTCACTTCTGCTTCTTCGTACACTCTCAGACGTCGTCCACTTGAATGTTCTCAAAGAAAGCAGTAGTTAGTTTGAGGCTATTTGAATCTCCGTAAAGTTTTTCCACGATAGGAACTGGCATCGGCCATATGCGCTTTCTCTGTACCGCATATAAGGGGCAACTTTGAAGCAGATGTTCAGCAGTCATTTTATCAGTGCCACAGTTACACTGATCGATAGTTCCTATCTTTAGCTTGTTGAATAGATGTTTTCACTTGAGCCTCCTGTGAGGAGATCAGCTGTTGTGGTGGCTGCAGTCTCCATTAGGAATGAAAATGAAGTGATGATGACGAGAAGCATGGACAGTAAAGAAGCAGTTGAGCAAGGAAGTGGGGCCCCTTGAAATGTGAATATATGGGAGAATGGGGTGCATCTCATGGAAAGAGAAGAAACAAATAAGGAGGTCCTATAAAAGCTAAGAAGTAAAAAAAAAAACAGAATTAATAAATATAATAAAATTTTAGATAAAATATTTTGGACATATAAGACACATAACACCTTGCTGAAAACCAAAATGGAAGGATGAGGTGACGGAAAACAAGCAGAAGGAAGACAACGCAATAAGTGAGAAGATAACAGATGGGCATTTAAGAGTGTACTGTCAAGACAAGAGACAGAAGAAATTTGAAATCCACTGTTATCGACTTTCGATGCAGATATAACAGCTGATCAGAATGTAACAGTTTGTCAAGATGACCTGCTACATGAATGGTTAAATACAAAAATGGTCACGGTCAAGGTAGTCCCTTAGCAGATACTGACATAGGGGAGTGAAGTGTTAGAGACTTCACCATACTAGGTCACCATCGAGAGGTGGGGTGGTCAGTTCCCTTCCTCACTGCCTTTACCTTCCCTAAGTCAAAGTCAGGTACCCATTTACAGCAGGGTGGACTGGAGCATGTCGGTACCGTGGTTCAAACCCGGCACCTTTGCCATGAGAGACCAGCACTCTAACCACTCTGCCAATCAGATGCTGACATGGACAGACGCTCACATGGACAGATGCTCACATGGACAGACGCTCACATGGACAGAAGCTCACATGGACAGATGCTCACATGGACAGATGCTCACATGGACAGACGCTCACATGGACAGACGCTCACATGGACAGACGCTCACATGAATGGTACTGACTACATTTCTCTACTTCAGGTAATGTTACAGGTCTCATATTAGTATGCAGTTGTAAACACAACTCTTGATATGTGGACGTCTGATATGTTTGACATAAACATTTTCTTCAGAAAATAGTTCTTCCTATCACGTATATTATTCTGTTTACAACCAGCAAAAACTGGAAGATCAGGAGAAAGCAACAAATGAAGCTAAAGGTACTCAGACATCTTATCTAGACCAGATTGAAGAACTAACGTACAAGTTAACCCAGGCTGAGTCTAAAATCAAGTCCTTCGAGTCCTCACGTCTGGAAGATGGAGCTAAGGTAGGTCCGAAAATTATTAAAAACTGAATCTGGTAAAGGTTTTGAAATACAGCCATGAACTTCCAGTTCAGGTTTGTTCCTTATAACTCAAGCAATCAAAAAGCCTTGGTGAATTCAAATACAGCATACAAAGATATAATACGAGGTATATATATGGCAACCTCATAAAGTCAAACAAATGTCCCTGACAACTACTGCTACAAGAGCATGTACATGCTTGGTGCAGGCTTACTGCAAGGTGACCTACTACAGTGGTGGTTCAGTGCTCAATAAGGAGAGCAAAAGAGAAAAGAAGAATGCTATGAATATTAAGGCTCCAGTCCCCAAAACTTTGCCTTCATAAGTTACCTCTGTTACATCTGTTACTTCTGTTACCTCTGTTACTTCTGTTACCTCTGTTACATCTGTTACTTCTGTTACCTCTGTTACCTCTGTTACATCTGTTACTTCTGTTACCTCTGTTACTTCTGTTACCTCTGTTACATCTGCTACTTCTGTTACATCTGTTACTTCTGTTACCTCTGTTACTTCTGTTACTTCTGTTACTTCTGTTACCTCTGTTACTTCTGTTACCTCTGTTACTTCTGTTACATCTGTTACTTCTGTTACCTCTGTTACTTCTGTTACCTCTGTTACTTCTGTTACCTCTGTTACTTCTGTTACCTCTGTTACTTCTGTTACCTCTGTTACTTCTGTTACATCTGTTACTTCTGTTACATCTGTTACTTCTGTTACCTCTGTTACTTCTGTTACATCTGTTACTTCTGTTACCTCTGTTACTTCTTGATGTTTCATTAACCTGTAACAGTGAGGGGGTTGCAACTTGTCAAGTAAATTTGGTGGGAGGATGGTGTTTTGTTAATTTGAAAGTTGCCTTGTATGCCTACAATATTAACATTTTCATATTCATGCAAAAACTACAGAAAAGTAATATAAAAGCCTTTTTTTGTTTGTTTTTGCAGTACCTGAAGAAGATGATAATTGTAGCATGGACAATTTGTTTAAACAATCAAGTTTCATAAAAGTTCCCTACTGACATAATACAACTTATCTTTAATAGAAAAACTGTGGTGTTTAATAGGGTGGATTTATTTTTTGTAAATAATATTGACAAAGGTAAAGCGTATTACTATGACAAAAGACTTGTTGTTTGTCCTACTAAGACACATTACCTTTTTCATTATTATTTTTTTTTTAAAATCCATCCTTCACCACATCTTACTGCGGTTCTCCTTATAACCTTCCATGGTTTTTAATAATTAGAGATAATAAATGGATGCCCAATAATCTTTATTAGAAAAACTGTAGTGTTTAATATGGTTTAATAATGATAATTAATGGATAGCTCTGTTATCTGCTGCAGACTGTATTTTCCTCTTTTTGTTTGGGTTTCCGCTCAATAGACGAGCCAGGTAAGCATAGAGCTGGCGGAGAAACAAAATCGAGTAAAGGAGCTTGAAGATCAGCTTGCGTTGCAGAATCGTGAAATGTCTGCCATGTCTCAGCAGTTAAATGACGTGGTGAGTTATGATTTACATTACCAGCATTTTGTTTTCTCAACAACTTGTACAGAAAAAGCCAGCTTTTTCAAACAGTAGTATTTGTGACACATCCTCTCAACATCAGTGGCAAGCCTTCATATCTGATTTAGTCAATGACACAACAACAAAAAATAAGAAAAGCCGTTTTGATTTGGTTAAGAATATTAGTTTTGACATTTGTTATTTTGATTCGTTACTCGTCTGCTGTAAAACTGTATTGTATATGTCAGAAATAATTGTACACACAAAATCCATTTGAAAACAATGACCTGTTCAGAATCATCAACGTGATTCCGAATGTTGAACTAGATTTTCCCAGGCTTTGACATTTCAGACATGAAAAGGTAGTCCCGGAACAGATACTGGGGCTGGCAATCTCGTCATGTAAAACAAATGTCCTGAGAAACCACCACCACAGGGCATGTGAATGCTTGGTGCAGGCTTCCTGTAAGGGGTGGCTGCAAGTAAAATGATGATGATAAGAAATACTGCTGTAGAGGAGTGAAGTGTTAGGGACATCACAATACTAGGTCTCATTGAGGTGACTGGTTATCTTTCTAGCTGCCTTTGCCTTCCCTAACTCATAAGCAGAATCATGTACCCATTTACAGCTGGGTAGACTGGAGCATGATGCTATCCACTAACTATGCATCGTGATGCCAGTGCTGAAACCACCCTGCCAGTCGACATCCATATCAGACATGCCAGCTGCAAAAAAATGTTGTGATTTTTTTTCCACCATTACAGTGGTCTTTCAGAGACCTGAATTCTGAAAACCAATTAGTTTTTTTAATTGATGGAGAAAGAAATCCCAAAACATACCATTGTCTTTGGTGTATTGTTCAAGTTTAAAATGGACTCCGTACTTGTTTTTCATTTGTTAACTTTATCTTCCAGTTTTACAGAAGCCCTCTTATTATTATTATTGGAACCTACTGTGGGTTGTATGGGATTATATTTAATTTCCTATAACCAATGTTTGAAAATGCCACTGATCTTGCGAGGATGCATCATGTTTGTTATTTCTTAGTGTACTTTAGTTTCTCTACCACCCTTGTTTATGTAAAAAAAAAATTTTGAGTGACCATTGATTGATGCGTAATTTAACATAATTTGCTTGTTTTAGCAGTCATTTGCAATATCATGTAACCTTATTTTGGCTTTTGTGTGTGGTTTCACATAATATTCTTGTTTGTTACTAGTTTCAGATTTATAGATTGATATTTTCGTGTCATATAAATATTAATTTGGTTTTGTGTTTGCTGCTTTTGTTTTTTAAATCCAATTTGGCAATTGAATGTGTTTTATAACACGTGTATATAAGCTTATATATGCTTGTGCCTGACCATTCAGATCTTAGACAGATGTACATTAAGCCCAAAAACTTACATTGTTATATTATTTATAAATGAACTGTTACAGACACACATTGGTAAGTGATTCATTCAGTATGCTGGTTGTCTGTCTGTGGACTCTTTATTTTCTCAAGGATGATCCTGTTTAATATTTTCCCTGGCACTGATAGTAACATTATTCCTCTGTAATTGTGCACTCTTGCAAATCTCTCTCTTTTGCAACTTTATCAGATGTGCTTCCTTCCATCCTGCTAGTATTTCATCTCAGACTTTATCGGGTAATTGATGTATTGTGTCTCTGCAGAGGTGTTAACGGGGCCTGAAAGGGGAGCAGAGAATAGTAACACTACCCTACCATGCATGTCGGTAAAATCAACTAAGGAGGGTTGGGCATGGGGCTGGTTACCCCATCCCATAAAAACTTTATCAAAAAACTTCAACAAACATGGACAAGTCAAATACAGAATATAAATCAACTCAGCCGCCCAAGAAAGAAGAAGGTCCTCAGGAAAGGAGGCGCATGAAGCAACCCAGAGAAAGCCGAAAGGAGTCTGGGTTGCCGACTAACCTTTTTTCGTCTAGAAAAATCTCCAGGATTGGCACCTGGGATGTGAACAATGGAAAACTACACAGGTAGCAGCAGAAATGACAAATTACAAGATTGATATCCTAGGTCTCTGCGAGACACGGTGGAAGGGCATAGAGAAGAGGAGATTGATCACAGGAGAAATGGTGTTGTCATCAGGACATGAGGAGGAAAGAGCCCACCACAGTGAAGGGGTGATTATAATGCTGTCTAGGGAAGCACAAAAGGCACTTATAGAATGGGAAGCAATGGGACCGCGAATTATAACAGCAAGGTTTAAATCAGCCAAAAAAGAAAGTAAATATAAACATCATCCAGTGTTATGCACCAACAAACGATAAAAAAGAATCTGAGAAAGAAGACTTTTACACCAGAATACAAAATGTCTTGGACAATAAGAAAAGAAAGGACATCACAATTTTGATGGGGGAACCTAAATGCGAAAATAGGAACAGACAACACCGGCTTTGAAGAAATCATGGGACAGCATGGATTAGGTATGATGAACGAGAATGGGGAACTATTAGCTAACTTCTGTGCTTCAAATCAACTAGCTATAGGAGGAATCATATTTCCACATAAAAGAATACATAAAGCAACATGGATATCACCAGACCACAGATGTGAGAATCAGATTGATCACATATGCATAAGTAAGAAGTTTAGGTCATCATTGCATGATGTAAAAGTATGTAGAGGAGAAGATGTGGTATCAGACCACCATCTTCTGTTGGCTAAAACAAAATTATAACTCAAGAAAATTACAACAGTAAATAGCTATAGACAACAGTATAATGTGGGATATCTAAGAAATCAGGAAATAAGAGAAAAACTTTCAATCACAGTATTCATTAAATACAAAGTACTCCAACAGCTGGAAGATGAAGCAGATACGGAAGACCACTGGCAACAAGTAAAAAATATATGGAACGAGACATGTGAAGAAGTACTGAGAAAAAGAGAACATCAGCACAAAGCATGGATAACAACAGAAACCATTAGCAACATAGAAGACAGGAAAAACAAGAAAGCATATTTAAACAGAAGCAAAACCAGAAGCTCCAAAGCCAAGGCTCATGAAGTGTACATAGAAGCAAACAAAGAATTAAAAAAGAAACATCAAAAGAGACAAGAGGAAGTATATTGAAGAGTTGGCAAGGGAAGCAGAGGAAGCTACAGCCAAAGGAAATATGAGGGACATGTACAACAACACAAAGAAGCTAACAGGGAAATATAAGCAAGCAAATGGCCTCATAAAAGATAAGAATGGAAAATTGCTTAGTAATATTCAAGAACAAATGAAGAGATGGACAGAGCATTTTGAGGAACTTCTCAATAGACCAGCTCTAACTAATCCCCCAGACATCCAGCCAGCAGAAGAGAAGCTACAAATCAGATGTGAACAACCAAGTAGAGAAGAAATAAAGAAAGCCATAAAGCTTCTGAAAGATGGAAAAGCAGCTGGTCCAGATGGAATTCCAGCAGAGGCCATCAAAACAGATATTGATTCCTCTACAGAGATATTATACAAACTACTTGGCAAAGTCTGGGAGAGAGAACGAATGAACTTTATTTTCAAAGGGTTTAGAATTGGGCACGCAGGCCCGTCTGACATTCTGCTCTTCCTTTCTCTCATCTTCCATACTGAATCCATTTATTCTCACATAGATCTTAAATTTTACTTAAATAATAAAATAACAAAATAAAATAAAATCCCAACATTGTAACAGTACAATAACAGTTACACAGATTTAGAAAGGAAATACCAGCAGAATGGAAGGAAGGTTATCTTGTCAAGTTGCCTAAGTAGGGAAATTTACAAGAGTGCACAAATTATAGAGGAATAATGTTACTATCAGTGCCAGGAAAAGTATTAAACAGAATCATCCTGGAGAGATTAAAAGAGTCCATAGACAAGAAACTGAGAGATGAACAAGCAGGTTTTCGACAACACAGATCCTGTACAGACCAGATAGCCACAATGAGAATAATAGTTGAACAAAGTCTGGAATGGAATTCACAGCTTTACATCGGATTTGTGGACTATGAATAGGCATCTGACAGTGTAGACAGAGAATAACTTTGGAAATTGAAGAGGCATTATGGAGTTCCCATGAAGATCATTAACTTAATAAGGAAGACCTATGAAGACATGACATGCAGAGTTCTTCATGAAGGACAACTTACAGAACCATTTAGGATTAGAATGGGAGTGAGACAGGGATGCCTCTTGTCTCCATTTCTTTTCTTAGTAGCAATAGATTGGGTTATGAAAACATTGACATCACACAACAGAAATGGAATCTAGTGGAATCTGACTAAACAGCTTGATGATCTGGATTTTGCAGATGACTTGACTCTTCTGTCCCATAACAATAATCAGATGCAAGAGAAATGAAAATTCTCGATGAGAGGTCACATCAAGTGGGACTGAAAATATACAGGGAGAAGACAAAGATTATGAGAATAAATGCAAGAAATGATAACAAGGTTGAACTTGAAGAAACACCACTAAATGATGTAGAATTGTACACATATCTTGGCAGTAATATAGACAAGAGTTGGAGGGACAGACAATGATATCAAAATAAGAGTACAAAAAGCAAGAGGAGCTTTCATTGCATTGGGAAACATGGAGAACAAGAGAAATCAAGTCCAACACGGAAATAAGAATCTTCAACTCAAATGTCAAGTCAGTCCTATTGTATGGCTCTGAGACATGGAGAGCAACGAAAACAACAACCAAAAAGCTGCAGACTTTTATAAACGGGTGCTTGCGTAGAATAGAAGGACTGAAATGGTATGACAAAGTCACAAATGTGGAATTGATGACAAGAACCAGACAAGTGCCAGTGGAACAAGAGTTGAGAAGAAGACGCTGGCGATGGATAGGACACACTTGAGGAGACCTGTTGATAGCATTACAAGGCAGTCCTTGTTCTGGAATCCACAGGGAAAGAGAGGCAGAAGTAGACCAAAAAACACATGGAGAAAAGAACTGGATACAGAGGTGAAAATGATGAGGAAAACATGGAAAGAACTTGAGCGGATGGCACAGGACAGGAAGACGTGGCATGTGTTTGTTGAAGGCGTGTGCTCCTCGTGGAGCTAAAGTGTATTGATTGATCTCGACAGAGGTGTAAATAACTTCTTTGGTGGCCTCCTCTGAGCCAGCAGCTTTTCCATCTTTATGGCTTTCTTTATTTGTTCTTTATTATAGAGTTCACAATTTACTTGTCGCTCCTTGTCAGGTGACTGGATGTCTAAGGGATTTGAAGGAGCTAGTCTATTTAGAAATTCCTGAAAATGTTCCATCCATTTCTTTATGTGCCCTTTTCCATTGCTAAGTAATTTTCAGTTTTTACCCTTAATGAGGCCATTTGCTTGCTTGTATTTCTCCTGTTGGCTTCATTGCGCTGTTATACAGGCCCCTCCGGTTTGCCTTTCTTGCCAGCTCATCAGTATGTATTGTATGATCTCTCTTAATGTTTATTCCTACTTCATTATATGCTTCCAGATATATATTTCATAAGCCTTAGCTCTGGAAGTTCTGGTTTTTGTTCTGTTTAAATATATTTTCATGTTGTAGTTTTTTTTTTTTGTCATCTTTTATCTTGTTGATGGTTTTTGTTGTTGTCCATGGCTAGTCTTTTCTCTTTCCCATTACTTCTCCACCTCATCCCATATATTTTATTTTTTATTTGTTGCCATTTATCTTCTGTATATGCTACATCTTCAAGCTGTTGGAGCACTTGGTACTCATTAAATATTGTAACCATACATGTTTCTTGATTTCTCAAATATCTTACATTACATTGCTGTCTGTTTCTGTGTATTGATATAAATCTTTTGAGCTTCATCTTTAATTTGGCTAGCAGAAGATGGTAATCTGATTCCAGTTATATACCTTAACGTCATGTAATGATGATCTGCACTTTCTATTTATCCATGTAGAATCAATCTGATTTTCTGTCCTGTGCTCTGGTAATATCCATGTTGCTTTATACATTCTTTTATAAGGAAACATGCTTCCTCCTGCATCTAGTTGATGTGAAGTTAATGAATATTTCTCCATTTTCTTCATTGCTCCAAGTCCATGTTTTCCCACGAACATTTTCAAAGCAGCCATTGTTTGTCTCTATCTTTGAATTTAGGTCACATGTCAAAATTGTGGTGTCGTTACTTATCTTTTTATCCATGACATTTTGTGGTCTGGTGTAAAAATAAATTGTGCATCACTTAAAATTTTACAAGTGTACAAAGTCTAACATTAGCACCACATAGATAAACAGTCTGATAACATTAGCACCACATAGATAAACAGAGTCTGATAACATTAGCACCACATAAATAAAGAGTCTGAATGTGCATATGTACACATACTGAGATAATAGACACTCTAATAACATGAATGGTTGCATGAAGTATTTTTGAGAAATGCACATTTTAAAATGACTATAGTTACTAACCACAGTTCTTGTGACATCAAGTTAACAGAATGGACCATCCCCTCTTTTTTAATGATTTATGTAGTTAAAATTTGTTGATGGTCTCAGTTTCATTAAGCGAGATACTTATAATAGTTTCCTTTATAAACATGCTTGTTAGCTGTCTTCATTGATGCCTGCTGTTTGAGAAAAATGCCACTCACTGAGTGTTTCAGTGATCCATGTGTACTTGCTGAATATACAAGAATGTTCTGGGGACTTTGCTGTGAAGATGGCAGTTGAGCAAATCAGATCTTTGGACTTATGGGCTGTCACTAATATTTATGTTTTGAATTTAGAATAACCATGAAAACATCTTTAAATGCAGAATGTGCAGTTAAACAAATTAACAGCACTTTGATGTGACTTGTTGATTTTATGTTTTCTGTTTATTAATTTTTGTCTCCCATGTCCTCTCTCCTGCTCCCAAATTTATGTATCATACATAAATGAATCCCCCTCTCCCAACCCCTCAAATTTCCACCTTCTTAAATTCAATATTAATATAATGTCCAAATTAACTTATAAAAATAACAAAACAAACATGAAATTATCAGACTCGAACACTGTACGACCTTCAGAAAGTGTTGGCTGGTGTGACTTAGTTCTCACTCAGCTTTCCCCACCACCTCCTCCCAGCTCAGATCATTTGAGGGGTACCCCTTCCCCTCCTCCACTGAACCCCTGCCCTCTGGCCCACTTTTCTTTCTGTTCTGGCTTTCTCCCTGTGCTGTCAGGAATGAGAGAGAGAGAGAGCAAGGTGAAACTTCAAAAATAAGTAGAAAAGGTAAGGGTTAGACCACACATTTGGTTTTTTGTTTTTCTTCCTTTTTTTTTTAAACCATTAATTTTTTCCTTCCCTATGTTTTTTTAAAATTCCATGTTTTGCATTACTCACCCATTTTCCTAATTTTCTTTTGTTGTGTTTGTCATTTATTGTCTATGTAGAAGGCAACAGCGTCAAAAATAATAACAGCACGTTATCTTATGCTTTCATCTAACATAAAACTAACACTGTAGTCATCAGTGCCAGACATCGCCAGGTTTTTAACAGCTGATGCTGAATTAAAAAGAATTACTTCTTTGACAGCTTCACTTGCTTATTGTGTGCTTGCCTACAATTATTAAAATAATTAACAAAGAAAGAAGAATATAATAAAAGTTGCGATTCTTTAGTTCCCAGAGCAGGAGCATACTTAAAGTATTTGGCACTGGGGGTGGATCCTTCCTTTGGCGCCCCCACCCCCATAAAAGACAAGAAAAATAAATAATGGTTGCAAGTAGATTTTTAAACTGAAAAGTAATGTCATATTAGTTAGTGTATGATGGCCCCACCGCTCACCACCCCTCTTTGTATGCCACTGTCCTGGAGGTCTCTTGGGAGAGAGATAATAAAACAACTGCTGTGTCAGGCATGGTGTAAGAGGTGAATAACATGAGGCTGGCAACCCAATTAGTTGCTACAGAAGCCACTACTATAAGGGCAGACCATCATGAAATGAGATCATGAATGCTTTAGTGCAGGAACGAGCTATAGTGGTGGTTCCATGCTCCAGATAGAACAAATTGGGAAATGATTATAGTCTGTCGAGATGACCACTACTGCGGCTAAGGTTTCTGCCATGATTTTATTTAACATGATGAGTTTGCCAGCTTGGTGCACAATCTCATATTAGTTGTGTTTTTTATAACAAGCCTGACGGAGCAGTGGTCTTATTCTTGTGTTGTCTCCTCACAAAAACCTGGCAACTACACAACTCAAAGTTATTTGCCAGCTGTACATTTCTTTTTTAGTTAGAGGACAGGTGGGGTCAAAATCAAATAGCAGTTTTTAAAAGTTGTCAGTTCATATTATATACATATTAATTCTTTATGTTTGAGTTGGTTCAGTCAGCCTGGCGGGCTCAGGTTATTTTACCCTAACATAATCTTATGTAACTATTACATGTTTTAGAAATTGCGTAGTATTCCTGTTATGGTTCTCCTCTTTGTTTCTGCAGGCAAGCTTTTGGTGCTTAAATTTTGGCGTGTTTGCTCCACTGCTTTGTTACTGCAGTTTCTTTAATTTGTATCTTATTGCAAATGTTAACATTTTTAAAATTACAAAAGTAAACCTATCCCTCCTATAATAATTTGTCCATAAAAAATTTAGTTCAGGTAAACAGTCCCAATAAACATTGGTATGTTGTTTAGGAAAACTCTTCTTAAAGTAGTACCAGCTAATGGTTACATCCCCACAATAATTATTTCCTAAACAAACCAACAAAATTTGACCAGGTAAACAGTCCCAATAAACATTGTTATGTTTGTTTAGGAAAACTCTTCTAAATGTTGTACCAGCTAGTGATTTCATCTCCTGAGAGTTTTGTCTCCTTAGTGTTTTGTCCCTTTAGTGTTTTCTCCATGATACTCAGTATTCATTTTCTTGTTAGAACAGGATGTAGATTCTGCTATTTTATTCTGTTGTTTAATATACAACTGCCTAACTGTGGTTGTTCATTTGTCTTAGCTAGCGTCTTCAAATTATTTATCTTGTGATTATTCTTTATGTCATTACCTTTCATCTCCTTTTGGAACATAGGCCTTCAGCAGATTGATGCCAAACTTCTAGTCCTGTGCCATCTGTAATCTTTCCATGTCTTCCCCCCCCCCATACTCATGTCTGTCTACAGGATCTTCTCTGGCCTCCCTCTGTTTCTCTTACTTGGGGATTTCAAAACAAGCACTACATTGTAATGTTATTGCACTACGTTGTAATGTTATCAGCTGGTATTGTCAACGTGTTTTGTCCTGTGCCTGTATCTTTTCTTAACCCCTTATTCCATTGGTGTTTGTCTGGTTCTTTCCATTAATTCCACAGACGATCTGGTCATACCATCTCCATCCATCTGCTCTTTGCATGCACCCATTTGTGACAGTCTAAACTTTTTAGTTGTCATTTTTGTTGCTGTCCATGTTTGAGAGCCATACAGCTGGACTTCCTTGATATCTCAGTTGAAGGTTCTTATTTTTGCATTGACATGATTGTTTTTTTTTATTTCCATATATTTCCCATTGCTGTGTAAGCTCCTCTTGCTTTTTTGTACTCATATTTTAATATCACTGTCTGTTCTCCAACTTTGTCTGTATTGCTGCCGAGATATGCGTATGATTTTATTTCGTCTCCTTGTATTTTTTCTGTGTATTTTATTTTACTCAGTTGTTGTGACCTCTCATCAATTATTCTGAATTTGTCTCCCATGTAGTGATTACACAGAGTAAAAACGTATTGCCAGTTTGTAAAATTCTTTGTTAAGTCATAAACAATATGTCAGTCACAAAGGGATGGTAGTATTAACAATATAGAAGACAGTTTAAAAACAAAAACAACAAAAAACATGTAACAAGCATTTACATTGAGGCAAGGCACAAAGAGCCCAGCAAGAGACAATAGTAGATAGAAATACAAGATTTATAGAAGTAGTTTCTGTGTGTGTGGAAAGAGAGAGAGAGACAGACAGAAGATTTATAGAAGTAGTTTCTGTGTGTGTGTGTGTGTGGAGAGAGAGAAAGAGACAGAAGATTTATAGAGGCAGCTATATATAGAGATACAGGATTTACAGAAGTAGTTTCTGTGTGTGTGTAAAGAGAGACAGACAGACAGACAGAAGTTTTATAGAGGCAGCTATACATATTTAGGCAGTAAAATGACTCAGGATGGTGACACAACAAGAGAAATCCATACTAGAATTGCTTTGGCAGCTAGCGCCTTCAATAGATTATCTAACATTTGGAAATTACGATCATTGAATATACATACCAAGCTTCGTCTGTTTAATTCAAATGTTATCTCAGTGTTAACATACGGCTGTGAGAGTTGGAAAATAACAAAATCATTGGAGAACAAGCTGAATACATTCGAGAACAAATGTCTTAGAAAACTCATGAACATCAGTTGGAAAGAATTCAAGACTAATCGACAAATAAGAGAAGACTCTAGGCAGAAATATGTCTCCGACTGTATAAGGAAAAGACGATGGTCATATATCGGTCATGTCCTACGAATGCAAAACAACAGAATACCACTACAGGCGCTCACTTGGGTTCCTGAGGGTAAGAGGAAAAAAGGAAGACCAAAAGAAACACTCAGAAGAACAATAATAAGAGAAGGAAGAATGTTGGGCCTAAATAATGTGCAAGAGCTAAGAGGAGTGGCGTCACAACGAACAACCTGGAGAGCACTGGTTTCTGCCTTATGCGCCGTGTTTGGTGCTTAAAGAATTTATTATTATTATTATTATTATACATAGAGATATAGGATTTATAGAAGTAGTTTCTGTGTGTGTGGAAAGAGAGAGACAGACAGACAGAAGATTTATAGAAGTAGTTTCTGTGTGTGTGGAAAGAGACAGACAGACAGACAGAAGATTTATAGAAGTAGTTTCTGTGTGTGTGGAAAGAGAGAGAGACAGACAGAAGATTTATAGAAGTAGTTTCTGTGTGTGTGGAAAGAGAGAGAGACAGACAGAAGATTTATAGAAGTAGTTTCTGTGTGTGTGGAAAGAGAGAGACAGACAGACAGAAGATTTATAGAAGTAGTTTCTGTGTGTGTGGAAAGAGAGAGACAGACAGACAGAATATTTATAGAAGTAGTTTCTGTGTGTGTGGAAAGAGAGAGTGACAGACAGAAGATTTATAGAAGTAGTTTCTGTGTGTGTGGAAAGAGAGAGAGACAGACAGAAGATTTATAGAAGTAGTTTCTATGTGTGTGGAAAGAGAGAGAGAGAGACACAGACAGAAGATTTATAGAAGTAGTTTCTGTTTGTGTGGAAAGAGAGAGACAGACAGACAGAAGATTTATAGAGGCAGCTATATATAATATTTGAGATGTATTTGTAGCTATATATAGAGATAGGCAAATGCTTAATGAGACTAGTACTATAGAGACAGAATGAGACAGTACTATAGAGACAGAAAGATAGTAGAGACAGTACATGACGGAAGGAATTTGGGGATATTGCTTAGACTTTTTAAAAATTATCGTCATCTAAACAGAGTTCTGGCCTTCTCTTTCAGTCTCATGGTATTTTTTAAAACATTTCCACAACGTATTTTTATTCTTGTTTATTTACATTTCTGCTTTTTTGAGGGTTTTGTTTCCATTATTTCGTTTACATTTGAATTTTATAGAGGGATGTGTGGTCTTTCCCTTGCTTGTAGTACAAGCAAAACTTGAATGACAAATGTAATCACAACTTACGGGATAATGCACGCACCTTGACCAGTTTTATCGGATTGCTTTATTTGCTGATTGTGTTTTGTTTTCCTGCCCATGTGCAGTGTAGCCGATATGAAGGAGTTCCATGTTAAAGTGTGTTGAGGTGTTCATTAAAATAAATGTGAGATATACAGCTTGTGACAGATATATAACAAATGTGAGATATACAGCTTTTGACAGATATATACAAAATGTGAGATATACAGCTTGTGACAGATATATACAAAATGTGAGATATACAGCTTGTGACAGATATATACAAAATGTGAGATATACAGCTTGTGACAGATATATACAAAATGTGAGATATACAGCTTGTGACAGATATATACAAAATGTGAGATATACAGCTTGTGACAGATATATACAAAATGTGAGATATACAGCTTTTGACAGATATATACAAAATGTGAGATATACAGCTTGTGACAGATATATACAAAAGTAAAGGCAGTCCCATAGTAGATACTGCTGGAGAGGAGTAAAGTGTTAGACAAGATCTAACCATTTGACCAATCGAGCACAGGTTGTATATAAAGATAATATTAAGTGACACTGACCTATATGTTGTTGAATTCTGTCTCTTAATGCCACAAGTGTTCAGTATTTGCTAATTGTGCTCCCTGTGGAGCACATCATCAACAAAAACATGGAAAGTCTTCCTGTACCGTGCCATCCATTCAAGATCTGACCATGTCAGTCTCCAGTTCTCTTTCCTATTTGTTTTATGGTCTTCCTTTATATCTCTTACCCTGGGGATTCCAGAACAGGGGGTGCCTTGTAATACTATCAGCTAGTTTCTTTAATGCCAGCGTCTTCCCCTCACCTCCTGCTCTGCTGGTTTTCTGTGATTCTTTCCATCGGTTCCTCATTAGTGATCATGTTATGCCATTTCAATCTTTCTGTTCTGAGCAAGCACCCATTTATGAAAGTCTGTATCTTTCTGGTTGTTATATTTGTTGTTCTCGATGTGTCAGTGTCATACTATAGAACTTATTTGACACTTGACTTGAAGATTTTGATTTTGTTGTTGTTTTGTTTTTGTTGGCTTGATTTCTTTTTATTTCCATATATCTCTCAATGCAGTGAAAGTTCCTCTTTCCTACTATATTCTTATTTTCATATCATCTCATGTCCCTCCAACTCTGTCTGTATTGTTGCCAAGATGTCTGTATAATTGCATATCTTGTAGGGATGCATCACAGTGTAGTCTGGTTAGTTACGTTATCCTCAATCCTTTGCTAATTTCACAAACAATAGAATGACTGCAATGTCCCCTACATTTCTGAAAATTAACTTTCTGTGTCACGAAAAGTCACAGAAGTTCTTATCATGTTTCGACCTTGTGCATGCAGTAAGGCCAGGTGTTGTAGTCGTGTACTTCCTTTAGGTATCGGTAAACCCATTGACTAATCTTGTTCTTTAATTTCTTTGTTTTTGTTTCAGCTCATTCCAATCTGATATTATAAGTTGCCACCTCTAATTGCTCCAGTGTTGTAGTGATGTACTTCCTTTAGGTATCGGTAAACCCATTGACTAATCTTGTCCTTTAATATCTTTGTTGTTTTGTTTCACCTCATTCCAGTCTGATATTTTAAGTTGCCACCTCTAATTGCTCCAGTGTTGTAGTCATGTACTTCCTTCCTTTAGGTATCGGTAAACCCATTGACTAATCTTGTTCTTTAATATCTTTGTTGTTTTGTTTCAGCTCATTCCAATCTGATATTTTAAGTTGCTCCAAACTTTATTGTTGTGCAGTGTTCAGATCAGCTGATCTTCTGGGTATTTATGTAGCTTCCCTGTTGTCCTAAAAAAAACTTAGCCTGACTTTTAATCTCATACAAGATCTCTTCAGGTGTTATTATCTGCTAGGAGAGATAACAGAAATGGACAAAATCGGATCTGTTTTATACTACTTTTAGCATAATTCATAGGATTTCATTCCTTATATTTTTTTTATAATTCTGCTTCCTCCACCCCCTTTTTTTTAAAAGCCCATTCCTCACAGCCCTCCCCCCACAATCATTGTCCATTTAACATCAGAAACAGAATGCATTATATATTAATTTGGATGGGGCTGTTCCTGTTTTAAACCATGCCTGGATCCCTTAGAGTTTTATTTACTTATGCAAGTGTTACATTGGTTTCAGTTAGACATGGCAGTCAAAGTAAGGTGATGCAAGTGTTACATTGGTTTCAGTTAGACATGGCAGTCAAAGTAAGGTGATGCAAGTGTTACATTGGTTTCAATTAGACATGGCAGTCAAAGTAAGGTGATGCAAGTGTTACATTGGTTTCAATTAGACATGGCAGTCAAAGTAAGGTGATGCAAGTGTTACATTGGTTTCAATTAGACATGGCAGTCAAAGTAAGGTGATGCAAGTGTTACATTGGTTTCAATTAGACATGGCAGTCAAAGTAAGGTGATGCAAGTAATACATTTGTTTAAAATAGGTATGGCAGTCAGATTAATGCAAGTTTTACAGTGGTTTCAATTTGATACAGCAGTCAGAGTAAGGTGATGCAAGTGCTACATTGGTTTCAATTACCTTATATACTAGAGTATAAGTCAACATTTATTCCTATTTCAGACCGTAAAAAAACTGGAGTGAAAAATATTGCGAGTGCCAGAAATATAGAATTTCTTGCATCTTCAGGCTGGTGTAGCTGTTTTGTGAACCGGTATTTTCACAGTCTCTTTGCCAATGTACACAAATTTCACTGAAATTACCAGAGCTTTGGGGGAAAAAATTTCAGCTTTTCTTAAATTCATCATTGAACTATTAATTATTTTTTTTTAAATATATACTTTGATTCATAATCAGGTCATTCATTCTGGAAGCTTTTTAAGTCCTAAAGTCTAGGGGTCGACTTATACTCTTGAGTATATATGGTGTGTCGGACAGTCAAAGAAAGATGATGCAAGTGTTACATTAGTTTAAATTGTCAGGTAGTCAAAGTAAGGTGATGCTAGTGTTACATTAGTTTAAATTGTCAGGCAGTCAAAGTAAGGTGATGCTAGTGTTACATTAGTTTAAATTGTCAGGTAGTCAAAGTAAGGTGATGCTAGTGTTACATTAGTTTAAATTGTCAGGCAGTCAAAGTAAGGTGATGCTAGTGTTACTTACTTACTTACTTAGTCGTTCCCCTTCTACCGTGAGGTGTAGAGGTTTGGAAGAGAGAGCGCCAGACCATTCTATCAGCTGTCTTCTTCCTGGCCTGGTTCCATTCTAGTCCTCGGTCCTTCAAAGATTGTCTAATGTTGTCCTCCCAGCGGACTCTGGGTCGTCCTGGAGGTCTGGATCCCTGGCTCTTTGTTTCCCATGCTTGTCGTGGTAGCCGATCTTCTCCCATTCTGCAGACATGGCCAAACCATCTTAGTTGGGACTGTTCTATTTGGGTCTGCAGCAGATGGGATTTTAGGCCTTGACGGATCGTCTGGCCGCGAACCATGTCTCCTCTTGCCACCCCAACCACCCCCCTCAGATACCTCACCTCCGAGGCCTGGATCTGGCCCCCGTGGGCTGCAGTCATTGCCCACGACTCGCATCCACATGTCAAGACTGGGACACAGGTGGAGCGGCACACAGCCATCCCCGCCCTCTCACCAACCTCCCTCCCGCCGAGGAATCCACGACCCATGGCCCGAAAAAGTCTCCCAGCCGCTGCCCCCCGAGCGGCCAACTCCTCTCCGACGCCTCCCCCTCGGTCCACAACAGCTCCGAGATATCTAAAGTGGTCAACCCGCCCCAGGACCCGCTCTCCCAACCCAATCTGACGTCCTCCCTCCCCTCGTGACACCACCATGGACCTTGCTCCAGAGCTGCCCATGACCATCCCTCTCCCCTCCAGTCCCCCCCTCCCCAGACCCGCAGGCCGGACCGGAGACGTGCCTCCGATCCAGCAACCAGGGCAACACCATCAGCAAATGCCAGCCCCGAAATACAGACCCGTCCCATCCTCCAGCACCCCACCGAATACCTTCCCGCTCTCTCCCCACATGCCCCGACGACATCGTCCACAAGGAGCACGAAGAGGTAAGGTGATAGGACACCACCCTGTCCCACACCAGCGGCGGCCCCGAACTCCTCTGACCCACGGCCTGCTGTCCTCACACAATCTCCGCAAGACCTGCAGAAGCCCTGCACAGCATGAATCAGAGGCGCTGGAATATTCCTCCCCGCCAAACAGTCCCAAAGTTTGCTCCAGGGGACCCTGCCAAACGCCCCCTCCAGATCCATGAAACAAAGATGGATCCCACTCCCATACCCAAGGGCTCCTTCACTCAGCTGTCTGAGTGTGAAGATTAGGTCTTGAGTACTTCGGTTTGCTCAGAATCCGCACTGGACCCCATCCAACCGTGGCCCAGCCAGGTGTCGGAGCCTCCGCTCCAGTACTCCAGAGCAGACCCCACCAGGGACACTGAGAAGGGACATGCCTCCACGGTTTCCACACCGTCGACCCTTTGAAAATTGGTGTCACGATGGCAATCTCCCAATCCTCGGGCATGGTCCCATTGCACCACGCTGCCTGCAGGACCCCCAAGAGTAATAGGTCGCCCGATGCTCCCATGCACCCAACCACCTCTGGTGTCATACCATCATGCCCCGCCGCCCCGCCCATCCCGATTTTCTCCAGCGCTGCCCTCAGCCCTTCCATCTTTATGTCATCTTCACCATCATTGGTTTCCTCTTCTGTGTCAGTGGCCATCATTTCCGATGCTTCATCATGCTCACCATCCAGGAGTTCTGAGAAATATTCCCTCCATCTTTCCACCACCCCCCCCCCCCCGGGCAGCAAGCAACCCGCCCCGCTTGTCCTCTATAAATCCGAGAGGGCACCGCCTCTCCTTCCCCATGCTCCCTAGGGTCCCACAGAACAACAGCTTTTCTTAAATTCATCATTGAACTATTAATTATTTTTTTTTAAATATATACTTTGATTCATAATCAGGTCATTCATTCTGGAAGCTTTTTAAGTCCTAAAGTCTAGGGGTCGACTTATACTCTTGAGTATATATGGTGTGTCGGACAGTCAAAGAAAGATGATGCAAGTGTTACATTAGTTTAAATTGTCAGGTAGTCAAAGTAAGGTGATGCTAGTGTTACATTAGTTTAAATTGTCAGGCAGTCAAAGTAAGGTGATGCTAGTGTTACATTAGTTTAAATTGTCAGGTAGTCAAAGTAAGGTGATGCTAGTGTTACATTAGTTTAAATTGTCAGGCAGTCAAAGTAAGGTGATGCTAGTGTTACTTACTTACTTACTTAGTCGTTCCCCTTCTACCGTGAGGTGTAGAGGTTTGGAAGAGAGAGCGCCAGACCATTCTATCAGCTGTCTTCTTCCTGGCCTGGTTCCATTCTAGTCCTCGGTCCTTCAAAGATTGTCTAATGTTGTCCTCCCAGCGGACTCTGGGTCGTCCTGGAGGTCTGGATCCCTGGCTCTTTGTTTCCCATGCTTGTCGTGGTAGCCGATCTTCTCCCATTCTGCAGACATGGCCAAACCATCTTAGTTGGGACTGTTCTATTTGGGTCTGCAGCGGATGGGATTTTAGGCCTTGACGGATCGTCTGGCCGCGAACCATGTCTCCTCCTGCCACCCCAACCACCCCCCTCAGATACCTCACCTCTGAGGTCCGGATCTGGCCCCTGTGGGCCGCAGCCATTGCCCACGACTCGCATCCATATGTCAAGACTGGGACACAGGTGGAGCGGCACACAGCCATCCCCGCCTTCCCACCAACCTCCCTCCCGCCGAGGAATCCACGACCCATGGCCCGAAAAAGTCTCCCAGCCGCTGCCCCCCGAGCGGCCAACTCCTCTCCGATGCCTCCCCCTCGGTCCACAACAGCTCCGAGATATCTAAAGTGGTCAACCCGCCCCAGGACCCGCTCTCCCAACCCAATCTGACGTCCTCCCTCCCCTCGTGACACCACCATGGACCTTGCTCCAGAGCTGCCCATGACCATCCCTCTCCCCTCCAGTCCCCCCCTCCAGACCCGCAGGCCGGACCGGAGACGTGCCTCCGATCCAGCAACCAGGGCAACACCATCAGCAAATGCCAGCCCCGAAATACAGACCCGTCCCATCCTCCAGCACCCCACCGAATACCTTCCCGCTCTCTCCCCACATGCCCCGACGACATCATCCACAAGGAGCACGAAGAGGTAAGGTGATAGGACACCACCCTGTCCCACACCAGCGGCGGCCCCGAACTCCTCTGACCCACGGCCTGCTGTCCTCACACAATCTCCGCAAGACCTGCAGAAGCCCTGCACAGCATGAACCAGAGGCGCTGGAATATTCCTCCCCGCCAAACAGTCCCAAAGTTTGCTCCAGGGGACCCTGCCAAACGCCCCCTCCAGATCCATGAAACAAAGATGGATCCCACTCCCATACCCAAGGGCTCCTTCACTCAGCTGTCTGAGTGTGAAGATTAGGTCTTGAGTACTTCGGTTTGCTCGGAATCCGCACTGGACCCCATCCAACCGTGGCCCAGCCAGGCGTCGGAGCCTCCGCCCCAGGACTCCAGAGCAGACTCCACCAGGGACACCGAGAAGGGACATGCCTCCACGGTTTCCACACCGTCGACCGTCACCCCCTTTGAAAATTGGTGTCACGATGGCAATCTCCCAATCCCTTGGCACGGTCCCGCTGCACCACGCTGCCCGCAGGACCCCCAAGAGTAATAGGTCGCCCGATGCTCCCATGCACCCAACCACCTCTGGTGTCATACCATCATGCCCCGCCGCCCCGCCCATCCCGATTTTCTCCAGCGCTGCCCTCAGCCCTTCCATCTTTATGTCATCTTCACCATCATTGGTTTCCTCTTCTGTGTCAGTGGCCATCATTTCCGATGCTTCATCATGCTCACCATCCAGGAGTTCTGAGAAATATTCCCTCCATCTTTCCCCCCCCCCCCCCCCCCGGGCAGCAAGCAACCCGCCCCGCTTGTCCTCTATAAATCCGAGAGGGCACCGCCTCTCCTTCCCCATGCTCCCTAGGGTCCCACAGAACAACAGCTTTTCTTAAATTCATCATTGAACTATTAATTATTTTTTTTTAAATATATACTTTGATTCATAATCAGGTCATTCATTCTGGAAGCTTTTTAAGTCCTAAAGTCTAGGGGTCGACTTATACTCTTGAGTATATATGGTGTGTCGGACAGTCAAAGAAAGATGATGCAAGTGTTACATTAGTTTAAATTGTCAGGTAGTCAAAGTAAGGTGATGCTAGTGTTACATTAGTTTAAATTGTCAGGCAGTCAAAGTAAGGTGATGCTAGTGTTACATTAGTTTAAATTGTCAGGTAGTCAAAGTAAGGTGATGCTAGTGTTACATTAGTTTAAATTGTCAGGCAGTCAAAGTAAGGTGATGCTAGTGTTACATTAGTTTAAATTGTCAGGCAGTCAAAGTAAGGTGATGCTAGTGTTACATTAGTTTAAATTGTCAGGCAGTCAAAGTAAGGTGATGCTAGTGTTACATTGGTTTAAATTGTCAGGTAGTCAAAGTAAGGTGATGCATGTATTCCATTAGTTTAAATTATGCCAGATGGTCAGAGTAAGAAAACTTGTCAATATCAAATACTTCTATTGCCAGACTTACTTTTGGGTAAGTTAATGTGTGTATGGTGATCAAAAACTGTTACTTGCTTTACCAGTATGGGCTTTCAGAAGAAGATAACAATCACCAGAAACTATTTTGCTTAAATCACATACATATACTTTTCCCCAGCTATTTTATGGTTGTTTCTTCTCAATATTACATTTTTTATATGATATTTTATGTGAGATACAAGATGAGATATAGGGCAGTGAAGAACTTGTAAAATTCAAGAATGAATTTGTGCACTTGTGCAGATTTTACTTTAATTCATTTCCTCACCTCTAATTTGTCACTCTATAAACTAAAGCTAGTATGCCAACATTGATTTCACAATAAAACCATAAATTAGATCATAATATTCTAGTCAAGTACAGTAGATCAATGTAACATTTTTATTGTATAGCATGTAAATGGTAATGGCAGAATATGTACATTTAATACACAAAAATAAAGAAAAAAAATAAGTCGGTTAGTAATGTTTTAGTACTTTTGACTGAAATCTGGCATAGCATCTTTTTTTTTTTAAACATTATGAGCTTAAGTGGCATAGCAACATTTCTGCAGCATTATAAATTGGTTAAGTGACGGTTAAGAGAATGAAAAACTATGAACTGATTTAGCAGAACTTGATAGCATTAGATCATAATATTCTAGTCAAGTACAGTAGATCAATGTAACATTTTTATTGTATAGCATGTAAATGGTAATGGCAGAATATGTACATTTAATAAACAAAAATAAAGAAAAAAAATAAGTCGATTAGTAATGTTTTAGTACTTTTGACTGAAATCTGGCATAGCATCTTTTTTTTTTTTTTGAACATTATGAACTTAAGTGGCATAGCAACAGTTTTGCAGCATTATAAATTGGTTAAGTGACAGTTAAGAGAATGAAAAACTATGAACTGATTTAGCAGAACTTGATAGCATTAAAAAGTGTGCATAGTTTAGCAATGATTTTATAGATTTAGTTGTTGTAACATGGTGTACCATAAGTTTTTTAGTATTTAGAGTTTTAAACAGGTACAAACTTCAGTACAGAAACAATGTTTAACTTATATAACAGACTTAAGTTAATTTTTATATTTACGATAGTTCATGAACTGGTGCTACATTACTTTTATAGATTAGTACTTTGTGTCTTAGTAAATGATAAATTTTAAACTGTAATTATCACTCTTCTTTTGTTTGTTTGTTTGTTTAAACTGAAATGTGTCAAAGCAAATATTCTTTAATTGCCAGGTAAGTCAAAATGGACTAATTTGCATAATGTTACAATTTGCCATTGCAAATCAAGTATTACCAACGGGCTGATCACCCGTTTGCCAGTCACTTCGATTACGGAAACAACAGCAAATGGATTGATTTGCCGTTGCCCTAAAGACGCCAATAGGCGTGATGGGAAACAATGGCAAAGAAAACCTATCTGCTGTTGCCCTAAGACGCCACTAGGCGTAATGGCCACTGACTGCTTTGACGGTCGGTGGCTAAGGACGGAAGAAGAAGAAGAAGAAGAAATCAAGTATTATGTATTAGATGTAATTTTGTCTGAAACATCAGCGCCAGGTGTACTAATCTTTTTTCATTTCCTATTTTAACATATAATTATATTTTCTGACACATACGTTTAAAAGAAATCTAGTTTGCTGAATGAGTAGTGCATAGAGTAGCTCTACAATCATTAGTTCTGTGTACATGTTACATTAGATTTACAACCAGTTCATGTGTGTACATGAATGTTTCCCGCCTTCGTTATTTGTACAGAGAGAGGAACTTATTGCAAGTAATGAGAAGAGAAAGAAACAGGAGGAGTACATTCAAGGTAAGTGCAGCCATGATGAGATATCCTTTATATGAAGCTCTGTTACTGGAGATCAGAGAATAGTTACACTGTACTCTACTATGCATGTAGAGTGTTGAGCATGAGGACAGCAACCACTTCCTATAAGAATTTGAAGCTAAAAAAACAAAAGCGACATACTAGTCAACCACAGAATTCAACTCAGCCATCTCAGATGAAAGTAGACTGAAAAACACATGGACAAAGGAGCTGTAGGCAGATACGAAGGAGTAAAGAAAGGCACAGAAAGAGCTTGACTACTGGCATAATTAATTCTCAGAAAATATGAATATTTATTTAATTTACTTATTAAATATGTGAATTATTTAGAAATTATCACCTACAGTATTTCAAATGTAAGCATCTCACCTGATATGAAAGGAGCTTTTCTGACTTGAGGTTCCTAGTTACCTATGATACACATAAAGTCTCTCAGCTTACCTGGGAGTTACCTCTACTGTAGTTACTTTACTCCTTTTCTCACCTAACTGTACACCCGTTGTCTTCACTTCTAACTTTTGTTGTGACAGAGTATGTATGTAGCAGGTTGCTTAATAAATGCAAAGAAGAGCCCTTGTGCCCAGTGAATGATTTTAATGTTTTTAATAACAGCCATGAGGAACCACATAATATGATAGTATCTTGTCCTTCTTTATGGTCACAGTTTTCTTAAGCAGAGGCTTCCATGTTGCCATTTCTGTTTTCATATCTGTGCAGTCCTTTTATTGTTCTGCTCAGAACTGTTAATCTGTGTGTTATGTATTTGTTAGTTTGTTTAAAATTGGTCTGTATTTTTTCGTTTATTACAAAAGAAGACATACCTATTTTCTCTACAATGAGCCAGAATTGCATTGAGAAATAAATGGATATCAAAAGAAATCAGGTCCAACACAGAAAAACTTTCAATTCAAATGTTGTCAGTCCTATTGTATGGCTTTCAAACATGAAGAACAACAAAAACAACAACCAAAAAGTACAGACTTTTATAAATGGGTGCTTGTGTAGAATAGAAGGATTTCAGTTGTATGACAAGATGACTAATGTGGAACTGATGACAAGAACCAGACAAGCACTAGTGGAACAAGAGATGAGAAGAAGACAATGGAGATGGATAGGACACATATTTAGGAAACCTGTTGATAGCATTACCAGGCAGTCCTGCTCTGGAATCCCCAGGGTAAGAGAGGCAGAGGATGACCAAAGAAGAAATGGAGAAGTGAACTAGAAATGTACATAAAGGAGATGAAGATGACATGGAAAGACTTTGACGTAAGTTTGTTGAAGGCCTATGGTAGTTGGGGAGTTAAAAGGTGATGAATGAATGAAGTCAGAATTGCTTAGTTGTGCATGACAGGGAGCTAAGGGTTAATGATGATAAAGTTTGAATTGCATATAGAAGTTTGTTCAGTTATTTTCAACTCAGAAAGTCAAAGAATGGAAATGTACACACAGAAAATAATGCAGTTAAATGTTTATTATGTTTTGTAGAATGTGGGATTGTCACTTTTTTTTTCTGTTTTTAGAGCTAGCTAATAAACTGAAACAGACTGAGGATGAGAATAAAAAGTTGTTGGAAGAGTTACGCATCTCTAACTCCAACTCTGCAGGTAGACTTTCAGTGTTGTGGTTGATGTTTTTCTAACTTCAGTGTGCTACATTTATGTTCCTCCATCTTTCTTGTGTTTTTCTCATCTTCAACATCACTAATGCATACCTGTCAACCTCCTAAGATGAAAACCTGTATGCCAGACTAGTAAAAACCTGATAAACACCCAAAAAAAACCTTATGCAAAAAATATATTAATATATTATACGCGATATGGTTTTAAAACGACTAGTGACATATAGCAATTAATTAACATTTGAAATAGTGTGATATAAAACATGCTAAAAAGTCTCATGCTATTATTTATGTGTATTAGAAATGCTGTGAATGATTAATAATTTAAAAACGTGTATTATATCCCTTAAAGTTATCACAGCATTCATAACATCAAGATGTTTGTGTTAGTTTTGTGAAATGCACCAGAAAACTAGTAACTTTATAACAGACGTCAGATTATAACTATAACTGTGGTGATGATACACATGTTTATAATAACTTAATAAAAATGAAAACAAAACACTGCCATGTTTAAAAACAAAAATACCCTAGTAGTTGTAAATTGATGTGCTCTGAGAATGCACAGCCCTACTATTATTTCAATGAAACAACATGTCATTATTATGCTAGTTTTAAATTAAGGAAGTTATCCCTTGCATAAAATACTGCGACTACTACCATGACCTTTGACCCTATATACTAACTTTCGTTTCTTTGAATTAGGCTCAGCCATTATTCGATGGATGAATTGTTTCATCTAATAATTGTGGGAGGGGGAAAAACCTAACACATGTTTACAAAATTATTATTAAACAGTTCATACACCAATGCTAATAGATCTCCGTTTTATTGAAAAGTAAAGCAGCAAAACTCGACCACTGATATAAAGTAATATATGGATTTACAGTTGAAATGGACAGTGGACCATCTGTTTGATACAGCCTTATAAAAGAATTCAGAGTCACAGTAACAGAGGATAAGAGTGGGTTAGGTTTAGGAATCCTAAAACAATCGACAATGGTGGCTTATTTGTGTGACATCAAAGAACACGACCCTCTGTCCGTATTTTAACCGGATTGACTCTAAAAACATAAAAGCTTATGCAGACAAACTTTTTTTTTCTAGTATGTACACAGAATATTATGACATTAATTTATCGGAAATATGTAAAAGGGGAAAAATATAACTGGAAAGATGAAGAGAGCGATAAAAATGACAACAGAGCGAAACAAACAGCCAACAACAACAAAGAGTATTTAACCAAATTATGAGCACAATATCAAATACTTAGCTTTTTTTAAAATGGCAACTAGGGGTAGTCGCAAGCATGGTTTAAGATGGTCTCGCAGAGAGCCCAAACTATTGTGAGAGAGAGTTCAAACTTGCTGGCAAAATTTTAGGGCATAAAACGATTTGATTGGTTGCTGGGAGAGATCTCGATGTAAAAATAGTTGCAGAGAAATCCCGGGATTTTAAATAAATGGATTGAAAAAAACAGGGATTAGTGAATATTTTTCGTTTTTTCATCAAGAAAGCCACACACTGACCGTGTACGGGTGTACACAGCTAAAAGTGTAAATTTCCCATAGGTTTTATGGGAATTTCCGTACGGGTTCACAGGTATGCTGGTGTCTGATTTTTTCCTTATGTCATATTAATTACATATAACCTACCACTTGTTTTTGTTTACCCACCTTATGTCATATTAATGCTCTTAACATACCTGTGGAGTGGCCACACATCATATGACATCTGGACATAAACAATCTTTCATTCTGTTATATTCAAACCATGAAAGAAAGTATGATAGCCTTTGAAAAAAAAAAAAAAAACCATCAGCCAGGTGTTCAGATTTTGTTGACAGTAAATTAAAAATTATAGAGAAAAGTTTATCAGTTTTAAAACGAGTTATTTACCCATGACAAAGCACTATTTTATGAATAGGATTTTAGCATCGTTTTTCTCGTGGCTAAATCCTTTTCTGCACCCCAATTGAAGTCTCCTTAGACATGGGGTGCCTCTTGTTTTAATGTGTGGAAGAACACTTTCTGTTATCTTAATGTGTGGAAGAACATTTTCTGTTATCTTAATGTGTGGAAGAACTTTTTCTGTTATCTTAATGTGTGAAAGAACATTTTCTGTTATCTTTAAGTGTGGAAGAACATTTTATGTTATCTTAAAGTGTGGAAGAACATTTTATGTTATCTTAATGTGTGGAAGAACAATTTTTGTTATCTTAATGTGTGGAATAAAATTTGCAATTATGTGAATTAAAATAAAATGTGCTATCGTCTTAATGTATGAAAGAAAATTTGCTATTATCTGAATACATGAAATACAATTTGCTATGATCTTAGTATGTGAAAGAAAATTTGCTGCAGGTTTCTTAACTCCTTATCCGAAATGCGTGGGGATGGTATTTTTTTTGGTAACTGGGTTTTTTTCAATTTTCAGATATTGCCCAAATCACAATTGAAAAGTAGCCAAACTCAAGATTGAAAAGTAGCCAAACTTTCAATCCATAACATTTGCTGTTATTTTTTTTTTTCAGTGTACAGCTTCAGTGTCTGTCACAAGTTATTAATTTTCTTTACGTGCAAAATTGAATTGGGGTACTATTTTTCTGTGTCTTCATTGTAAGCCAAGGCTCACATCCTAAGGCTAAACTACTATCAGTAACCTGGTTTCTAGCGTTTAGTTTTCTTGTAAATAATAAGTGGTTAAAAATCTCAGAACATTGACCGCTGAAAATCTCAGAAAATTGACCGCTGACACTGATATTAACTGTAACCTTTACCCTGTATTGGGCTTTCTAAAAAATAATTATTGACACACAAACGTGACTCTTAGTCTGTTTTCAGCATTTTCAAAAACAATTATTGACATATAACTGCAAACTGGGGATTTTTTGAATTTCAGATATTTCCCAACTTGCGATTGAGAAGTAGACCACGTCTCAATCCATAACATATGTTCTATCATCTACGTCAGCTTGTGTAATGTGTTGCGCATGCACTAGCGTAGTAAAGCACACAGACCGCAAACATGATAAACCTGACCTTTGCACATGTTTGGGTCATTTTTTGCACACAAATGAGACGCAACAAAATTTTGGGGATGAAAAAAACTTTTGATTGACAAAATATTTCAATTAATAGAATATCTGATAAAAGGTTACAGACCTGTATTATTTTAATGCATTAAAAAAAATTCCTACAGTATTATGTTAATGTGTGGAGAAAAAAATTGTTAGAAGAATGTTATCATCATCATAAGATGCAAATGTAAATACCTTATTTTGATCTGCAAAGGTATCTGTCTGCCTATCAAATTTGCTGGTATCATTTCATTAAGCATGTGCAATCTTGAGGGGCGGAGCTACAGTGTAATGCCGTTTTTCATAAATAACTGCAGGATTTAAATACAAATGTGCAGTGTTAACTTACAGCAGTAATAGCTATGCATACCAGAGTATTTGATGGTATAATGCTATTGGTTGCCATGGAAATGGTGGCCATATTGGATTTTAATCCTATGTTTCAATTCATTAAGGCTTTATTTTTTGTTGAGTTATGAGCATCAAAGTTGAAACAGAAGCTCATCATCATCTCAACCCATAACCCGTCATGGGTCATAGGGGTACAGAAGCTCTCATCATCATCTCAACCCATAACCCATCATGGGTCGTAGGGGTACAGAAGCTCATCATTATAATATCAAACTTTTGTCAGATAAGATTTTCTTTATAGCTTTAGTAGATTCAGAGATACAGAACTTTAAATTTAGTAGCTAAATAAAGTAACACATTTTTTTTCAAAATTATCCGCATTAAACTAAAATTTTGATAACATATTAAAAAATAGGATCTGACAAAAGTTGTAATATCAAATGGAAAGTATCTTTGCAAAATCTCATGTTGATTGACTAAGAAATAAGCAAGTTGTTAGAAAATGAGTCACATAAAACAGGGTTCTGAGAAATTCAGTTTTCTTCATAAGAAAAGAACAATTTCTTAAAACACAATTTACAAAATCAAAAGTACAACTACTTAGAATGTGTTCTGACAACTGATTTTGACATATTTAGATTCAGGAGATTATAAATTATCACAACACGGGCTAATCCCAATTTTCATTTTTTGTCCTACTTTGATTGAAAATGCACTGGCACTTCTCCCCTTAATGTTAAGACACTTTGATCTCTTGTTTGTTTGTTGGCAAATGATGTAACAGATGTATTCTGATTTTTTGTTAATCCTTTAGTTAGTCTTTCTTTGTTGCTGTGCTTTGTTCGATAGATCTTCAGAGACAGCTCACGGCAAGCAGAGAGAAAGCAGAAGAATTGTCCTCAGATAGAAACAGATTGGTATGTTATTGTGTTTGTTTTTATATTGTCTTCTACTGGTCATTATCATTCACTGTGCTGTATCATTTAGTGTGCTGTATCATTTAGTGTGCTGTATCATTTAGTGTGCTGTATCATTTAGTGTGCTGTATCATTTAGTGTGCTGTATCATTTAGTGTGCTGTATCATTTAGTGTGCTGTATCATTTAGTGTGCTGTATCATTTACTGTGCTGTATCATTTAGTGTGCTGTATCATTTACTGTGCTGTATCATTTAGTGTGCTGTATCATTTAGTGTGCTGTATCATTTAGTGTGCTGTATCATTTAGTGTGCTGTATCATTTAGTGTGCTGTATCATTTACTGTGCTGTATCATTTAGTGTGCTGTATCATTTAGTGTGCTGTATCATTTAGTGTGCTGTATCATTTACTGTGCTGTATCATTTAGTGTGCTGTATCATTTACTGTGCTGTATCATTTAGTGTGCTGTATCATTTAGTGTGCTGTATCATTTAGTGTGCTGTATCATTTAGTGTGCTGTATCATTTAGTGTGCTGTATCATTTACTGTGCTGTATCATTTAGTGTGCTGTATCATTTACTGTGCTGTATCATTTAGTGTGCTGTATCATTTAGTGTGCTGTATCATTTAGTGTGCTGTATCATTTACTGTGCTGTATCATTTACTGTGCTGTATCATTTAGTGTGCTGTATCATTTACTGTGCTGTATCATTTACTGTGCTGTATCATTTACTGTGCTGTATCATTTACTGTGCTGTATCATTTACTGTGCTGTATCATTTACTGTGCTGTATCATTTAGTGTGCTGTATCATTTAGTGTGCTGTATCATTTACTGTGCTGTATCATTTACTGTGCTGTATCATTTAGTGTGCTGTATCATTTACTGTGCTGTATCATTTACTGTGCTGTATCATTTACTGTGCTGTATCATTTACTGTGCTGTATCATTTACTGTGCTGTATCATTT
The DNA here is from genome assembly GCA_024509875.1 of Oreohelix idahoensis. Taxonomy (NCBI): domain Eukaryota; kingdom Metazoa; phylum Mollusca; class Gastropoda; order Stylommatophora; family Oreohelicidae; genus Oreohelix; species Oreohelix idahoensis. The sequence continues at coordinate 416,408 of JAMPIV010011437.1, read as the reverse complement.
AGTGTGCTGTATCATTTACTGTGCTGTATCATTTACTGTGCTGTATCATTTAGTGTGCTGTATCATTTAGTGTGCTGTATCATTTAGTGTGCTGTATCATTTACTGTGCTGTATCATTTACTGTGCTGTATCATTTACTGTGCTGTATCATTTAGTGTGCTGTATCATTTACTGTGCTGTATCATTTACTGTGCTGTATCATTTAGTGTGCTGTATCATTTAGTGTGCTGTATCATTTATGTGCTGTATCATTTACTGTGCTGTATCATTTACTGTGCTCTATCATTTACTGTGCTGTATCATTTAGTGTGCTGTATCATTTAGTGTGCTGTATCATTTAGTGTGCTGTATCATTTAGTGTGCTGTATCATTTAGTGTGCTGTATCATTTAGTGTGCTGTATCATTTAGTGTGCTGTATCATTTAGTGTGCTGTATCATTTAGTGTGCTGTATCATTTAGTGTGCTGTATCATTTACTCATTTAGTGTGCTGTATCATTTAGTGTGCTGTATCATTTAGTGTGCTGTATCATTTAGTGTTTGTATCATTTAGTGTGCTGTATCATTTACTGTGCTGTATCATTTAGTGTGCTGTATCATTTGTGTGCTGTATCATTTAGTGTGCTGTATCATTTTGTGCTGTATCATTTACTGTGCTGTATCATTTACTGTGCTGTATCATTTACTGTGCTGTATCATTTAGTGTGCTGTATCATTTAGTGTGCTGTATCATTTAGTGTGCTGTATCATTTACTGTGCTGTATCATTTACTGTGCTGTATCATTTACTGTGCTGTATCATTTAGTGTGCTGTATCATTTAGTGTGCTGTATCATTTAGTGTGCTGTATCATTTACTGTGCTGTATCATTTAGTGTGCTGTATCATTTACTGTGCTGTATCATTCACTGTGCTGTATCATTTAGTGTGCTGTATCATTTACTGTGCTGTATCATTTACTGTGCTGTATCATTTAGTGTGCTGTATCATTTACTGTGCTGTATCATTCACTGTGCTGTATCATTTAGTGTGCTTGGAGTTTGTTATGTAGTAATTTATGTATCTGTCTTCAGAGTTTGCTCATTTTGTCAGTGTTGTGCTTCACAATATTTTGTCATTTTATTCATCTTCCTTATGAGCATCATATTTTGTTACATAATCTCATAGAGCAGCTACAAACTCCATGACCATCCTTCATACTGTACCTTTACTCTGGTTCATGTCCAGTATCTTATACAATGTCTTTAAGTGTCATCTGTATACAGCAGTCAGGTTCAAAACCGTATGATAGCACATCAGAGAAAAACTTTTTTCCTGATGATGTCCTAAATAGCTCATTTTTTGTGCTTGTCTTCCACATGAGAAAGTGAATGTGTTAACCACTATTGAACACTGTTGAAGAATCAGGTTAGATATTAATTGTCAAAAGCTCCAGACAAGTTAAATATTAATTATCAAAAACATTAGACGAGCCAAAATTTTGTGTAACTAGAAAAAAATCAAAGCACAGATATTGTAACACTGTCATTAATATTAAATGTGTCCACATGTTATAAATCACTGCTAAAAATACTAGACACGGCCAAATACTACAGCAAGTATTGTAATAGAAAATACTAGAAGCACAAATATTGTTATACTATAATGTCAACAATTTTAAAGGTGTAAAAATGTTTTACACTGCCAAAAATACAGGAAAAGCCCACACCTTTAGACAGCCAGAAATACAGGAAAAGTCCAAATATTTTTACAGTTAAACAAATTCAGGAAAAGCTCACTTATTTTAACATTATAAAAAAAACTATTTAAGGTTGGCAGCAGTGCGTCATAGCATTTTGCGTCTCTTGCCTTGGTATTTCTTAACGTCACTGTTATCCTTCTAATTACCTTCAGTTTTCTCACTGTTATCCTTCTATTTACCTTCACTTTTCTCACTGTTACAATTTTTATGAACTGAGCTATTTTTTTATGACTTATTTATTTTATCTTTCCTTATTTTTCTTCTCATTCCTAATTTTTTTTTTGCCACCCATCACCTCCCCTTATTTATGTCTTTTCCTTGAAATATGCTCCATTCTTTTATGGACTAAACACTAAGTGCTATATTTTAATTTACTATAGTTGAACGACCTCTGTCTCTTTATATTGTTATCCTTAATATTTATTTTGCCACCACCTAGGGTTTATTCTAATTTAGATCATTTTATTTGTAATACTCAACACATATCAGTGGGCTTTATTTTATGCAAATGTGCATTCTCACTGATGTTTTCACCATTTTTTAAATATTATGTGCACCTAGATGTGTTGATTTTATAAAGTTTTTTGTCAAAATAAATTTTTCTCTTTATTTCTTCCATACACTTTTTCAGATTGTATCATCCATTTTTGCTTGTTTTGTAATCAGTATCTGCTGCACTCATGTTTTTGTGAACAGTGCCTTATGTCATTCATGTTCACTTGATGAATTCATCAGTTACACCGTTTTAATATGTCATTTGATTGATCAATGGTCAGTCATAACAGCAACATATCTTTTCATTTAAGGACTGCGTATTAACTTTAAATTGATACAAATCAATCATTAATCACTGAATCGGTTGAAGAAGCAGAAGAACCTCCAAGTGGTGGTCCTGGAAACAGGCTGCATCACTGCAGTCTGGCTGAGTGAGTAGGGATCGAAGAGGGAAGGCTAACCCGGTCCCAAAAATGCCGTGCTGAAGTCGGATGTGTCGGCCGAAAGGCGCAAATATCGCAGCTTCGCTTTAAACGGACACAACGCAACCAACGTACTTTTCAGGATGAACAAGGAAGAAGAAGAATCACTGAACCGTGACAGTGTCACAAATCATTGCCTAATGTCATTATCGTTTCCATTTTATTTTCCTATGGGCATGGAGCCTACACCCAATCATTTATTTGCTTTTGAAGCATTGGTTTTTTTTGTATCAGTGTGTTTATATGATGAGTTTGCCAGCACCATAGGACATGCCTGAGAGAGTGGAGTCATTTGAGTCTTTCTTGGTCTCCTTAGAGATTCCATCTCCCATTATTTGATGGACTTCAAATCTTCAGCAGAAATCATCACAGCAAAGCTAGTCCCATGGCAGATACTGCTGGAGGGGAGTGATGTGTTAGAGATCTCACTATATATTAGGTCTTAGCTTTATGGGGTGAGGTGACTAGTTCCCTTCCTCACAGCCTTTGCCTTCCTTATCTCAGTAACAGTCAGGTAGCCACTTACCACTGGGTAGACTAGAATATAATTATATCTGGTTTTGTACCCGGTAACTTTACCTTGAGGTGCAAGTGCTCTAACCACTGTGCCATTTGATGCTTGTCATATAAGTTATCTGGTTTCATGTGTAATTCATCAGCTTTAATAATTTGCTTAATATTTCTGTAGGATTAATGTCATATAAGTGATCAGTTTAATGTGTCATTCATCAACTTTAAATCAGTCATTTGCTTAATGATTCAGTCATGTCATCAGAGTCATATGAGTGATCAGGTTAATATGTCATTCATCAGCTTTAAATAGAAGTCATTTTCTTAATCATTCAATCATGTCAGAGTCATATAATCAATCTGGTTAATTCATCAGCTTTAATCTTTGCTGAATGATGCCGTCATATCACTGTCTTATAAGCCATTATATTAACATGCTGCTGTTCATTAGCTTTAAATTATTAGAAATCATGTAATTGATCTGCCAGTCATAACAATATCATTCTAAGTCATTTGATTAATATATAATTTTTAACTTCAGTAGAAATTATAATCATATAAGTCATGAGTAATTAACTGTGATATAAATTATAATCATATAAATCATGCAATTAATCTGCCAGTAATAAAAACGTCATATAAGTCATTGGATTAATGTATTAGTCATCAACTTTGATAGAAATTGTTCAGTTAGTCCTCAGTTATGACAGCATCATATAAATCATTTGATTAATCTGTCAGTCATAACAGTATCATTCATATGTCACTAAATGAATTAGCTAGCCATTAACTTACTCTCGTGCTTAATCCATTGGTCATGATGTTACATTTTTGTTTATCTTTTGCTAAAAGGTCACATAAAGAAAAGTAGTATTTTGTCACTTTCATTAAGGCAGGAAAACAAAATTTTACCACCTCCTTTGAAAAGATCTGGCAGTTTCAGTTGTTGTCATAGTGCGCAATTCAGCTGTCATATTCTGGAAGCTCTGTAGATGTCAAATTTGGTTGATGTCACAGTTTCTAATTTTAGTTTCTTTTTCCTGGGTTTTTTTAATTGATTGATCAACTCCATGCATCATTGCATCTTCATCCATTAATTTCTTAGGCTACTGAGACCCTGCATTGCTTTAATTTCACTTGATCACTGCTTTTAGTGGCCTCATTTCCGTGTGACTTGTTTAAAAAAAAAAGATAAGAATGGTCCAGCCATTATGCAGGGTTTTAGAATATGCATTGGCCATGTATCAGATTTTATGTAAAGGATTTTTTTTGGGGGGGGGGGGATTATTGCTAACCTTGTTAAATCTTGTAAGTTCTTGAGATGTTAAAATGTAAAAAAAGCGGTGGGGGAGGATGTTTCATTGTTGACGAGATGAGTGGAGAACTTCCTGTCAGGTTCGTTATTGTGTTGTAATACACAAGAATCCAGACAGTGTCACAGTCAGCAGTGTGTCCTCCATATACCATGTAAATTTTTTTTAATGTGTATGTTGAACAGTATGAAACCAGAGTAGAATAGTGTACTGCGATAATGTTGGCTGTTTCTGGAACATCTGCACATAAACTGGTGGGACCATTCTTGTTGATTCCATTTTGTTTTGCAACCTTTGGTGTTCATTATACTCATTTGAATGTATCATGCTGTTTATGTTTTCACTGCTTGAGTTATAATAATTCACAGATGGATGTACAGTGTCTCATTCATTATGTTTTTACAAATGTGTATTAACAACATTGGTTTATGTAGTTAAGTGCAATAATACTGTTTTAAGATTTTACTGTGTTCGTTAAACACAATGTTTTTTCTCAGCGATTTCTCAGTACACAGCAAAACTATCTTTTTTCTGTTAAAAGCTCTCTATACACAGGAAAGTGGCATTTCTTTCTTTTAAAGATTTCTCTATACACAGTAAAAACAATCTTCTGTTTTGTAAATTTTTTATTTTGTAGAGAGCTCTCTACACACTAAACAATCATACTTTTTATTTTAGAGATTACTCTAACATGGTTTTAAAGAAAGTCTTCCAGTAGGAACTTCTCAGTACAAAGTAAAAACAAACGTCTTCCTGTAGAGATTTCTCCTTAAAGTAACATTATATTCCAGTACAGATCTATTAATAGTATTTTCCACAGAAAGTTCATCTTGATTTTGGACTTAGTTTCTAGAACTAATCAAATATTTACATAGCAGAATTGTGTACAATCGTTGGCAGTTCGAGTAGTAATAAGTAAGAAACAAACTATTGTCTTTAGAAAGTAGTAAATTTAGAATTGTAAGTTACTACCCCTTATTTGAGGTGCACTTTTTCCTGTTTGTCTTGATTGTATGTTAAAATAAGTGTAGATTGAAGTTTGTAAAAAAAAAACTAAGTCTGTGTAAGCGTTAAGCATACGATGAAATCAGACTTACATGTTGCTAGCTACAGAAACGCTGAATAAAAACATATTTAATTACTTAAGAAAGTTGTAAAACTGCTACAGAATAAGTAGGCTGAGGCTGTTGAACTTAGTAGTTCAGGCAAAGTAGGTCCTACTCTGAACTTTCTGACTTCTTATACTGGGATTAATATGCTAAGCAAGTAAAACTATTTTATGTGCTGTAGTTTCTCTTCCTGAGTAGGATGTAAGCTAGACTTGTTGAGCCGAAACCAAAATCATTATGTTATTACTTACACCATTCCTGCTGAGCTCATAAGAAGTATTTGTTTTTTAAATGTCAGATATAAAAGTAATACGTTTCAAATATTAAGTAAGTCACTTTGTTTTGTCTGTTACTTTGTTGCACTTATCATAGACCTGACTAGATAAAACCTTCACAAACCATTTGTCTAGATTAACTTTGTCATCATTCTGTCCCTAATGGTTGTCCTTATCATTCTAAACATGACATCATGGATATTTTGATGACAACAGGAGTCGCAGTTATCTGAACTGATGAAAAATTCTGGGAACAGCTCAAGTCAGCTGGCCGCGCTCAGTGACCAGCTAACGGAAAGGAGTAGGTTAGTTGCCGCCACTGATCATCCCTACTTCTTTGGTGCATACTGCAGTGACATATAGGCCAGGCAAAAATTTTATTTTTTTTTTAAATTTGTAAGCATTTCTTTGATGTCAGATTTATGCAGTTTTGAAGGAGTTAAATAAAACAGGAGACTTTAGCTTTGTTTAACCATGAAGTGGATCTCTGAACATCAATTTGTTCAGACGTGATTACTTAAAACAATGCTTGTGCTTGACCTCTAGCTTTTGAGAATTGATTAGATGCTGAGGTCATAGGCTCAGCATCTAACAGTTAAGATGTAAAAGTTGTAGGTTTAATTCCTGTATCTAATTATGTTTAAAAAAAAAAAATATTTTTTAACCTGTTAGCATTGGTATTGATGTGGTTTTAAACAGCAAGGAATTAAGTTTAAAATGTGTAGGTTTAACATCTGGATATTAATTGTTGGCAAAAGTTGTTAATTCAGGATATTGCAAGAATTCACTAAGTTATAGATTTTAACATAGAGAATTCTCATGTGCAAAAGTTGACTAAGTTTAAAAGTTAAAGGTTGATTGTCATGGCCTAGTATGTCAGCAAGTGCATCAGACTGATGTTTGTTACATTTCACTCATCCTTCTATTTCCTCCCATCACTTTATATGTGCTCTGTAAAGACTTTTAGAAAGAAGATTGTTACAAAAAACAATAGTCAGTAAAGTAAACTCATATATGTTCATGCTGTCTGCTTTGTAAATTGTTAAGTGACTTTTTCTTTGTCAGTCTTCATGCTTTGATCTTAGCTAAGTTTTTAATGCCTCATCTTGGCATTTGTTAAATCATTTCCATCTCAGCTACTGCCACTTCCACATCCTAGAATTAATGCTGAGCAAATTTTAAACTTACATTTTCTTCTGAAAGTTTTTGTCATAAGGAAATGAATATCTTCACTAACCTTTGTAACCCTCAAACTAGTGGCAGTTGACAGCATATAAAGTAACCAGTTTTTATTGTTTATTATGTGTGCTTCTCACAGTGTTTTTCAGAATTTAACTTCACATTTGTTTTTTGTTACTTTTGTTAGCTGTGTAACATCAGTATTTGTTTAAAACAGTCATCATTTTTTTTTTCATCACTGTAGCTTTATTTGGATAGTTCGTTATTTTTAGACCAGAAGAATTAGTTAGTTTGAGGGTTAATGTATAATATTGAACCTTGTAACACTTTAAGCCATGCTTGTAGAAGAATGCTAACAGCATATGTGATGTGATGTAAACAAATGAGTGATTTCTCTGAAAATTCCAAACATGAGCGAGTTTGTAAACTGTATTGGTTTTGAGTTTTTGGCATGGCTAGAAAATTCAGTTAATAGCTTCAGTCAGCTTTAAAATATGAATAGAAACCTTGTAAAATCCAGCTGTATTGAGGAAAATGGTCATTAAATACATTACTAATTATAGTGTCTCAGAAAGTCTTCTTTTTTTTTTAACGTTCTTCCCAACTATATAAGTTTAAATTTAATCCATTGTGAATTTTTGCTATACCGTTACAAATAATTTACATTGATCTTTGCCTGCCAACATCAAAGCACATTAAAAAGTTCAATATTTGACTTATTTTCTTTGCATACTTATCACATATGTGTGCATGATTGTTATGGTATTTTATTTGTCATAAATTGTTCTTAGATTAGTGCTTCAAGTACCTACTAACGTGGTCCATCTCCCCCCCCCAACAAATCTTATTATTTATAGCTTCAGTGCATGCTTTTCATACTCTTGATGTACTAAGTTGTTACTTTCTATGTTGTGAGTTATTTGCATAAATTCAGAATTGTAAAGTGACCTTTACCAGTAACATGTATTTTAGAAATTTGTCTTAAAGCATACTCACAGATTGTTGCAAACAAATAGTGAAAATGGGTAAATGGTAGGTACTTGCGAGAAAGAAGGAAAGTAGGTGACCACTAGACAACAGAAAAGTGAAAGAAGTAATGGGCACTTTGGAGATTAGATCCAGATACATTTGAGCAATGTCATCATCTTGCTGTGAAAAAGACGGTATTGGGAAATACGACCACCTAAACACCCAAAAAGTTCATTACTAGGGATAGTCACTTTCATGACAACTCACAATGTGGAATATCCAGGCTATTTATAGACACTAGTAGCCTCCTTCAGTCATAACTGACTATGGGAATTTACCTTTCCGGTGATAGCCATCAGATACATTGTTTGTTTGACTGGTTTACTTTTGGCGCGTTATTTTCTCATCTGCTTATGAGAGCTTCCTTTTGCCCAATCTAAGGTGGCGCCATAGGGAGCATTGGCAATTGGTGTTATCGGCAGCTTGCTGGATTTAAACCCTATTATTTTGATAACTAAACCATTATAGTGAAACAAGGTTGCTGCCCATGTCCCATAAATTTTATTTTTACTTTCATTGTTGTTAACTTTTGCACACACAAAAAACTTAACCTACTGTTTTATTTTTGTTTTCCCCAACGTGTTAACCCCTTCTTTCATTGTTTCTATTGCTTTCTGGTTTGTTGTTTTTCTGAGATGATGCTAACAGCAAGAAGATGATCGTAATTGTATGAAGTGAAAATTGATTTTTATTGCATTTTCATTTCTCTCCCTTTGAATGTGAACTCTCCAAGTAAAGTGAATCACAAAAATGTGTAAACCCAAAACTGCAGTTCATTGTCCTCAAGAGAATGAAGGAAACAGAACATAATCTACCCCTGAATAGTTTATCACTTATTATATTCAGACTACAGTCCCTATATACACACTGTTGTTTGTAGGATCCATCAGACAAGCATTTCTGGCCTTTTATCTTCTTGACGCTGTTGAGAGGGCCACTAGGTCAATAGACTACTGATTATTTCATATCCTGGGAGCCTGGATTATGTAGGAAAATGAATTTCATTGGTTAAACCGACGATTCTTAAAAATTACCTTATAAACTTGACACTAACTTTTGTAATAGCTTTATTTCTTATTAACTAACATTGCTTTCTTTAAATTAATGCTTAGATTTTATTTTTAAAACCAGTAATAAACATAAATATTATAAGAATAAAGAATAAGAACAATTTATTTCAAAATTTGAGGATTTTACCCACATTTATCATCTACATTACAGAAATCAACGGCATAGTCTGAACATTCTGTTTAAAATTAAATTTCAGATAATTTATTGCTGAATAATCTGAAGTCACCTTTGTACAAACTGCTGTATTAATTTCTGTGTGTAGAGAATATTGTTTGGATTTATGTGCTGTTGTAAGTGTTGGGTTGAAACAGCAGAGTCCCAGAGTGATTTCTGAGGTTGACATCACAGTATATTCTTAAAATGTCATTTTACTGGTTTTTATTCTGGTACCATAGACTTTTCCCAAGTTCTTGTAACATACGTGTAGAGAGGTAGATGCTTAAAAAATAATGGGCTTTAATTTAAACTATAGATGTAGCATATCTCTGTACCTGTCATTGGCATTGCCTCTTTTTCTAACAGACTTGCAGCAATAGAATGAATGCTTGTTAGTTACGGCATATATTAACAACTTTTCCTGGTACTATAAGACATAGCTTTATGAATGATGAGAATATCAGTATGGAGCCTCATACTCTGGACAAAGAGAATATCAAAAGTACATGACTTTCAAGGAATGGCTTGACATGCTATATTTTAACTGTCTGGGAAGAGTTTTATTGCTGCTGCTAGTGTTTTTATCACATCTTCAGTCCCAGATTGATTCTAGCTTCCTGTAATTTTATCATATCTTCAGGTCCTAGCTTAATTCTAACATCCTGTATTGTTATCATATCTTAAGTCCTAGATTAATTCTAACTTCCTGCAGTGTTATTGTATCTTCAGTCCCAGATTCAAATTTCCGTTAATTTGGAAAGTAAAGTTGTTTTTTTCTTTCTAAAAACTCGTAAGCATTCATTATCTTCGAGTGACCCTCATAGATAGATCTATCTAATATTGTTTTCCTTCATAATTTCTTTTCAGTCCTCATTATTTACGGGACTTCTTCACTTGATTTTTTTTCAAGACATAACTAAATATTTTCTTCCTATATATCTACGTTTGGAAGGCCTCAGCTTCTTCTTTCAGTTAGTAAGATCTTATTTATTTTCTACTTTCTTGTCAGATCTAATTGTTCATGCTTGTTCTCAGTATAGACTCCTGATTGACATCCTTCACCTTGCTGAATGTATTTCTTGGAACTAGTGTAGTAGATTGCATATCAGTTTTTCAGCTTATATTAGCAGGGCCTTGTATAGAGTTATGTGATCTTGTATAGAGTTATGTGATCTTGTATAGAGTTATGTGATCTTGTATAGAGTTATGTGATCTTGTATAGAGTTATGTGATCTTGTATAGAGTTATGTGATCTTATATAGAGTTATGTGATCTTGTATAGAGTTATGTGATCTTGTATAGAGTTATGTGATCTTATATAGAGTTATGTGATCTTGTATAGAGTTATGTGATCTTGTATAGAGTTATGTGATCTTGTATAGAGTTATGTGATCTTGTATAGAGTTATGTGATCTTACGTACAAGCCATTTCATCAGTAGATTCTCTTGATAATTTGCTGGCAACCTCATCATAACAAGTACATTACTACAGAAACTGCTGCTACAAGAGCACATGAAGGCTTTGATACAGGCTTCCTGTTAGAGGACTAGCTGTAGTGGTGGCTCCATGCTTCATTGGGAGTGAAACAGGACATGAATTAATAGTAGCAAAAGTTGTAACATTAACATTCATCTAATAGAACGTACTTTGGTAACAAATGTATATTTTATCTGCTTGTTGTCACTGTTGAAGGTGTTAACATAAATATATGTTGATGACTTGATGTCTTTGTGTAGAAAATGTGTCTTGCTGGGTTGTATTTTGCATGGACTGGATTGTGGCAAAATGATGTTTGGCTTTATCTAATATATGTGTTATGTAAAAGATGACATGACATCCTGGAAGTTGCCCATATGTATAAGATTAGATGACATCCTGGAAGTTGCCCATATGGCAGGGATGACATGACATCCTGGAAGTTGCCCATATGTATAAGATTAGATGACATCCTGGAAGTTGCCCATATGGCAGGGATGACATTGAATAGCCTAGTATGTTTGTGATACATGTAGTCCCATTGCAGATGCTGCTGTAGGGGATTGAAGTGTTAGAGACACACCGTACTAAGTTTAGCTTTTTTATAAGGTGGGGTGACTAGTTCCCTTCCTCCACTGCCTTTTGCCTTCCTTCACTCAAAGAGCAGATTCATGTACCCATTTACACCTTGGCAGACTGGAGCATGAAGCTACCAGGTTGTAATCCTGGAATCCAGCAACTTGGCCACAAGTGTACAGTGCTTTAACTCCTTAGCCAAGCAGACGTTCGTCATGATAGGATTGAATATTTTTGTTGCATAAATATTTTGCTTGGTGTAGTAATTATGAGTGACATTGTACGTGTGTATTATTTAATTATGGTTGTAATCCAGTGGTAATATTTACGTTGATGGGCCACTTGGTTATTTCCTGCTTTTTTTTTTTTTTTTTTTTTTTCAAATAATGAGCTTTTGCTGTTTAAATTCAAAGATCAGAAATTGGCTTCATTTGATTGGTTATGCCTAGAAATAGTCTTTTAAAATAGTTTATAAGTGATTTTGCTTTTGTCTCCTCTAGAAAAATCCAGGATCTACAAAACGACTTGTCGACTTATTCTCAAAATCTAGCTAAAGCGGAAGGGTCGTACGAAAAGTTGAAGCAGGAGAAGGATAGGGAACTTCAGGAGACTGTTAAAAGTTATGAAGACAAAATTTTCAAATTAACAGATGAAACTAAAGAACTGGTGAGTAAACTGTCACCGTTTTCCCACCTTTATTATATTTGAACTCTTCTATAGTTTAACATTGAGAAGTGATGCATTGATTTTTTTATTATTTTTTTTAAACTTACAAGTGAAAACTGTTTTTTTGTTTTCTTTTCATTCCAGCTTTTTGTACTACTAGTTAAAATTTAGTACAGACTATGTCTTTTGTTTTTTGTCAGGTCTCATTTATACAAGTTCACAATTGTAAATAAAAGTCTTTGTTATGTGAGGTATTGCTAAAAAAAAAAAAATGGCTAAACTGCCACAAAGCACAAGAAGAATAAATGAAGTGGCACAAAAGTGCATTATGGGAGTTTGTGTTTTATCATCATCATCATGTTACTTATCACTGCCTGTTAAGCATGGAACCACCTTTCCAGGAAGCAAACATCATGGGTTTGTGAAAACATGGACATCACACAACACAAATGGAATCCAGTGGAATCTGACTAAACAGCTTGATGATCTGGATTTTGCAGGACTTGGCTCTTCTGTCCCATAACCATAATCAGATGCAAGAGAAAATGAAAATTCTCGATGAGAGGTCACAACAAGTGGGCCTGAAAATACACAGAGAAAAGACAGATTATGAGAATAAATGCAAGAAATAATAACAAGATTGAACTTGAAGAAACACCACTAAAAGATGTAGAATCGAACACATATCTTGGTAGTAATATAGACAAAGTTGGAGGGACAGACAATGATGTCAAAATAAGAATACAAAAAGCAAGAGGCGCTTTCATTGCATTGGGAAACATATGGAGAACAAGAAAAATCAAGTCCAATGCAAAAATAAGAATCTTCAACTCAAATGGGAAGTCAGTCCTATTGTATGGCTTTGAGACATGGAGAGCAACAAAAACAACAACCAAACAGCTGCAGACTTTTATAAACAGGTGTTTGCGTAGAATATAAGGACTGAAATGGTATGACAAAGTCATGAATGTGGAATTGATGACAAGAATCAGACAAGTGCCAGTGGAACAAGAGCTGAGAAGAAGACGCTGGCGATGGATAGGACACACATTGAGGAAACCTGTTGATAGCATTACAAGGCAGTCCTTGTTCTGGAATCCACAGGGGAAGAGAGGCAGAGGTAGACCAAAAAACACATGGAGAAGAGAACTAGAAACAGAGGTGAAAATGATGAGGAAAACATGGAAAGAACTTGAGCGGATGGCACAGGACAGGAAGACTTGGCATGTGTTTGTTGAAGACCTATGCTTCTTGGGGAGCTAAAGGGTACTGATACATCCTAGCATTAGTGTGCTCTTGTTGTTTCTGTAGTGATGTGTTCTGCTTGGTGAGGTTGCCAACCTCATGCCCAACCTCATATTAGTCACCTCTTTTGATATGCCTGAATGAGCAGTAGAACTATTCTTTCTTTGTCTCTTGAGGACCCCCGGGATCTATATAGAGCATGTTTTATCATACGCTGCCTCAGTGTTTACCATCTTGTCTGACACACATGTCTACGGTTTTGTTTGTTTCTTTTTCCAGAATTCAGCAGTGGAGAAATATAAGACAAGGGTTACTCAATTATCAGAAAATGTAGAAACAGAGAAAAAGAAAGCTTTAGAGCAGAAGGAGACAGAGGTGACAGAACTAAAACAACAACTTACACTTGCAAACAATGAACGTGACAAACTGAAGGACGCGGCGACAGCTCACAAACAGTTGGTGGAGATTGTTGCACAGGAGAAGGAGGCATTACAGGTAAGCTGTTGTTGGTCAGACAGTTGTTTTGGTGTGGCACAAAGACTGACCAATGGTCAGACCGCTGCTCTGGAGTTAAAGAGTTAACATGCTAGTTTTAATATGTGATTTCAGTAAGGAGTTTCATAATGTTAATTGTAATATTTTAATGTAATTTTAGTGTTACAGATTTTAATATCAGCAGGACTAGTTCTGAAGCAAATGTAAGTCTTCCCTTGTTAAAATATTCAGAAAATAAGTTGTTTAGGTATTGAATGTGAAGTAACAATAATTCTCAGACAGTGTATTTGGTTTACTCACCAGTATGAGAAACAGCAGACAGAAAAACAGTTAAAACGATTGAATGAAGAAAAATGTGCTATCAGCACAGAACTAACACAAGCCAGGGTGGAGGTTACGAAATACCAGGAGGAGGTGGAGAAATCAAAGGGGGCAAATTTGGAATTGGAGGACAGAGTGGAGAAGTTGACTTTGCAAGTTGAGTACATTAAAAAGGCTAAGGAAGAGGTGAGTTGCCATCTTAATCTTTAAGTAGTTGCTAGTTTGAATGTCTAATTCCAAATTTTGTGGTGGAAAAAAAAATTACTGAGAGCCCTGTTTTAAAGTCTTGTATTGATATGAAAGGGGAAAAGGGGTTGAATGTTTTAAGGACAGAAAAAAAAAATAATAATTATAACGCTTATTTTCTGCAGGATGGAAAGGGGCTTTTTTTTTTTTTTTTTTTTTTTTTTTCTTTGAATTGAAATGTATTGAAGATGATGATGATGATAACAGAGTGTCAGAGAAGTTCACAAAAAATTGATACTTTGGGGGGAGTGGAACAAAAGCACCATGCATCATGAAGCTGACTTTTTTAATTCATCACGCAGTTTCTGCCAGAGTAATCAGTTTTAGTAGCAGCTCAACAACTCTGACAGTCTCTTGTCCCCACCTATACTGTCATGCCATCCAGTGTCTGCATTCTGTCTCCCCTTCTCCCTCTGTCTCCCTATTGTGTTTTGGTTGTTGTTTTTGTTTTCTTTTGTGCCTCATTCCCAGATTTGTCTCCATAATTTCTGACCAAAGTTCACGGGTGACAGATTTTGCCATCTGTCTTTTTTTAAGTAATTAGGATTTATTATCTGAGGGGGGGGGGGGGGGAAGAAAGGAGAGAAAGATACAAAGGTGATGACCATTTTTTTATAGTATACATCACTCTTAAAAACAGTAAAAGATGGACACAGTCATAGATAAGAAGTTGTAGGGTAGATAATCTATCTGGCCACACCCCCCACTCCCTCTTTCCCCCACTACTTGATACTCTAGGGCCCTTTTCCCAAGAGTTAGAATTGACATTACATCCAGGGATCTCGCTAACGCAGGGTCAGCTGGGGGCCTTATCTATGCCACTGGACATGTCTAACTGCCTCACAGTTGAAAAACAGCCGGCTCTACAAACAAGGAAACATTTTAATCCAGAACCAAATGGGATGATTATGTTTATGTTGTTTTGACTGTAAAACATGAAAACTTGTGTCTTATACACATTATTTTTAACTCTCTTGTTACTTGTGTTATCAAGACTGAAAAGTCAAGAGATGAATTGAAGTCACAGAAATCAGAGTTGGCCAAAGAAAAAGATGCTTTACAGCAGGAGTTGGATGTTCTGAGAGAGGAAGTCCAGAAAAAAGATGCTGTTCTCTTGGAACTGCAGAAAGAGGTGATAATTACATTCTTAACTCTTTCAGTCCCAAGCAAAAAAGTGGGTTTGGCCCAAACAAAAATGGCCATACCAGTATGTTTTTATTGTTTTTGTTTGGAAATAATTTTTTTAAATGTTCATATTCATAAATAACAAAAGTCCATAATGGGTGGCTATACTTTAAGAAAATAGCGTTTTTGAGTTGTCAAAATTAGAAAACAGCCCTAGAAAGGATCAAGAGATACGAAAGCCAGTATACTGTTGATTGGGCCAAATGGGTCTAGCGGGAAGTACAGTATACTGGCTCTTGGGGGTTAAAGAGTTAATTTTGTCGCACAAAAGTAGAGAGCACATCTAGAAAATGCTCAAGTTTCTTAACTGCAGCTCTCTTTGTTTTGCTTTCATTGGCAATGATTTATTAAACCCTATTTTTGTCATTTCTGGAATACTACTGTTGTCTAGGCTATTCTGCTCTCAAGTGGCAGTGTGTTTAAAGCACTTACATCTTAAGGTGAAAAAGTTTAGTTCAAAACCATGTAGCATGAGGCTGTAGTCTACCCAGCTGTAAAACTGAGTGCCCGAGTCTGCTGCGAGTTAGGGAGAGCAAAAGGCAACTGGTCACCCCACCTCACAATGCTGAGACCAAGGACAAAAGAGGTTTCTAATACAGTTGACATTCAAAAATCCGGCAACCTCCGGACCTGAGGAGTGCCGGATTTTTTTTGGTTATATATGCTGTATATATTTAACAGAAAATGACTACCTGTACAGTCCTTTAAAGAAAGAAAATTAAATGTTTACGTTTTACACCACTTCTTTTATTTGCTGAATCCATAATGGGGCTATACAGCAGCAAATAAATGATAAAATGAGAAGGAATGAGCAGGAATGCCTGTTAACACGTGCAAGCAAGACCCAACAGCTGCATCAAAACATAAACGGCTCCAGAAAACAGTGGCGCGCCAACGAGGTAAATTAAAAAATGCGCTCCGAAATCCATTCCGGAAAACTGAAGGAACCGGATTATCGATGGCCGGATTTTTAAATGTCAACTGTACTTCACTTCCTTTTTTTTTTTTAAATCTCTGTGAAGTAACTTCCATCTGATGTTAATATTGTGGCCAAGTAAATTGCACCACCATATTTAAGATAATAGATTTGTAATTTTTATATTGTATTCTGATAGTCTTTCATAAAATAAATTTGATAAACAGAATATATAATGTAACCATTGTTCAGGCATATGTGACTGTAATAATAGCATGATTGAGTCGCTCATAGCAAAATTGTCAGACTGTTATACCAAGTAGAAGACTCCTTGGTATTATCTACACTGCAGATCTAAACTATTCCTCTGGCTATTCTGCCATTCCGAAACATATTGAGTTGAAGTCATGAGCTCCAGTTTCTCCATCTACGCTTACACTAAAGGATCATATCTGGTCCCAAGCTAGAAGAAAGAAGCATGTGACATACTGTGCATTTCCTGCCATCCAAGGACTTTCCAAATATGCAGAGCTAAATTACTGTGCTCTTGTTCTGGGCTCTCTCAAGGAATTGCCACATCTTACACGGAGCCACTTCTCAGCTCCCCCTGCCTATCACGGGTCCTAGTGAGATCCTCCTGTATGCAATCAACCAGGTCTTCTTCTTCTTGCGATCGCATCTTTGATGATTACACCGTCAGACGAGTTCTCATGATGAATTCGACTGTTGTTTGAAGTTCCTCTCTAACTCCATATAGCTTTGAGTCTAGTGTTGAGCCATTGGGCCAGCATATCTTTCTTAACTGGTCATAGAGAGGACAGTCCTGTAGAACATGCTCAGCAGTTTGTTCGTTTAATCCACATGTGCACAGTGGTGAAGCAGACAGTCGTAGCCTGTGCATGTGTCCATTCAGTTTGTTATGCCCTGTCCTGAGTCGAAAAATAGTTATCTGTCCCTGCCGGTCGAGAGTACGACAGTCGTCCCTGGGTTGGCTCCGTTCTCCTCCGATAGTCCGGATTGCCCTCCTTCTCCCAAAGCATGTGACTTCATTCTCTTCTTGTTCACATTCTCCTCCCTTTTTTGCAAGTTTATCTGCCTTTTCATTTCCGGGTACACCACAATGAGATGGTACCCACTGAAGTATGGTTCTCTTTTTGGCAGCTACCTTGTTTAGTTCATTTCTCAGATGCGGGAGTTTACCACCCTTGAGAGCTTGCAGGACAGACAGTGCATCTGTGAGGATGACTACCTGGTGGCAGTCAGAGTTGGTGTTATAAATCATATTTGCAGCTTGTTCTAGAGCTTGAACCTCAGCTGTATAGTTGGAACAGAATTTACCAGTGGGAATGTGCCTAGTCTCATAGTGGTTGTCAGGATATGAGATAAAGATACCGGCACCTCCATTCCCAACAGCATTAGTTGCTGATCCATCTGTATAGGCATGCATCCATGATTGACCGGGATAGCCCCCTTGGACCACACTCAATGTAGCAGTTCGTTTTTGCAGATCATTATACTCACATCCACTTGTGAGACCACTGACTGATGTATTAATTTGGAGGGCACTGCTGGCCTGCTCCCATGGTACAGGGTATAGGGTGGGCTTCAGTGGTGTTGTCTCCATGGATAGGTCCTCCTGATGCTGTCTCATAAGTCCCTTTCCCCGATGCACAAAGCTGCTACGCTTTAGACGTCCCAATGCCAGATCATCTAGTCTTGCCTTCACTGGGTGCATTGGCACACTGTTGTACTTTTCCATCTGGATCATGGCCCTTGTGTCTCTTCTATGGGACAGTGTCTGCAATCCAGCAACCTTCTGCATCTCTGTTATTGGTGTAGTTTTCATGGCTCCTGTAATGAGCCTGAGAGCTTGATTTTGCACCTTGTCCAAAGACTGCAGATGTGAGTTAGCAGCTGATGACCATGCTGCTGAGCTAAACTCTAAGCGTGGTCTTATTACTCCATTATAAATCTTCTTTAGATTTCGTTCATTTGCTCCCCAGTTGGTACCTGCTAATTTTCTGAGTATGCCTAGTCGTCTTCGGGCCCCTCCCTCTGCATTTTCAACATGCTTATTCCATGTAAGCCTTTGGTCAAATGTCACCCCAAGATAGGTGGGGTAGCTTTCTTCCTTGATCACGGTTGTCCCTAGGTGTATGTTAGCTGATTTGTCCTTGGGGGCGAGGGAGAACAGTGTTGTGGAGGTTTTGTCTGTGTTTATTGTGACAAGCCATTTCTCTGCCCATGACACCAGCACGTCCGCCGCCCGCTGCATTCCACAATTTGCCGTGGTGACATTTTCATCAGTGCACCAGAGTACTAGGTCATCTGCATATAAGGCAGCTTTAACTCCTGCAGGGAGATCTTTCACCAGGTCATTGATGTAAACAAGGAAGAGTGCTGGGGAAATTACTCCTCCTTGAGGTACCCCCTGATGGAGCAACACTCTTCTGCTCTGCAGACCGTCAAGAGCGACTCCAGTTCTCCTGTTATGCAAGTATGACTGGATCCATTTCATCATGTTGCCTTGGATTCCACTTCTCCCAAGTTTCGCAATGAGGCCATCTTTCCACACCTTGTCAAAGGCCTGCTTGAAGTCGACCCAGATCGTTAGGACCTTTTTCTTCTCCTGGAAGGCATCTTCTATTGCTTGAGATCAACCAGGTAAATGCCAGAGTTATGTCTGGGGCTCAAGTGATTCCTGAAAGCTTAATCAGCTGGGTTCGCAACATGTTTTACCACATGAGGAATCCCTGGAAGTGCGTGATTTCCAGATTCAATGAGGGTGTAATTAGCCTCACAGACAGTGGTTCATTTCCACATCTGTATACTAAAGCATTGCGCTGAGCTGCATACTATAGCATTGTGCATATGAGGATGACTTCAGATATGCCTCCATACATAAAAATCTTCAGATAAAAATAACTGTGCTTGATATGATAATGTCTTACTTATTTCCAGCGCAAAAAGCTACAGGAAGAGTCATCCCACAAAGCTGATGAGCTTGTACACAAGCTGCAGACTGAGACAGACAGTTTGAAGCAGGAGTTGTGAGTGTGCTAGTCTCTTTCAGCCTTTTTTAATGAACCCTTTCCTCACTTCACTTATTTCTATCTCATTCTTTCATTCCCTCATTAACTTATATACGGTCTTTTGTCATCATCATCATCACCCCATCAGCTACCTAAGGAGTACAGGTTTTCAACAAATGCATTCAAAGCATCCATGCTCTGTTTCATTTGTTCAAGGTCTTGCCATGTCTCATTCTATCTTTATGTTTCTTTATGCCAGTCAAACACTAGCTGGTAAAGTACAAATAATTGGCCAATGTTACACCCAATTGGTCTTTGCCAGGGACAGATGAACAAAAACAATAGAGCAAAAAGAGGTAGAACTAATTTAAATGTATGCAAAAACTAACAAAAGAAGGATACATCAGCTAAGGAAGATTGCTGTTATCACTGTGATATCACATCTGTGTTATCACATGATCTTTTTTTCCAGCCTCACCATTCACTGGTTTACCCTTCTTCATGTGTTGTTCCGTCACCTTCTACCCCTCTTAGCCTGGCTATTCCAGAACAAAAACTGCCTTGTAATGCTATCAGCAAATGTCCTCATTGTATGTTCTACCCAATGCCAGTGTCTTTTTCTCACCTCTTGATGGACTGTTACTTTACTTCCCCTAATCTGTGTGGCATTCTTGCATTTCTTTGTTTTCCTTTTTTCTTATTCCTTTCTTTTCACTATTTCTTTCTTTCACATTTTACTCTTGCATTTTTTCCTTTGTGTCCTGTAAGAATGACAGAAGTTTCATTGTACCAAGCCACACAGCTAAGACTTTGTAAGATTTACTTTCATTATAATTCAGAATGAGAATTATTTGTTTTCTTATGACTTAATTATAAACAGTTTCGTCAAATCATTTGTTTTAAAGGGACTCACTGAAGGTATTGTTACAAGAAACCAGGGATCAGATGGAGTCAAAAGACTTCCAGATAGCTGAGCTTCAAGCTGAGGCGGGACAGAGCAAGACCTTGGTCCATGAGAAAGATTTGGTAAATAATGCATTCTTTCACCTTGTTCAGAACTTCTTCTTCTTCTTCTTTGATCCATAACCGCCAACCGTCAAAGCAGTCAGCGGCCATCACGCCTGGTGGCGTCTTGTAGGGCAGCAACAAATTGATTCCACTTTGCTCGGTCGGCGGCCATCCTTCGTATAGTGCCCCAACTGTGGTTCATTCTTTGCATCTCAGCTTCCACAGTTCTCCGCCAAGTTGTTTTTGGTCGGCCTCTCTTTCGCTTTCCCTCGGGGGTCCATAGCATAGCTGTTCTTGTGATGGTATCAGGGTCCCTTCTGAGGACATGGCCAACCCAACTCCAGCGTCTGCCAGCTATGATGGTGTGCATGTCCTCCTGGTTACTCCGAATAAGTAGTTCTTGGTTGCTGATGGTGTTTGGCCAAAAGATTCGGAGAATTTTCCTTAGGCAGATTGTGTGGAAGGAGGACAGTTTCGACATTTCCTTCTCTGTTACTCTCCAACATTCCGCACCATAGAGAAGCACAGAAAGTACACAGCTCTCATACAGTCTTAATTTGGTGTTTGTGCTGTACTGGGAAGACTTCCAAATGTTGTTGAGAACAGCAAAGGCTGTTCTCGCTTTATTCATTCTGTTGTTAATGTCCTTGCTTGTTCCGCCGTCAGGTGTTACTATGCTTCCTAGGTAAGTAAATGTGTCTGTCTGTTCTAACTTCTGGTTCCTTACTGTTATTGGCTCAGGATTGCCCACATTTAGTGTCATGACCTCTGTCTTCTTCAGATTGATGTTCAGGCCAACCTGCTGGCCATACTTATTCAGTCTATCGGTTTTGTCTTGAATGTGTTGGTGTGAATGCGCGAGTAGTGCAATGTCATCTGCATATTCCAAATCTTCCAGTGTAGAAAACGTTGTCCATCTAATTCCTCTTGGACTGCCCTCTGTTGTCTGGCGCATCACCCAATCTATGACTGTCAAAAATAATGTTGTTGATAAGGGGCATCCCTGTCGTACTCCTGTTTTCACTTCGAAAGTTACATTACTCGATCCAACACTGCACGTAAAGTTAGAATAGAGGCTTTTTATAATGGAAACAATGCGGCTGGGAATTCCATAAGCCCTCAGAATTTTCCATAGGCTGTCCCTGTGTATGCTGTCGAAAGCCTTTTCAAAATCAACAAAGTTAATGTACAGCTGTCTCTGCCATTCTGAGCACTGCTCTATAATGTTCCTGAGGGTAAATATATGATCTGCACATCTTCTGTTCTTTCTGAAGCCCGCTTGTTCTTTCCTCAGTTTATGGTCAACTGCTTTTGAAATTCTCTGGATGATTATCCTGCCTAGTATTTTGCTGGGAACTGAGAGGAGGGTAATTCCTCTCCAGTTGTTGCAGTCTGCAAGGTCGCCCTTCTTGGGCAATTTGACAATTATTCCTTTACTCCACTCTGTTGGTGTTGTCTCAGTTTCCCAGACTTGTGCAAATAGTGGTTCTAATAGTTCTGCTGCTAGTTCAGGGTCTGTCTTGAATAGCTCAGCATTCAGATTGTCGTGACCAGGCGCTTTTCCATTTTTTAGCCCTTTGATAGCTGTGATAATTTCTTCTTTTCGTGGAATGTCTGTATTTACGTCTAAGTCACTTTCAGCCTCAGAAGCATTCAGCTGAGTCTCTGGTGGTTCCGTATTCAGTGTTTCTCTGAAGTGCTCTGCCCATCTTGTTTCCTGCCCCTGTGCTGTGGTGATGAGATTTCCTTGCTTGTCTCTTACTAACGTTATGTTGTTTGCACCTCGTTTTCCACTGATAGCTTTAGTTATTTTATAAACTGTGCTTTGTTCATTTCTCAGTGCTGCCTCTTCTGCCTGTCTTGCAAGGTCATCCAGAAATGTCCTTTTGTCAGCACGGGTTTGACGTTTTACTTCCTTGTCCAGCTGACTGTACTGTTCACTATATATTGCCTTTAACCTGGGAGACTTAGCTTCTGTTTTCTTCCTTTTCATTTCCTTTCTCTTCGCTATGGTGTTTAGCGTTTCTGGTGTTATCCAGTCTTGGCTCTTTCTTTCCTGGAATCCCAAGCATGACTTGCTGCTTTCTTTGTATATTGTTGAGATGGTGTTGAATTTCTGGTCCACATCGTCGGTCTCTGTTCTTTCCTGGCTTTTGGTAATCAGATATCGTCTCTTTACGTCGACCATGAACGCTTTTCTGGTGAGGGGGTCCTTAAGTTTCGTGATGTTATATCTTTTCTGTTTGACTGCAACTGGTCCAGCAGCTCTGAGTTTCACCTTCAGTCTTGCTACTACTAGGTGATGATTACTTCCCACATCTGCGCCTCTTCTTACTTTCACGTCTTGTAGTGCATGTCTCCATCTGCCATTGATCATTATGTGATCTATCTGGTTTTTGCCTCGTCCGTTTGGTGATTCCCATGTTAACTTGTGCACTTCTTTGTGTTGAAAAAGTGTTCCTCCAATGACCAGGTTGTTAATACTGCAGAAGCTTATTAATTTGTCCCCATTTCCATTTACTGTTCCACTGCCGCATTTCCCCATTACTCTTTCGTTATAATTATTATGTGTTCCAACTTTCGCATTTAGGTCTCCCATTACTATAATAAGATCGTACCTGGGTACAGTTTCCATTTCCTTTTGTTCCTGTTGATAGAACTCATCCTTGAGCTCTTCATCGCTGTCGTTTGTTGGTGCATAGCATTGTATAATTGTGGTGGTGAATCTCCCTCTCAGTCTTGCTCTTATTAGTCTGTTGTTAATGGGTTTCCATTCCAGTAGAGACCTTTCCATTCCTTTATTAAGGATAATGGCTACACCTTCGTTGTGCTGACCGTCCTCTCTACCAGAATAAAGTACTGTTTCCCCTGTAGCTGTTTTTATTCTCCCCATCCCTGTCCATCTGCTCTCGCTTATTCCCAAGATATGTAGTTTGTAATTCCTCATCTCTGCTGTGATCTGTCTCAGCTTTCCTGCCTCATTCATAGTTCTGACATTCCAAAAACCAATTCTGGTTTCGTGTTTTGCGGTCTGGGCATCCGTTTTCATGCCAGTGGCTTCCTTTCGGCTTTCACCACTGTCAGTCATACGAGCCTGAGACTCCGGATGTCCGTCCCGCATCAAAGTATTTTCATTTATTGCTGTTTCCGTAACGTGTGCAATTTTTTACACAGACAGGGGTGTCGGCCCTGTGCTAAAACCCCCAACCTGGAGGACCAGGGTACCAGCTTTTGTCTGACTGTTGCAGGTGGAAGTGGTCTGTTGCAAGGCGTGGTTTGGTTAGCTCTGAATAATGTTCCATGTGATATTAATAAAACAGTTATAAATGTCTGGCCATTGTTTTATCTTCTTGATATTCTTGAGTGATCGTGTATCGTGCCTTCTATGTAAGATTACGCGAATGCAGGGGTGGAAGATTCTGAACAATAATTGAACCTTGGAATACGATTGATGTGACAAGTCGGTTCCATTGAGTCCACAATTATTTAATACAGATTACACGTCAAGACGATTCATGCATGTTGATCACAAAGGTACATATTATAACTTGAAAATATATGGCATAGATATGTAGATATCCTATCAGTCCTTGTCCAATAATCAAATTACTGTATGCAGATTGTCATAGCTGTATGCACGCGCGGTTGGGGTTTCCAACGGCCGACAGTGAGTCTATGAGTCTGGCAAAATCAAATACTATGGACTGTAATTCATCCTTCCTTAATTTTCACTTCGTACTGACCTTTAATCATTTCAAATCTTCGTAATAGCAATGGACTGACCCATGTCCGTACTTGCATAAAATATATCTGTATGGCAATACCATGCCCAACATTGGAAGGAGAGTCATACGCGTCTTAACAGCTTGACGGTCAATGTGAAAAGGGTAGCGTTTCTTAGTTACCGACTGTGTCCTAAACAACGCTATACACGTCATAATCGATCGTGTATAAAGCGTTCATTAATTGAAACATCTATCGCAATATATTAAATGTCTTAACCTTTATAATTGCACGTCTGGTAACCTTTAGCAGACGGCGTTAATATCATATACCGTAACAATTCCCTGTACACCGGGGAAAAAAAAAAATCGATAGATTTTTTTTCAATATCTATCCGACTTAACAATTTTTCAAAAAAATTTAACACAATTGTGACATATGGCCGACGATGTTCTGAGTAGAACCGTGTTGCGGTCGTGTCAACTAACTATTTGTCATAGTCATCTAAGATAAATCACATTATATATTAATATTATACATATTATTATATCAACTAAATAAATGTCCAATGTTAATAGTGAATGGTAAAATTAAATTAAAGTAAGGTCTGTCGTATTAGTATGTCATATAGGAATTAATTTGACTAATTAAAATTAAATTAATTAATTAAATTAAGAGTTAAATTATTAAGGTTCTAATGTAACGCGATGTTATGAGAGAAGAAAAAGACAAAATAAGTGAGAAGAAATAGAAAGAAATTCGAATATAAGTTTTAACTTAATTGTGTGTGTTAAGTGTTAGTGAATAATAACTATCTAATTTAACTAACTAAATAATGTATAGGTACATTAAAAAAAAATTATTAATCTAATACTTGTGTGAGATTTATTTTCTCTTTTCTCTCCACATGTAAGCCTACCTTGCCGTGGTTGGAGAGCTTGAGCGCCTCAATGATCCCGGGAGCTATGCCGGCGGGAGTTTTACTCCTGGCAGGGTCACCCAAGCCGGACAGGTCCTGGGTGAGGGGCCAGACTAAATGGGCTGAGGAGTGGGTGGAACCCTATAGGTGTAGATGCAGAACCCACCGGCGAGTGGTACATGCTCTGGTCTGCACCAATCCACCCCCAATTCATGGGTTAAATGCTTTCTTGCCTCATTCTTCACTGTTTGTCGTCTATCACGCCCATGGCGACCGTTGCCTCAATTGGCTGTGTGTGGTGTACCCGGAAACGGGGCCTCCCAGTACTGAGGCAAAGTTAAGTCCCCGATGTCACTTATCGGTGCAGAATTGAGAGAGATGGCTGAGCATCACAATCCCTCCTGTGTTGCAGCATGATGAGAACCCAGCATTGCACACTGAGCTTGGGGGAATCACTTGGGCACCAGACTTAATACTGGCTCTTGACTGGATGGCCGCATGCAGGAGATTTCTACAATGGAGGGTTGGCAGGTGGTGGGTATCGGGAAGTGGCTCTGTGCAGGACGTGAGGATTCCTTGGGAGAGCCCAGAACCAGAGCACAGCATTGTGCAAGCTCTGCATAGTTGGAGAGCCCCCTGGATGACGGGGAATGCACAGTGTGCTACCCCACCTATCCCCAACTGCTAACTTAGAACCAGAAGTGGGGTCCTCTGTATGCGTGCCAGGCCAGGATAAAATGCCTGGGAAAGAGACTGGAGCTCAGAACTCCCTAACTCAAAGTTGCAGGATGGCAGAAAAGCCACGGGAAAGACAGGGCTATTTTGAAGATAACGCAACCATATTTTCACCATACGAGCTCGGACGCCGCCTCGGTAAACAAGGTCCGCGCAGAGCAGTGACACCCCCAGGCTGCTTGCGAATAGTCTACTACTGGGAACATAAACAGATTAGGGATGAGCCCACTCTCCCGTTGAACAGGTGCTAAAGTCGTAGATACTGGGCCAGAAGGCGCACCGGAAACCACAGTATCATGCAACTCGCTTTTTTTTTTCTATGGAGAGTACACCGTCAAATAAATCTCGTTCTGGTGCTCGCCCTGTGGAGCTCCACCAGGCAGGTGCAGTGCCGGGCTCTGAGCCTCGACAGAGCCCACCCTCAGCTACTGGAGGACCCTCTAGACCGTCTTGTGGAGTCAGCAGACGGCGGAGGAGAACTACTGACCAAAACAAAACAGAAAAAGAGAAACCCAGAGTGCCACTTGTCATGATGCACTGGAATGCAGAGGGAGTGAACAGCAAGCAGGCTGGATACAGCAAAAAGACAGAGCTGGAAAACATCTTGTATGAGAAGCAAGTCAGTGTTTGCTGTATCCAAGAGACTCACTTGAAAGCAGATCAAACCTTTAAAATAAGGGGATATCAATGCTTCAGATCCGACAGACAAGATAGACGAAAAGGAGGAGTACTTACTCTTGTAAGGAATAACATTCCTGCACACGAAAGGAAAACCTTCATGGATGGAGCAGAATATCAGCTGTTGCAGATAAAGGTAGACAAGATGGAAATAGAACTCCTGAACTATTACTGTCCGAACAACAAACCCCTGAGTCTCAGCTCTATACAGGTACCAGCCACCAACTTTATAGCAGTTGGAGACTTTAATAGCCACTCCCAGAGCTGGGGCTATAACCATCTGGATCACAGAGGTGAAGAGGTTGAAACTTGGCAAGATGATCACTCCCTAATCCTAGTCAATAATGCCACAGATACTCCTACCTTCTACTCCAGAGGATGGCACACAACCTCAACACCAGATCTTGCCTTCTCCACACCAGATATAGCTGGATCTATTAGTAGAGAAGTAGGAGACCAACTAGGGGGAAGCGACCATCGCCCAATCTTTCTTACTGTCCAGAGTGCAACTCTCAGTACAGGCCCAGCCATTACAAGATGGAACTACAAAAAAGCCAACTGGGGTTTATTCAGGCATCAGGTGAACACGCTGCTGTCTACCCTCAAGGTACAGAACAGAGACATTAATGAAGTGGTAAAAGACTTCAACAGATGCATACTACAAGCTGCAAAAGAAACCATTCCCAAAGGATGCCGGCGTAACTACATACCATACTGGTCCAGCACACTCCAAGAACGTCAGGAAGCTATGGACAAGGCTAGAAAGGACGCAGAGTCTCAGCCTTCACTTGAAACTCACAACAAATGGAAAAAGGCTGTAGCAGAGTTTCAGAGAACAAAGCTAGAAGAAAAGCGGAAAAGCTGGAGAACTAAAACGGCATCGCTGAACCTTGAGAAAGACGGCAGGAAACTTTGGAGATTAGTCAAGTCTCTAAATGAAGAGCATTCCTCACCAAGGCAGACTATCACATTGGATGAAGGTGGCAAACTTTTCAGAGGAAAACAAGCTGCAGACTTGTTTGCTAGAAGATACAGTTCAGAAAGCAACTTACCCATTAACATAGACCATCAGAGAGAGATAAGAAAAGAAATACTGGCAACCATGGGACAGACAGATACTCCTGCCCCAATGAGGGAACCCATCACACTAGGAGAACTACAGAAGGCTATTTCCAAGCTTAAGTTTCAAAAGTCACCCGGCCCAGACAAAATCAGCAACGAAATGCTAGTAAATCTGAGCTCAGCAGCAAAGACAAAACTGCTTGAGATATTCAACCACAGCTGGTTGAAAGGAACGGTACCCCAAGTATGGAGAGAAGCCATCACAATACCCATACTAAAGAAAGGGAAATGTAAGACCGAGGCTGCAAGTTACCGGCCAATCAGTCTCACAAGCTGTGTTGGGAAGACTATGGAGCGAATAGTCAACCACAGATTGAAATGGTATTTAGAGTCTGAGCAGATCCTGGTGCCGGAACAAGCTGGATTTAGAGAATGCTACAGTATAGAAGACCAAGTTACTTACTTGTCTCAAGCAATAGAAGATGCCTTCCAGGAGAAGAAAAAGGTCCTAACGATCTGGGTCGACTTCAAGCAGGCCTTTGACAAGGTGTGGAAAGATGGCCTCATTGCAAAACTTAGGAGAAGTGGAATCCAAGGCAACATGATGAAATGGATCCAGTCATACTTGCATAACAGGAGAACTAGAGTCACTCTTGACGGTCTGCAGAGCAGAAAAGTGTTGCTCCATCAGGGGGTACCTCAAGGAGGAGTAATTTCCCCAACACTCTTCCTTGTTTACATCAATGACCTGGTGAAAGATCTCCCTGCAGGAGTTAAAGCTGCCTTATATGCAGATGACCTAGTACTCTGGTGCGCTGATGAAAATGTCACCACAGCAAATTATAGAATGCAGCGGGCAGCAGACATGCTAGTGTCATGGGCAGAGAAATGGCTTATCACAATAAACACAGACAAAACCTCCACAACACTGTTCTCCCTCGCCCCCAAGGACAAATCAGCTAACATACACCTAGGGACAACCGTGATCAAGGAAGAAAGCTACCCCACCTATCTTGGGGTGACATTTGACCAAAGGCTTACATGGAATAAGCATATTGAAAATGCAGAAGGAAAGGCCCGAAGACGACTAGGCATACTCAGAAAATTAGCAGGTACCAACTGGGGAGCAAATGAACGAAATCTAAAGAAGATTTATAATGGAGTAATAAGACCACACTTAGAGTTTAGCTCAGCAGCATGGTCATCAGCTGCTAACTCACATCTGCAGTCTTTGGACAAGGTGCAAAATCAAGCTCTCAGGCTCATTACAGGAGCCATGAAAACTACACCAATAACAGAGATGCAGAAGGTTGCTGGATTACAGACATTGTCCCATAGAAGAGACACAAAAACCATGATCCAGATGGAAAAGTACAACAGTATGCCAATGCACCCAATGAAGGCAAGACTAGATGATCTGGCATTGGGACGTCTAAAGCGTAGCAGCTTTGTGCATCGGGGGAAAAGACTTATAAGACAGCATCAAGAAGACCTATCCATGAAGACAACACCACTGAAGCCCACCCTATACCCTGTACCATGGGAGCAGGCCAGCAGTGCCCTCCAAATTAATACATCAGTCAGTGGTCTCACAAGTGGATGTGAGTATAATGATCTGCAAAAACGAACTGCTACATTGAGTATGATCCAAGAAAGCTATCCCGATCAATCATGGATACATGCCTATACAGATGGATCAGCAACTAATGCTGTTAGGAATGGAGGTGCCGGTATCTTTATCTCATATCCTGACAACCACTATGAGACTAGGCACATTCCCACTGGTAAATTCTGTTCCAACTATACAGCTGAGGTTCAAGCTCTAGAGCAAGCTGCAAATATGATTTATAACACCAACTCTGACTGCCACCAGGTAGTCATCCTCACAGATGCACTGTCTGTCCTGCAAGCTCTCAAGGGTGGTAAACTCCCGCATCTGAGAAATGAACTAAACAAGGTAGCTGCCAAAAAGAGAACCATACTTCAGTGGGTACCATCTCATTGTGGTGTACCCGGAAATGAAAAGGCAGATAAACTTGCAAAAAAGGGAGGAGAATGTGAACAAGAAGATAATGAAGTCACATACTTTGAGAAAAAGAGAGCTATCCAGACTATCAGAAGAGAACAGAACCAACCCAAAGACGACTATCACACTCTCGACCGGCAGGGACAGATAACTATTTTTCGACTCAGGACAGGGCATAACAAACTGAATAAACACATGCACAAGCTACGATTGTCTGCTTCACCACTGTGCACATGTGGATTAAACGAACAAACTGCTGAGCATGTTCTACAGGACTGTCCTCTGTATGACCAGTTAAGAAAGATATACTGGCCCAATGACTCAACACTAAACTCAAAGCTATATGGAGTTAAAGAGGAACTTCAAACAACAGTCGAATTCATCATGAGAACTCGTCTGACGGTGTAATCATCAAAGATGCGATCGCAAGAAGAAGAAGAATTTTCTCTTTTCATAATTTCTTCTTTTAGTATTTCGTTCTCTTTTTTTTTTTTGTTCGTTCATTTCATTTTTTTTTCTCACATTTCATTTTATTGATAATAATTCAATTAAGAAGTTAAGTTAACTAATTAATTTGTATAGGATATGATGATCCATCCGTAGTCTTGATCCTGATGAATTCTTTTAGGCAAAAGTGTTCAAATGTCCACGTCGGAAAGAAATGTCATTTATAACTGCATCCAAGAATTAAGTATACACAGGAACATCAGTTCGGTTTGTCGTCAGATATAAATCCATGATTGTTGAAAGAGTATTCATATCTCGTGTATGGACGTTAGACGAAGTTTGAATGTCTATATATACCTTGATTGTCTTTTAATTCAATTCTGTGATGCATATAGTGTTTATAAAGTTTGAATTGAAGGCAAGGTTAGTTCCTTTATAGTTGATACTTCGTTCAATCCAATGTAGTTCTGATTGATGTAGTTTAAGAGTGTCAATGTTGATTATTCGTCGTCAATAGGATTACGTGACAACGCATCTGCCACACAATTTTCAGTGCCAGGTATGTGTTCAATGGAGAACTCGAATGGCTGTAGGATGATTGAATATCTGGCAAGTTTTTGGCTTTTGTGGTTGGATCGACGCAAGGATGCGACCGCACGTTGGTCCGTCTGTATGGTAAAGGGGGCACCGAGTAAGAATTTCTCCAGCTTCGTTATTGCCCAGATCACAGACAAAAGTTCCTTGTCGACTGTGGAATACTTTGTTTCAGCCGGCTTCAGCTTTCTTGATATATATAAGGTGGGGTGTAGAATGCCGTCATGGTTCTGGAGCAGGCATGCACCAATGCCGTAGTTACTAGCATCTGTTCGTAAGAAAAATCTTTTGGAAGCATCGGGAAGTCTTAAAATTGGTTCATGTGAGAACAAATTTATAATTTTGTTGAAAGTTTCATTGCATGTACCAGTCCATGTCACCTTCACCGGCATATCTTTTTTTAACAATGAAGACAATACAGCCGTGATGGATGACAAGTTTGGTATGAATCTACTGTAATATTGAACAAGTCCTAACAAACTCCTGACCTGTTTCTTCGTCTGAGGAACTGCTATGTTTAGAATTTTGGAGACTGTACTAGGTAACGTTCGGATATATCCCGATCCAATGATATGTCCCAAAAAGGTTATCTCATTACACGCGATTTGCACCTTTGTAGGTTTAGCAGTTAGATGATAATTCCTTAGAGTGTCAAAAACATGTCTAAGTCCCGAAACATGTTCCTCAAACGACGAACTAAACAAGCATATGTCGTCAATATATGTAATAACGTCTGGTCTACCTGATAAAATTTGTCGCATCAGGCGAATGAAGGTAGCTGGCGCATTAACAAGCCCAAAAGGCATCACGTTCCACTGGTATAGACCTTGTGGCGTGGAAAATGCGGTGTAGTACTTAGCCTTTTCGGTCAGTGGTATCTGCCAATAACCTTTAGTTAAGTCTATCTTACTAAATATAGTTGCGTTAGATAGACGTGGCAGTAAGTAGTCGATAAGTGGATGTGGTTCGCTGTCAACTATAGTCTTAGCATTTAATTTTCTATAATCAACGCATAGTCTAATGTTATTGTCCTTCTTCCGGACAATCACTAATGGAGAAGAGAATGGCGAATTACTAGTCTCAATGATTCCCAGAGACAACATCTGTTCAAGTTCCTTAGTAGTTTTAGCAAGGAAATGTAAAGGAACAGAATAGGGATGTACACGAATAGGTGTATCGTCATTGAGAGTAATGTCATGACTGATAGCCGATGTGCGACCCGGAACGTCGGTCAACACATCTGGATAAGATTGTAATAGATTAGCAATCTGTAGACGCTGTTGCGGTGTAACCGTTGAAGAGATGGTTACATCCCGCCAAGATTCAGTAGGTTGAACTACTGGTACAGGTAACGGTAACTGTACCTCAGGAAAAGAAGATTCTTCTTCCTGGATGACAGATAAGTTAGTATAATGACAAGTGGATACTGTGTTGTCATCTAGTTCATGAAAAATTGACTGTAAGTGTTCAGGACGTGTATGAAATTGCTTGAGCATGTTAATATGAAATATCTTTTTGTGTCCCTTGATATCTAAGACGTATAAGAATAAATGACCAATAAGGAAAGGAAATGATGACTGACTAGAGCTGAGTCATCAAGAAATAAGACAAAAGGGTGAGCGTACACCATTATCTGCGTGGTGCAGAATCATGTACTAATTGTAACTTAAGATAACGGTGATGAAAATAAACACCATTATCACGCTCGATTACCCAACGAGCGTCTCGATTGTTACGAAATGTAACCATCGCCTGTCTATTCTGCCCATTGCATGATGGCAGAAGACGAACAAACTTAACGTTTGCTGTATAATCAAAAAAATTTCTAAGTGCCTGCCAGGTAGTATCCTGCGGCAGATTTCGCACTAACACTGTGCGAGAATACGCACTTTTCCCAATATATGTAGTATCATTGTCACGAAATAGTGGACAATGACGATATGTATTCTTTATCAAAGAATTAGCCTTCCCTTTCAACACCGACATTGTCTTTCTGTTAGATGTCGTATCATCCTGACTGGGCTGAGGATGATACCTATCATCACGAAAGGTATTAAGTTTCCTACATGTCGTAGACGTGTCCTTGCTGGGCAAAGTAAAAACTTTTTCATCATAATTATTTGTGTTAACTTTATGTTTCCTTTTAAGTCCAGCATTATTATTTAACCTATTATTCTTCTTCATAATGTTTTTGTCAATGTTGACAACGTCAACAGTTTTATTAGGATCAGTTATATCCTTAGTATGTTGTCCAATAGATCTATCATCTTCATTAATTTCCAAGATAGTACTGAGAGTGAAGTTGGAAACTGCTGTGCCACATGTATTCATGTTGTTGGCACGAAGTGTAGCCATATCAACAACAGCGTTAGCGTTGCTAAAAGAACGCAAATTCTTTTTTTCCCAATCATTAATTTCCTGTGGGGTACAATCCTTACTACCATGGATGCGTCCCAACATCAGATCTGCAATTGGATTCTGAAGCATGCATACTTTTACGTTTCCTGTGAAAAAAGGAGTGTTAACATGAATAATAGCTGTGGGGTAAAACTCTATTGTTCCACCAAACGTCATGCAACGGACATATTCCCCCGTTGCACAGCTGGGATGTATCAGCGACTGTCGTACCCCAATCGTTGTGGATCCCGAATCCCTCAACACTGAGACGACGGATCCATTAACTAATCCTCTGTTAAAAATTAATAGGCCTGTTCCATCGTTGACTGCAAGACCTACCTGTGGTATAATATGTCCGCAGTTAAGCACTGTTTCTTTCGCCTTCTGAAAAATAAGATTGCATTGCTGGCAACTATTTGCCACATTATAATTAATAGCAAAACATGCAGCAGAAGACTGTGTTGTATTATTGTCAAGTGGGACCTGAGCTATAGGGGTAGTATTATTTGTAACTGCCGCCCCTGTATTATGGTTGTAATCAGATGATCCCCGAGAATGAGATCGATTCCGAGTATAATTGTTAGAATTATCTCGTCGCCCTCGATAGTAACTATTATCTCGATGTCTCGAGCCATGATTATTACCATTCCAGTTACTATTATTATTGGGAGTATGTGATCGATTATAATGAGTGTTATGTTGACCATTGTGGTAGTTTGTTTGAGGTGAATAATTTCTATCTCGTGATCTACCTCTGTTGAACTCATTTTTATTGTTGAAATCATTATTATGTCCCTTCTGAAAGTTAACATTGTGATTTCTTTGGAACCTACTTCTGTCTACACTGTGATGTCTTTGTTTGTTATTGTGATTGTAGGCCATATTAGACGCCACAGGTAGAGGTTCTCTTAATGAGGAGTTAGAAATGGTTGCATTCGGATGTGCCGAACAGTAGTTTAAAGAAATTTTTTCTAACTCATCCATAGTACCTGGTTTACGCTCCTGCAAATATGCAAAAAATGGCTGGCTAACTGAAGATAATACCTTATCCCGCAGTAGTAAATCAACTAATTTGTCGTATGATTTGTTGACTTCTGCCAGTTCAACCCATCTATTAAATGTATTGCGTATATTCGCAATGAATCCTGCAAAATCCCTTGGAGATTCAGGTAAAATTCCCTTAAATTTCAACCTACAGTGTTCCTCGTCCAGGTGAAATCTTCGTAAAAGCAAGGACTTAATAGCACCGTAGTTATTTGCTATTGATGGGTCAGCATTTTGAGAAGCTGTCAGTGGTTCTCCAACCAAGAATTCATTTAACTTGAGTACCCATGACTCTTCAGGCAAATGGTTAGATTTGCAAGTCTGTTCAAACCGTGCCAGGAACGATGAAAGGTCGTCGACGTTCAAGTTGAAAATGGGTAATTTAAAGTTGTAGAAATGTTTAGGTTGGCTGGATGATGATCCATTTTGTGCGTTATTATTCTGGTTTGCATCAGCACTTTGTGCTTGTAATCTTGCTGTCTCCAATTTAATACGCGCCAATTCCATTTCTTGTTGTAAAATAATTTCCTCTCGTTTCAATTTATTCTCTTCTTCCTGTTTGGCGATTGTTCTTTGCTCTTCTCTTTCACGTTGAGCAATCTCTCTCAATCTATTTTCCTTGGCAATTTGCTTCATCTCAAGTTCTGCTTCCTCTTTCTTTAATGCAGCTTTTTTCTCTTCTTCCTTTCTTTCATATTTTTCTAGTTCTGATTCAGCAAACTGACGAAGTTCTTGAGATTTATAACCATACTCACGGCCAATCTTAACGAAATGGTCTATAGTAAGCATTTTGACTTTTATCTGTAGTAATTATTGATAATTACTGATTAAAATAGTCAATAGTAGCTTCAGAGTAATTATTATACTTACTCAACTTAGAAATATTCAATATAAGTAATCACAATAGTACTGAACTTAATGTTTAAGTTCAACTAATAGACAATATTTTGTAACAATATTGTATCTAAATAATACTATATCATAAATAGTTATGATATCTGTTAAATATAATGTAATTATATCACACAATTAATCTCAATATCCAATAATGTTGGGTATAATTCCTAGTAATTATATTATTCAATGTACTAAGTCACTCTCTTAGTACCAGAAAAGTATATTAAATAATATACAATGGGTCTATTACCTCAAAGGTAGCTATAAGATTATTTATTTTGTCAATATATATATTATATTATTATGCCCTAGGCATCTATGATAAATTGTAGTGCTACTTTCTTGGACTATCACTGCATAATTATGCAATGTCCCATATTAACCTTAAATTTCAGAAAAAATTAATTAAATTAAATTACAAGTGTATTATTGCATATAATTATCATATTATTAATGTAATATTAATATATATTATGAGGACAGACAAGCAATGATGCAACTAAAGGGTACAAACAATGTCAAGACGCAAACAAGACATTTTCACAATTAAAAATGAATTTATGAACTAAATAAAATAAGCGGAAATGTCACAGACCAAATGAAGGGTCAAGGTCTGACCTGAGGTCAACTGAATATTCAAGGTACACACAAAAAAAATGACTGCGAAAAATGATGACGTCACAGGACTCATAACGGACGAAAATTTAATAATCATAAAATAAATGATAGTCAGAGGAGAATGGACGAAATAGTAACGAACATGGTACAGAACTGAACAAAATTATTAACTAAATACGAATAAAATACACCAATTATCTACGGGACAGTACAGCTAACGCAAATTGTCAAACGGTAGCAGATTTGGACAGACTGTCCAATGGCAACCTCAATGGGCTTCCAAAAATGCAATCGTTTAAGTTCCCTAAGAACGACTGAAATCTAGGTGGTCAGCTGTTCGCGACATTCCCAGAGATTTCAGTTCCCTCTCCAACCGGCCCACGAATTAACAACAAATACATACGATGGAAAACAAATTTAACATATATACATGAAAATACATAGACATGCCTAATCAAAGCGAAATGGACTCAGTATTACGGTTTTGCAATGACGACAATTTAAACAGCTAGACTTATCTTTCCCGTTGCTTCGGTCAGTGCTATAGGTCGTCAACAGCTAGGCTAATGCCCTTGACTGCCTGCTCCTGTAGTCCATTTCTTGTGTCTGCTTCAAATGACTTATTTTTCCCTTGGTTAGGCTTAAAAGAACGACTTCAGTTTTTCTCCGATAGTTTCACCTACACGAATTTCAGTGACGTCGCGTTGTTAGGCATTAGACTGAGTACTGCGTCATAGGTCATAATTCAGCACATCATGTGATCGTAACTTGATCGTAAACATTTCATTCGAAAGTCATTCAGAAATTTTTTTGTCGATCCCCAGACACCGGACACCACTGTTGCAGGTGGAAGTGGTCTGTTGCAAGGCGTGGTTTGGTTAGCTCTGAATAATGTTCCATGTGATATTAATAAAACAGTTATAAATGTCTGGCCATTGTTTTATCTTCTTGATATTCTTGAGTGATCGTGTATCGTGCCTTCTATGTAAGATTACGCGAATGCAGGGGTGGAAGATTCTGAACAATAATTGAACCTTGGAATACGATTGATGTGACAAGTCGGTTCCATTGAGTCCACAATTATTTAATACAGATTACACGTCAAGACGATTCATGCATGTTGATCACAAAGGTACATATTATAACTTGAAAATATATGGCATAGATATGTAGATATCCTATCAGTCCTTGTCCAATAATCAAATTACTGTATGCAGATTGTCATAGCTGTATGCACGCGCGGTTGGGGTTTCCAACGGCCGACAGTGAGTCTATGAGTCTGGCAAAATCAAATACTATGGACTGTAATTCATCCTTCCTTAATTTTCACTTCGTACTGACCTTTAATCATTTCAAATCTTCGTAATAGCAATGGACTGACCCATGTCCGTACTTGCATAAAATATATCTGTATGGCAATACCATGCCCAACATTGGAAGGAGAGTCATACGCGTCTTAACAGCTTGACGGTCAATGTGAAAAGGGTAGCGTTTCTTAGTTACCGACTGTGTCCTAAACAACGCTATACACGTCATAATCGATCGTGTATAAAGCGTTCATTAATTGAAACATCTATCGCAATATATTAAATGTCTTAACCTTTATAATTGCACGTCTGGTAACCTTTAGCAGACGGCGTTAATATCATATACCGTAACACTGACCCCTACCCACGCAGACTAGTCCAGCTTGGTTGAACCTACCAGGAGTAAATCTCCCACTGGCATAGCTCTGGGGATTGTCAGGGTACACAAGCTGCCATACCGCTACAAGGTATAAGAGTCTTTGCCTGGCGGACACAAATTATGTTGGGGTTTGTCGTTTGTCGAATACCCATGGTAGAGAGAAGCCATGATGGCTTGTTTCATCTCTGGGGCTGTACTGTGCTTGCGGATGGCCCTGGTGTAGTAAATACACAATTTTCGTATGGCTTTTTGGGTTAGACGACCACGGCCATTTCCCCCAAGGGTGACGTTTTGTTTCCTGCAGTCAGTAATCAGTGTCCTCAGTGCAGTACCTAATCGCTTTGCAACATGGTTGATGCACTCTTCTTTGGTTATGTCAACTTCTGGTCCATACGGTTTGATGTCGCAGAGTCTGTTGTAGGCCTTGGAATCGCCATCTGATAGCAAAACAGTGTAGCGTAGCTTGTGACTTGCCACTGAACAAAGAATGAGAACTTCACAGGCTATTACCTCCATAATTACGGCAGCAGTCCTTCTGATGCTCTACTTTCCATTTTTCAAATTTGTCAGGCAGATTTTTCAGTTGCCACTGTCCAGTATTCTCGCAGGTGTGACAGAAGGAAGACATAACATGCGTATCGATGACCATGCCAGTCAAGATGTCGATAACACTGTCAACACCTATCAGTGACTTATGACCTCTAGTTAGCCATGTTGCATCAAAGCTGACAGCGATGTCAATGACTTCTTTTTTATTAATGGTACGATGCTGACTCTTAGCATGCTCAGCTCGGACGATGCTGATGGCACGTTGAAATACTGTAGAGTGCATGGTATCCAAATGATCAAAAATTTGATCTGCATATTTATAAAATGTTTTCTGGTGCAGGCCAGGGAGGTCTAGGTTCTCACAGAAGAGATTGAACGTAGATGGGCCCATTCCAGACATGAGGGCACCAAGAACAGCAGATTTGTTGATTGCATGTCCCCGAGGGCCGCGGC
Organism: Oreohelix idahoensis; assembly: GCA_024509875.1. Taxonomy (NCBI): domain Eukaryota; kingdom Metazoa; phylum Mollusca; class Gastropoda; order Stylommatophora; family Oreohelicidae; genus Oreohelix; species Oreohelix idahoensis. Next base: position 378,056 of record JAMPIV010011437.1, on the reverse strand, counting down.
CTTCTGGTTCCCTCTCGGATGTGTACGTAGAAATTGCCTTTTCACATGTGTGACACACAACTTCCAGGAAGAGAGAGAAACCCTTTGACTTGGTGTTGTCAGTTCTTGTTTGCAATGTACTTTGCTTACACACATTGCAACACACATTTTTAAGAAGGTTGTTGAAGAAAGAAATGTCCACAATGGTTCTGTACGTAGGTTTAGGTTGGGCGCAGACAGTATTATGAGATGCAACATTCTTGCTCGTGCTCAAGTTAATTTTTATATCAGATCGACTTGGGCCAGTGGTGAACGGCACTACTGGATCAGCAATTTGAACTATAGGCCTATCGGATACTGGTATGCAGAAATTCCATGTTGAGACTACATCAGTTTGCTTATCATTCACCGCTGATTCTGTCTTAACATTACCATTGCTAGAAATTACATACTGTCGACGCGATCTTGCAGCAGATATTTGCTTTGATCTCTTACCTATTCTTCCCATTTTTAAGTAATAGAAGACAATTCACTAAAATTTAAACATGAGAAAAATATCGAACACCACGTTACATGCAGCGAGCAATTAATTTGTTTACTGGCGGAAGAAGATGTTGTTATCTTCCACATTTGCACACGCAGCCAAAATGTTGTTATGTCCAATCAAAACAGGTGTTTGCGAATCCGTCTTGAATGAGGTCACCACGTGATCACTCCTTATAAGGAAGTTAGCGTAAAATTATGGAAATTTTCAAACACACATCACTCAGAGCTGTGAGAAAAAAAAGTTTTGAATTTGCTATATTACGGCAGACAACGAAATTCCCTTTGTATCGATACCACAAAGTCCACGATATGGACAGCGTAACTAAGGTATTATTGAGCGAGAAATCTTGCATTTTCGGCACAAATTTGCAAATCATAGCTTGGGGGTAGTACAGAAAATATGCTGTTTGATACATCAAATGCATTTTTTATATTATAAAACCTTGCTCAATCGATTCCTCGATGATTATTTAATAAAATAAGCTCAAAAGTAAAAAATCTATATTTTGTTCGTAAAATCCAGTTTTCACTACCGTCCATGCCCTTAAGACTTCTAAAAATCATTTGTGTAGAAAATTAAATCATTCTGTTTTCCTCGATTCCTAGCTTGCGAATGAAAAGATAGATCTTGTGAAAGAGAAGGAAGCATCAGAAGAAAAGTAAGTCTGATTTTTACTACTTATAGCTGATCATGTTTGGACATTTACTGTGGATGTCTGATTTACATTAATATTTGGTCTTTACTAATCTGGTTGATTCACATTACAATTTGGTATCATCTTTGAAGCTGGTGAAATCACATTAATATTAAATATGCCTTACTTAAAGCAAGCTAATTCACATAAAAATTGTGTTTAAATCGTGTGACATTAGTTTATGTCACAATTAAAGTTTCATTATTTAACACTAGTTTGTCCACAATAATGTTAAGTCTACATTACTTGATGCTAGTTCACTCACATTATATAATGTGAACATTACATAATACTTAGTTGATTTACATCAAAATTAGACTTACATTATTTGAGACTGGTTCACATTAACATTTTGGTCTGCATTGTTTGAAATTGAGTTGCAGTAGAATGTGGTCACCATGGCTTTAGAGCAAGTGAATTTTAGACAAAAAAATGCTTTGCATTTTGTTGTCTGACACATTTCCAGTGTTTGGATCAAATTAACTAATCTGTTCAGCGGTTATAATAAAACCACTCTCTTGTTTTTTTTGTTTTTTTTTTACTGGTTACTTAATTTTGCAGGTTGACTGACTGTGTTTCAGTCAAGACTGTACAGAGTAATACCCTGGATGATATTTTGGTTAATAGTAACAAATGTGAATAATTTATTGGACAGTTTTTATTACAATCAGTTGTTTCATAAACAAACCTCTACACCTCACGGTAGAAGGGGAACGAGTAAGTAAGTTTCATAAACAAAGCTAAATTAGGAATAAGAGAAATCAGTTATGAGGCATTTTACAATACACATTTATGTATTATATTTAAGCAGTTTGAAGTCATGAGCAGTGGACACAGATGTATTAAAACTTTTGAAATATGTGATTTAAAAAAATATATTTATATGTATGAATAGCTCTTTAGTCGGAACATCATATAAAAACTGTGTACTAAATTCTAGCTTTGTAGCGAATGACATGAAACAAACAATATTCTTTTTTTAAACTATGCAATAATTATAGTGCTCATTTACTTTGTAATTAATAGCAAATGTAACAGTCAGCCTCCAAATCAGTCAGGTGTCATATGGCAGTCATAAAAGAAAAAGAACAAAGAAAGAGAAGGCTGTGAATGAATAGAAGGTAATACAGTGTTAGACCTGAGCTTAAACAAACCACCACAGCAATATCACATTAGTACCTTGATGAAGGCATCCTGCATGTGGGATTCTGCAATGGTGACCTCATGTGGAGCAACAAAACAGGAAGACAAAGGAACTCATCTAAATCACAAGCCATAAAGACACGAAGAATGGCATTTAAAACTCCCTTTCCGTTAAATTAGTCATGCATGAAAACAGTAAGAAAAACTAACTTTACATTCACCTTGACCAGAAATGATGTTACCGGCATGTCTTTTGAGTGAAATGGTCCAGCTGAAATATTTTTTAAAGACCTCAAGATCACTAATGTGGAACTGATGGCAAGAACCAGACAAGATACTAATGTGGAACTGATGGCAAGAACCAGACAAGATCACTAATGTGGAACTGATGGCAAGAACCAGACAAGATCACTAATGTGGAACTGATGGCAAGAACCAGACAGGTGCCAGTGAAACAAGAGGCCAGGAGAAGATACTGGTGTTGAATAGGACACATATTGAGGAAACCTGTTGGTAGCATTACAAGGCAGTCCTTGTTCCAGAATCCACAGGGTAAGAGAGGTGGGGGAGACACACACAAAAACACATGGAGAAGGCACCTGGAGGGATAAAAAAAAGGCATGGAAAGTGTGACCAGAGACAGCAGGATAGGAAGGCTTGGCCAGAGACAGCAGGATAGGAAGGCTTGGCCAGAGACAGCAGGATAGGAAGGCTTGGCCAGAGACAGCGGGATAGGAAGGCTTGGTCAGAGACAGCGGGATAGGAAGGCTTGGCCAGAGACAGCGGGATAGGAAGGCTTGGCCAGAGACAGCGGGATAGGAAGGCTTGGCCAGAGACAGCATGATAGGAAGGCTTGGCCAGAGACAGCATGATAGGAAGGCTTGGACAGAGACAGCGGGAAAGGAAGGCTTGGCCAGAGACAGCGGGATAGGAAGGCTTGGCCAGAGACAGCGGGATAGGAAGGCTTGGCCAGAGACAGCGGGATAGGAAGGCTTGGCCAGAGACAGCGGGATAGGAAGGCTTGGCCAGAGACAGCGGGATAGGAAGGCTTGGCCAGAGACAGCGGGATAGGAAGGCTTGGCCAGAGACAGCATGATAGGAAGGCTTGGCCAGAGACAGCATGATAGGAAGGCTTGGCCAGAGACAGCGGGAAAGGAAGGCTTGGTCAGAGACAGCGGGAAAGGAAGGCTTGGCCAGAGACAGCAGGATAGGAAGGCTTGGCCAGAGACAGCAGGATAGGAAAGCTTGGCCAGAGACAGCAGGATAGTAAGGCTTGGCCAGAGACAGCAGGATAGGAAGGCTTGGCCAGAGACAGCAGGATAGGAAGGCTTGGCCAGAGACAGCAGGATAGGAAGGCTTGGCCAGAGACAGCAGGATAGGAAGGCTTGGCCAGAGACAGCAGGATAGGAAGGCTTGGCATGAATTTGTTGATGATAGCATATGCTCCTTGGGGAGCTGAATTCTTATGAATGATCTAAGAGTGACTTTCTCTGTGACAGCTCAGTAGCTGAAAACTCACAAACATCCAACTGAATTTGTCACGTCAGATTACATTATATTTAATAACTGAATTTGTCACATCACATTACCTTATATTTAATAACTAAATTTGTTACCTCACATTACTTTAAACTTCACAACTGAATATGTGACATGACATTACATTATATTTAATAACTGATTTCTGTACCGATAACATCACAATACCTTTAAGCCACCTGCATTGTCTCTATCCAATTCTCTTCTCTCATCGTCCCCAATCTGAGTGGGCTGTGTTGTAGCCATAAACAACTAACCTCATTCAAATGTTTGGTAAGATTTTCATTTATATTAGGCCATGTTGTTGTATGTAGTCACGGAGACTGGCACATTTTTGGTGTGAGATTATTATATTTTTATATCCCTTTTTAAATTTTAGAATCCACCGCTTTTGCTATTGTAATAGTAAAAAGGTGTTATAGTTGTCGTATTGTGTGTAGTGTCATTGTTTCATGTAGTTTTCTGTACAGTTTGTAGAAGATTCATCGGTTTTTCGAATATTTAGTTGTTTTTTTTTTTTTTCATTGCTCATAAGATTAGTAGTTAAGCACTGTTTTCATTGCTTATAAGATTAGTACTTGTAGTTTAGCACTTTTTTTCATTGCTCATAAGATTAGTAGTTTAGCACTTTTTTCATTGCTCATAAGATTAGTAGTTTTGCACATTTTTTATTGCTCATAAGATTAGTAGTTTAGCACTTTTTTCATTGCTCATAAGATTAATAGTTGAGCACTTTTTTCATTGCTCATAAGATTAGTAGTATAGCACTTTTTTCATTGCTCATAAGATTAGTAGTTTAGCACTTTTTTTCATTGCTCATAAGATTAGTAGTTTTGCACATTTTTTATTGCTCATAAGATTAGTAGTTTAGCACTTTTTTTCATTGCTCATAAGATTAGTAGTTTTGCACATTTTTTATTGCTCATAAGATTAGTAGTTTAGCACTTTTTTTCATTGCTCATAAGATTAGTAGTTAAGCACTGTTTTCATTGCTTATAAGATTAGTACTTGTAGTTTAGCACTTTTTTTCATTGCTCATAAGATTAGTAGTTTAGCACTTTTTTCATTGCTCATAAGATTAGTAGTTTTGCACATTTTTTATTGCTCATAAGATTAGTAGTTTAGCACTTTTTTCATTGCTCATAAGATTAATAGTTGAGCACTTTTTTCATTGCTCATAAGATTAGTAGTATAGCACTTTTTTCATTGCTCATAAGATTAGTAGTTTAGCACTTTTTTTCATTGCTCATAAGATTAGTAGTTTTGCACATTTTTTATTGCTCATAAGATTAGTAGTTTAGCACTTTTTTTCATTGCTCATAAGATTAGTAGTTTTGCACATTTTTTATTGCTCATAAGATTAGTAGTTTAGCACTTTTTTTCATTGCTCATAAGATTAGTAGTTTTGCACATTTTTTATTGCTCATAAGATTAGTAGTTTAGCACTTTTTTCATTGCTCATAAGATTAATAGTTAAGCACTTTTTTCATTGCTCATAAGATTAGTAGTATAGCACTTTTTTCATTGCTCATAAGATTAGTAGTTTAGCACTTTTTTCATTGCTCATAAGATTAGTAGTTTAGCACTTTTTTCATTGCTCATAAAATTAGTAGTTTAGCACTTCTTTCATTGCTCATAAGCTTAGTACTCGTAGTATAGCACTTTTTTCATTGCTCATAAGATTAGTAGTTTAGCACTTTTTTCATTGCTCATAAGATTAGTAGTTTAGCACTTTTTTCACTCAATTTTCTTTTATAGCATGTTGCCGTTGTACTCTGCATTAGCTATGCTTCCTTCGTGCTGTTAGAATTTTATTTTTGAATAAGAGGAGGGAGTCTGCAGTAATGCTGTGATAAGGTTAATGAGAATAGTTGGTCAAGTCTTACTAGCCTAAAGGTCTTACCTGGTACAGGTAAGGGTAGTCCTGTAGCAGATACAGCTGTAGGGGAGTGAAGTGTTAGAGACTTCACTATGCTACGTCTGAGCTTTACGAGTTGGGGTGACTACTTCCTTTCCTTGCTGCCTTTGCCTTCCTTAACTTAAGAGTAGAATTAGGTACTCATTTATAGCTGGATAGACTGGAGCATGACACCACCAGGTTTTGAACACAGAACCCAGTAACTTTGCTGTGAGAGGGAAATGTTCTAACTACTCTGCCAGTCGTACACTAGCTGATAAAGGACAAATAATTGGCTAATGTTACACCCAATTGGTCTTTGTCAGGGACAGATGAACACAAACAATAGAGCAAAAAGAGGTAGAACTAATTTAAATGTATACAAAAAATAACAAAAGAAGGATTCAATTGCTAAGGAAGATTGCTGTTATCACTGATACATCCATGTCAGGAAATAATTATTTTCATTTATTTTTTTAACATTTCTTATTTATTTGTTACAATTGTTTCAGTTAAACTAATTGTTAGCTTGTTTGTTTGTCATGGTTTGTTGTCGTGCATTGCTTGTGGTTTTAGTATTGGAAGCATTGTAGTATATCTCTGGCTAAATGGTTGCTGTCATCCCTTGTTTCAAGTACGTGTAGTGCCTATATGATTCATATGTGGGGTAACATAGGGCACAACAACAAAACTTGAGAACAGAACACTGAGAAACGTATATGGACCCTTCAAGGATGTCATTAAAGAATGGAGAATTTTGGGCCAGTAAGCCAGAACAAATGTGTACACTTGTGTAGCATGTTTGCTGTGCCAGTTTATTAGTAACACATGTTTCATATTACAAATTGTGAACGGAAATACAGCTTGATCAGTTGCTGGCACACATCACACACTCTAATGAGAACACAAGTAATGGTAAAGAAAGTATGTAGTCTCCATGTTGCATGAAATCTTGTGACTTCTTATAATAGGTTCTGAATCAAAATTTCCATGTTTTTGGGCTTTCAGAAAGTCGTCTGAATGAGAAAATAACAGATGGTGACATTGCACGTACTGGTTTTAACACTATTCGGCGAGATTCTAGTAGACAATTAGAGACAGGTTTAGCAGTCTATATTTCCACTTCTCTCAGTTATCGCCGCAGAAACGATCTAGAGACCATAGATATAGAATGCATATGGTTAGAGGTAAAGCCACATAAGCAAAGACCCATTTTAATAGGATATCTTTATCGTAACCCCAGTGTAGGAACAACATGGTTTGAAGATTTCACGAACATGATGGATAAAGTTATTACTACAGTTAACGAAATTATTCTTCTTGGTGATTTCAATATTGATATGCATAAGCCAAATCAAACATGGACCAACATCATAGCATCGTACAACATGAAACAAATAGTCAACAAACCTACCAGAGTAACAAAAACATCATCCACACTGATCGATCACATATATGTAACCTGTCCAGAAAACGTTATAGAATGTTCCATCCCTACTATTGCTATGAGTGACCACTATCCCATATGTTGCACTTGGGCAAAAAATGGGTACAAATCTCCAAAAAATAAACACATCAGTATCGAATATAGAAGTCTAAAAAATTTCAACCAAGAATTATTTTTAAATGATTTGCGAAATGCGCCTTTCGCCGATGTTTACCAACTTCCTGATCCTGATGACGCCATTGCATATTGGACACGGACATTTTATAGTATTTTTAATAAGCATGCGCCTACTAAAGAAATTCACGTAAAAAGACAAATAAAATCTCCATTTATCACACAAGAAGTACTTGCCACTATGAGGCAGAGGGATCGAGCGCACAAAAATAAGGACATCATTACATATCGGGCGGCAAGGAACAAAGTACAATATTTAATTCGCAGAGAAAAGAAAAACTACTTTAGTCATTTAGTTCAAAGCAAAAGCAACAGTAGAAATATATGGAAGGCAGTCAATACCTTAGTGAACAAAAGAAATCCGCCGGACTCACAAAAACCTAATACTTCATTTACTTGTACAGATTTCAGCAATCATTTTCAGGCAGACATCCACAATATAAAATCCGCCATACCTTCTTCCCCTTGTGACTTCAGCGAATTATCTACGCTCTGCGAGAACAAGTGTACTAACACCATTCCATGCGACATTCCTTTCATAACAGTTAACGAAGTTTATAACTATCTTATTGATCTTAAAGATAATAACTCATCGGGACTTGATGGAATCAGTAATCGAATACTGCGTTATGCTGCACCAGCTATTACTGATACACTAACATACATATATAATCAATGTCTCGCAAGGAGTTACTTTCCATCTGCCTTTAAAATCGCTAAAGTATACCCTCTTGTTAAACCTGGTTCATCAGATAATAGCAACCTTGGTAACTATAGGCCCATTTCGCTTATATCATCGCTGTCCAAACCACTGGAAAAACACATACACAAAACAGCAGTGGAACACCTAGCTAATAATGACCTACTTGTTGATAGTCAGTCGGGGTTTAGACCAAAGCATTCATGCAACACAGCCTTAACAAAAATGATAGAGAACTGGCATCTAAACATCAATAACGATAACTTATGTGGAGCAATCTTTGTAGACTTTAAAAAAGCATTCGATATGATAGATCACTCTATTTTAATCAGAAAATTAGAAACAATGAAAGTAAATCTTAAGCTGGTGAAGTTAATTAAATCATTCCTGACAGACAGACAACAAGTGGTGTCTTACAATAATTCTTTGTCCAACCCAACTGTCGTCGATATCGGTGTTCCTCAGGGTTCTATCCTCGGCCCTCTTCTCTTTGCCGTATACATTAATGATCTTCCTCTGTACATCAAACACTCATCCTGTGACCTGTTTGCCGATGACTGTACTGTTTACACTAGTGACAAAAGTTGCGCCACACTAGAACTATCTTTACAAACTGATACACATAATATTATTAAGTGGAGCAACGAGAATCGAATGCAAATAAATATTAGTAAAACGAAATGTATGTTAATATCAACCAGACAAAAACTACAAAACTCGCAGAAAACAACACTTCAGCTCTACATTGGAACATCACTAATTGAAAACGTAAATGAACATAAAACTATAGGTCTAATTGTTGACCAGCACCTAAGTTGGAACTCACATGTAGGTGCACTCACAAAGCTAACGGCACAAAAAGTTTACCAATTAGCCAAAATCAAACACTTCCTGGATGAGGGGGCAAGGAAAATGTTCTACACATCTCACATACAAACATACCTAGACTATTGTTCCACAATCTGGGATGGTTGTTCCATATCCAACACAAAAAGGCTTCATTCACTTCAAAAACGTGCAGTGCGCCTAGTTGCTGATAAACACCAAACACATTGTACAGATTTATATAACTATCTTAAAATATTACCTCTTAGAAAGCGCTTCCTATTTAACAAAGCTAAATTCGCTCACAAAATCTTGTCACACACAGAATGCTCCAACGTATCTGTGGCCTCTTTTAAAATTCAATGAAAAATGTAGTAACCGCTTAAACCAGTTACAGGTACCCAAGCCCAGGCTAGATTTGTTCAAGAAGAGCTTGGCTTACTCAGCTGCTCATCTTTGGAACAATCTTCCACATGATCTTAAAAACATGCACAGTCCCTACTCATATAATCGTAGACTGTTCAAATACATTATGAGTGCCAATTATATGCCGCCCTAAGGGATTATATTTCGAATTATTATCTAATATACTGTATGGAGGGTCTAATGATCTAGTTTTTCATTTTAATATATCTTACTTCTTAATTGTAATCAAATACTGTAAAAGTATGCTTTTATACTACTTATAATGTTGCATCGCTATTAAACTAACACCTTAAGTATGGAGAATGTCTGAATAACTAGCAATAAAAGATGAATAAGAGGAAGGGCAAAATGTAAGACGGGCCTATATGCACGATTCTTATCTATCAGTCAATACCCTTTACCTCCCTAAGGAGCATAGGTCATAACGCTGGATCTCGTATAGTGGAGGCGTAAACAATTCACTCCCTGTGGCAGTATCTGTTTGGGACTCAAAGCTGCTCACCTGTGGGAACATTTTCCGCATGTGCTGACAACACACTAAGTCCCAGGTCATTCAGCAGCGGATTCCCAAAATGTCACCATAAACTATCTATCTGTCTATCTATCTATCTATCTATCTATCTATCTATCTATCTATCTATCTATCTATCTATCTATCTATCTATCTATCTATCTATCTATCTATCTATCTAATCTATGTATTAATGTTTATTTTTATTTTTATTTATTTTATTTTTACATTCATTATTATTATTATTATTCTTTTTTAATGTTAAAAACGTACTTTAATTATGATGATTATTGCAAATGTAATATTACTTTTATAATGATAAATGCCTTAATTATGCTTAAAGTAAATGTGAGGATGAAAGGATATAGTATACATGACGAGAGAGAGAGGAAGGGCAGAATGTCAGACGGGCCTGCGTGCCCAATTCTTAACCCTTTGAAAATAAAGTTCGTTCGTTCGCATAAACCATTATTTAAAAGAATGAGTTAAAAAAAAATACTAGTAGCACTTAAGTAAAGTGTCCACAATTTGTATCCTGTTTAGCTTAAATCTGAAATTGATCACTACTTTCTGGCCAAATCTTTAAAAAAAAATAAAATATATCTAAATAAGTCCAGTAGTTTTTTTTTTTTTTTTAGTTGTTTTTTGTGGACAGACAAAGTGAAATTAGTACTGCTTTTCAAAGTTGATGTTGCCAGCGCACTTTTAAAAAAAACTATTAGACCATCATTTTAAAAGACAGATAGTTTGTTGCCAGCGTCATCATCCCATTTTTTTTTTCCTTTTCAATTTTATTTTAGATACACAATCACATGAGCAGCAATTGTTTCTTGCCACCAGTTTCTGTTTTAGGCTATCCTTTTTGCTTTGCCCGAGAGGTACCTGTTGCTTTAGCTTCCTGTCTACCATTCTCCTCCATGCTTTCTTTGGTACCTCCCTTCTTCTCTCTTCTCTCCCCCCCCCCCCCCCCCCCCCCCCCCAACCTCTTCTCTTGCCCTGTAGAAAGTAGACTGTGATGGACAAATAGAAACCAAATAGTTTTGCCTAGCTATTTCCTTGGTAACTTTTGATTTTTTTTGTGATTTTGTTATCTTCATTTATTTGTACATTTATCCTCACTTTTGTTTGTTGTCCACTGTTATTCTTATTGTAGTTTGCTGTTATCCTAATTTGTATTGTCTGCTGTAATCATTATTGTTGTCTGTTGTTATCCGTATTGTTGCCTGCTGTTATTCTTGTTGCCTACTGTTGTTCTTATTGTTGTCTGCTGTTATCCTTTTATTATTATCCTTATTGTGCTGTATCCTAACTTTTATTTTCTGTTTTTATCCCTTATTGTCATCTGCTGTTATGCCTTTTATTTTCTGTTGGTATTCTTATTAACATTTACTGTCTGCTCCTATCCCCAGTTTTTATCAACCTTAACTTTCAACTTTTTTGTCCTTACTTTCATATTCTGTCATTATGTTGTGATGAATGAAAATAAGTAGTCGTGGAAGTCTTGCTAAGAGGAGGACAAAACAGCCTAGGTTATGACCACAATGTTGTCTTCATGGACAAGACGCATAAAAATAGAACAGAAGACAGATATCCCGGCTAAATCTGCATAAGGGAAAAGGCATATGAAAACAGTATAGAAAAGAAAGAGAGAACTAATTTAAATGCCTAAGAGGTCTTTGTCAGGGACAACACGTACAAAAACAGTTCAGAAATGAAAGTGACAACTAATCTGAATGCATACAGTAAAAAAAATGATATGACTCACTTAAGAGAATCCTGGTCTGAGTATGGATCTATGCGAGAAAACACATTTTTTGGCTCTTTTATTTATTCTTATATATCTCTTGTGCAAATGTTTGATTATTCACTTGTTTAGTGTTATGAGCCATTAACACATTAACTATTGAATTGAAAAGCACGCTGGGGCATAATTAATTTTTGTTGACTTTGTCACCCTCAAGATGTTTGTACACATTAAGCTGTTGTTGTCTTAATTTGTAGCAGATTTGAATGAATGATACGTCATTTTGAAGATAAATGCATGTACTGTTATAACAATCTAAAACAATTGTATATTTGTAAGCTATGGTAGGTTTTAGAAATAATATAATATGATCTGCAGACAAAAAAACCTATTAAAATGTGTTCAACTTCTCAAATTATCATTACATTCTTAATTTCTGAGGCATGTAGTGTCTGTCATTCTCTAGGGGATTATCATATTGTATATCCAGTAATAAGAAACAGGGTTGAAGAAGACACAATTTGACTAATATTTACACTATCAGCAACTTTGGTAATCACGTCTGCTCCACTTGAAAGAAAATTGCAAAAATTATTTTAAAAAAGTACACATTTGAAAAAACACTATCTATAGCTTATTTATAGTATGTTATGTCATTAGTGTGTTTTGATCGAAGTATCATGGCTCAGTCTAAAACAATTCTTTCATTGAAAATAGAGTCTTTTGGGACAACCAGTGTAATAAAAATTTACTATGACTAGTAATATCTTCACTGTCTTAACTGCTTGCCCCATCACTAATATTCTTAATGCTGCTATCAGAATTAATATTTGAAGCACTGTCTATGATATTTTCACTGTCTTCGTCATAGTTAAACCTATCAAAGAACTGTTGGAACATGTTTTAATCTGTTTAGCAGTTAGGCGAGGCATATGAGGGGTTTTCTTAAACGCTGTTGCTAGTTGCCATGGTAATTAATTTCACATCGTTTGATAACTTCGAAAGAAGAAACACATGAATATAATATTAATTTTACAAATTCGACAATGATCCACATTTTAAAAATGGCTTCCTGTGGTAAATTAATAACTTGGACTAGATCAGAAAGTGTTTTGGTACATTTTTTTATATTGATTTATCACTACGAATAAGGCCTAGAGCCTTCAGCGGTCGACGGCCACAGTGGAGAAACTTCCAAGACTCTGACAGCAGCCTGCGTTAGTTAATGTGTTATGGCTGATTGCTACAGACTTGTCTGTTTTGACTCCGCTCCTCTACTCTGTTCATTAACTTGTCTGTAGATTTTGTTATTATTTGTTGTAGTGACTCTGTTATTTCTGCCCCCAACTTGTGGCCAGCAGTAATTTGACATAAATATTAAAGAAGGAATAAACATATTGCTTTTGTCTGTTTATATCACAGTTTGCTGACAGGCACATGTAGTTGTGTTTCTTGGCATTCAGTACCCTTCAGTTCCCTGAGACTGTATGCCTTTAACAATTTACACCATGCCATCTTGCCCTATGCCATCTGACCCTATGACATCTTGCCCTATGACATCTGACCTATGCCATCTTGCCCTATGACATCTTGCCCTATGCCATCTGACCTAGATATTTCCACGTCTTCATTATCTGTTTCATATCTGTCTCCAGCTCTCTACCCTGGTCATGTTTGTTTCCTTACGTTGCCCTCTGTTTCTCGTATCCATGTGATGCCAGTACAAAGACTGCCTTGTAATGTTATGAACATGTTTCCTCAGTATGGGTTCTATCAAACAAAAGTGCCTCTTCCGCAACTCCTGTTCCACTAGTATTTATTTGCCTGTTTCTTCCCTTCAGTTTGTCTTTCTTTGTACTTAAACTTTGTACTAACAATGTGTCTGTGCATTTAACATACATGCTGAGACTAGAAAAACTACAGTTGTTTTCAACAACTACAAAAAATAAGAGCTTCGGGGGGATCCTTCATCGTTTTAGTGCAAAGTCTGTGAAATTCCTGCATGAGGATATGATTAACAAATTTCTCATTACATATAATAGATAGCTTCAGTAACCTGCTTCAAGCATAATAGTGGTATCCTGCATTTGGCTGTCTTAGATATTTTCTATGGTTGCTTTATATGAGATTGTATTGATGACATCAACTTGTTAATTAACTTGGACTGTTTTTTTGTTTTACCTTCTCATACATCTATTTTACTTTCATGTTTTCTTGTGAAAATCATGATATTTAAATTGTTTTGTTTAGGAATGTTTTCCTCTTTGATTTTTACAAACATTTTTTGGGGGGCAACTTGAACTTCTCAGAGCATTTTCTGATAGTGATTAATAACTTGTTTAGAGGAAAGAACAATAATTGAAGAAAATTCTCACCATTGGTAGCAAGTGCCTGATTTATGTTTTTTTCTTGAAACATCTAGTATTATTGCTGCATAATCCTCTGGAAAACCAACAGATGCATCATCTGTACCCTTATTGTCATACGTCGATATTACCTTAAATTTTACTAACTTTATAACCAGACATTTACTGTAGATGGGCATCGTTTTAAAACCTAGTTGAGGTCAATGTAAGTAAAGTTCTAAAGTTACGTTTACTTTAAAAATAGTGTTTCCCAGTAATAAGAAAGTTACTAAACTTAGTCTTTATCTTAGTTTGAAAGAAAAGCTAAGCAAGATGGCAAATACAAGTTTACGATTTGTGTTCTTGAATGATCATATCTAAAATATTTCATGGTGATCTTTTCTCTAGATGCAGGAGCTTAATCAACGAAATCAAGAAACAGTCAGACAGAGTAAGATCCCTTAAGATGTATATGAGTTTTTGTGTTTCATATTGTTTTAGTCAAAGATCTAATATGACTTAATGCAGCACTAGTATGAGTTAGTGCAGCACTAATGTGAGTTAGTGCAGCACTAATGTGAGTTAGTGCAGCCCTAATGTGAGTTAGTGCATCAGGAATATGAGTTAGTGCAGCACTAATGTGAGTTAGTGCAGCACTGTGATCTGAGTTAGTGCAGCACTAATGTGAGTTGGTGCAGCACTGATGTGAGTTAGTGCAGCACTGATGTGAGTTAGTGCAGCACTGATGTGAGTTAGTGCAGCACTGATGTGAGTTAGTGCTGCGCTAATACCAGTTAGTGCGGCGCTAATACCAGTTAGTGCCACGCTATACGGCGCTAATACAAGTTAGTGTGGTGCTAATATGAGTTAGTGCTGCGCTAATACGAGTTAGTGATATGAGTTAGTGCAGCGCAAATATGAGTTAGTGCGGCACTAATATGAGTTAATTCAGTAAAACCATAGGAATGGACTAATAGTGCAGTAAAAACGTAGGAATTGAGTACAATTTCAAACATAACTGAATTTTGTTATTACTGCAGAGTGTTTATAGATTCTTGTATTCATTTATTTGTTATTTAATTTATTTGTATGTGTGTGTGTGAGTTTTTTTTTCAAATCTATTGTTTGTGAGACACAGAAAGAATAAGACTACTGTTCCCTCATACAAGGCAGCTACTTTTTGGTTGGCATATAGGCCTAGCAACCTCATCATGTACTACAGACACCACCAATGCTAGAGCTACAATTGTGGGTCCATGCTCCGCTGGAAGCACAAAGGAAATTGATGATGATTAATCTTGTTAATTCTTGTGCATTGTGCCCTGATACATTTGTTACTACGTTGGCATTTCTGTTGTTTAATTGTAGTTTGATGGTGACATGAATGTATGTACACGTGATATGTTTAAATGTCAGACAAGCCAGCTTGTTCTTTTGTATATGCAAGTCTTCATACACATTATAAAATGGATTAATAAACGTAACTGTTTTTGTGTGAGACATAAAGGGAAGCCAAAGAACACATGGATACATAAACATGATGGTGATAAAGATGACCTTGAGCAGATGACACTGGCCAGGAATGCTTGGGTTTTATTTGTTGAATACCTATACACCACAGGGAGCTAACAGGTAATGAACTGTTTTTGTACACTTTCTCTTATTAGGCTGGTGAAATGGAGCAGGAACTACAGACTCTAAAATCTTCAGAAGCAGCCTTGAAGAGAGAGAAGTCAGTGCTAGAAGACAGACTAGGTCAGCTGCAAATTGATCTGGAAAGTGCCAGAAGAGAAGCAGAGGAGGCCATGTTTAAGGATGCCCCTGAGTCACCTGTTCTGTCAGGTATGTAGACAAGATTTTTGCAGTTACAATCTGGAGGGCATGTCTTTAATATATATATCATCATTATTTTCCTTGAGGCTCCTTACAGAGCATGAAACCACCACTCTAGCTGGTCTCTACAGGAAGCCTGCATCAAGCATAAGCTCGTACATTGGTGGTCTCTGTGGTAATTATTTTAACTTAAGTTGTCTGCCCCATGCACAGCCTCGTATTAGTTGCCCTGAACGACATGCTTGCTTGAGTGTGCACCAGTCCTTTCTTTGTCTTTTCAGGGACCATCAGGAACTATATGGGGAAGGTAGATATATATGTATATATTTACATACATATCCAATGCACCTTCTGTGGATGCTCTTGAAGCTAATCTGTTAGCACCTTCATTGGCACATATCCCTGCATGATCAGAAATGTCTGCTACTGGACGATCGAGGATACATACTCTTACCTTGCCGGAGAAAAATGGAGTATCGATCAATACATCTGCCAGTGGATAGCATGCTATAGTACCCCCAAATGTTACACATTTAACTGAGGTACCTGTACGACTGGATGAATCTACTACGGATCGTCTAACACCAACTGTAGTGCATCCAGTATCACTTAACACAGATGCTGGTATATTGAATAAAACCCCTTTATGAAAAGTGAGAGTGCCTGTGCCATCATGTGAGGATAGCACCTGCAAAGCATGTCTGCATAATAATCTCGGTTTTGCTCCTGGTTGAAAAAAAGTTTTGCATTCCAAAAAATTGGAATTATTGTCCAATTCAACGCTACATGCATTAGCACAATTTTTAATATTGTCATCTTCATTAATGTTGTCATATTACACAGTTTCAAGGAACCTCAAGTTATTGTGTCTACTTTAGGTCAAGCTGTTCTTGATACTAGTATTTTTAAGATTACACATTTTTTTAAAACTAAAGTGTCTTCCAAAAGCCAAGATAGAAACTTCACCAGGTGTTGAACTGAAAGAAAACAGCTTTTTATCTTCTTCTTCTTGCGATTGCATCTTTGATGTTTACACCGTCAGACAAGTTCTCATGATGAATTCGACTGTTGTTTGAAGTTCCTCTTTAGCTCCATATAGCTTTGAGTTTAATGTTGAGTCATTGGGCCAGTATATCTTTCTTAACTGGTCGTACAGAGGACAATCCTGTAGAACATGCTCAGCAGTTTGTTCGTTTAATCCACATGTGCACAGTGGTGAAGCAGACAATCGTAGCTTGTGCATGTGTTTATTCAGTTTGTTATGCCCTGTCCTGAGGCGAAAAGTGGTGATCTTTCCCTGCCGCTCAAGAGTGTGGTAGTCGTCGTTGGGTTGATTCTGTTCTCTTCTGATAGTCTGGATAGCTCTCTTTTTCTCAAAGTATGTGATTTCATTATCTTCTTGTTCACATTCTCCTCCCTTTTTTGCAAGTTTATCTGCCTTTTCATTTCCGGGTACACCACAATGAGATGGTACCCACTGAAGTATGGTTCTCTTTTTGGCAGCTACTTTGTTTAGTTCATTTCTCAGATGCGGGAGTTTACCACCCTTGAGAGCTTGCAGTACAGACAGATGACTACCTGGTGGCAGTCAGAGTTGGTGTTATAAATCCTATTTGCAGCTTGCTCTAGAGCTTGAACCTCAGCTGTATAGTTGGAACAGAATTTACCAGTGGGAAGGTGCCTAGTCTCATAGTGGTTGTCAGGATATGAGATAAAGATACCGGCACCTCCATTCCTAACAGCATTTGTTGCTGATCCATCTGTATAGGCATGTAACCATGATTGTTCAGGATAGCTTTCTTGGATCATACTCAATGTAGCAGTTTGTTTTTGCAGATCATTATACTCATATCCACTTGTGAGACCACTGACTGATGTATTAATTTGGAGGGCACTGCTGGCCTGTTCACATGGTACAGGGTATAGGGTGGGCTTCAGTGTTGTTGTCTTCATGGATAGGTCTTCTTGATGCTGTCTTTTAAGAGTTTTTCCCTGATGCACAAAGCTGCTACGTTTTAGACGTCCCAATGCCAGATCATCTAGTCTTGCCTTCATTGGGTGCGTTGGCATACTGTTGTACTTTTCCACCTGGATCATGCTTTTTGTGTCTCTTCTATAGGAAGCTTTTTGTCAAATACTGCAGGAAAACTGAGTGTTTTGGGCATGGCTATTTTGGAAACATAAAAATTCTTGTTCATAAATTGCTCACTTTAATTAGAGGCTTCGGAAAAAAAATTCCAGGTCTCATTTGAACCATATGAGAAAAAGAAAAATAATCATTTATTTATCAGCTTTGTAAATGACATAATAGCTGGTTTATCAACTTGGTAGATGACATAATCTTTGGTTTGTCAGCCTTGTAAATGACATAACCATTGGTTTATCAACTTGGTAGATGACATAATCGTTAGTGTGTCAGCTTTATAGATGACATAACCATTGGTTTATCAGCTATGTAGATGACATAACCATTGGTTTATCAACTTTGTAGATGACACAAATCTTTGATGTATCAACTTTTGTTGATGACATAATCTCTGGTTTATCAACTTTGTATATGGCATAATCTTTCATTTATCAACTTTGTAGATGATGCAGTTTACCTACAGTTGAGAGAGGAGGCTGCCTTGGCAAAAGGGCAAGTGGATTTCTTAAACTCTGTGATTGTAGAGCTGCAGAACAAAAACCAGGATCTGCTTCACAGACTGTCTGTAATGGAAGATTCTGGCATTCACACCAATGGGGAATTCAGTGAAGCTTTAGAGTGAGCTGACTTTATTTTTATTGGAAATTCTGATTCTTTCAGAGCCTTTTTTGTTAAGTATATTAGTAGTATATCTTTTTTAAAGTGTGTCTTGTTTTTCCTACTTTTGTACTAATTGTCCATGACTCACTTCAGTATGTCAGAAATGGTTACATATGACACTGAAGAATTCTCCTTCTTGCTTCCATTGACAAAGAATTGTTGTATATTTTTTTTCACTTAATGGAATGCTCCTTTTGCCTCAGCTATTCTACTCTTCACTTCTGAGATGCATCTTCCATCCGATGTTATTAACATGCCTAGGTATTTGACTCATTTTAAAACTGTTGCATTTACTTTGATGGTGCATTCTGAAGATGTTTTACAGAAGAATGTTAAAAATGCAGTCAACCAATTAATACCCTTTAGCTCTCAGAGGAGCATAGGCCTTCAACAAACACATGCCAAGTCTTCCTGTCCTGTACCATCTGCTCAAGTTCTTTCCATGTTTTCCTCATCATTTTCACCTCTGTATCCAGTTCTCTTCTCCATGTGTTTTTTGTTCTACCTCTGCCTCTCTTTCCCTGTGGATTCCAGAACAAGGACAGCCTTGTAATGCTATCAACAGGTTTCCTCAATGTGTGTCCTATCCATCGCCAGCGTCTTCTTCTCAACTCTTGTTCCACTGGCACTTGTCTAGTTCTTGTCATCAGTTCCACATTTGTGACTTTGTCATACCATTTCAATCCTTCTTTTCTACGCAAGCACCCGTTTATAAAAGTCTGTAGCTTTTTAGTTGTTGTTTTTGTTGTTCTCCATGTCTCAGAGCCATACAATAGGACTGACTTGACATTTGAGTTGAAGATTCTTATTTTCGTGTTGGACTTGATTTCTCTTGTTCTCCATATGTTTCCCAATGCAATGAAAGCACCTCTTGCTTTTTGTATTCTTATTTTGATATCATTGTCTGTCCCACCAACTTCGTCTATATTACTGCCAAGATATGTGTACGATTCTACATCCCTTAGTGGTGTTTCTTCAAGTTCAACCTTGTTGTCTTTTCTTGCATTTATTCTCATAATCTTTATCTTTTCCCTGTGTATTTTCAGGCCCACTTGTTGTGACCTCTCATCGAGAATTTTCATTTCTCTTGCATCTGATTATGGTTATGGGACAGAAGAGCCAAGTCATCTGCAAAATCCAGATCATCAAGCTGTTTAGTCAGATTCCACTGGATTCCATTTCTGTTGTGTGATGTCGATATTTTCATAACCCAATCTATTGCTAGTAAGAAAAGAAATGGAGACATGAGGCATCCCTATCTCACTCCCATTCTAATCCTAAACGGTTCGGTAAGTTGTCCTTCATGAAGAACTCTGCATGTCATATCTTCATAGGTCTTCCTTATTAAGTTAATGATCTTCGTGGGAACTCCATAATGCCTCATCAATTTCCAAAGTGATTCTCTGTCTACACTGTCAAATGCCTTTTCATAGTCCACGAATCCGATGTATAGCAGTGAATTCCATTCCAGACTTTGTTCAACTATTATTCTCAATGTGGCTAACTGGTCTGTACAGGATCTGTTTTGTCGAAAACCTGCTTGTTCATCTCTCAGTTGCTTGTGTATGAACTCTTTTAATCTCTCAAGGATGATTCTGTTCAATACTTTTTCTGGCACTGATAGTAACATTATTCCTCTATAATTTGTGCACTCTTGTAAATTTCCCTTCTTAGGCAACTTGACCAGATAACCTTCCTTCCATTCTGCTGCTATTTCCTCTCTCTCCCAGACTTTGCCAAGTAGTTTGTATAATATCTCTGTAGAGGTATCAATATCTGTTTTGATGGCCTCTGCTGGTATGCCTTCTGGACCAGTTGCTTTTCCATCTTTCAGAAGCTTTATGGCTTTCTTGGTCGTTCACAGCTGATTAGTAGCTCCTCTTCTGCTGGCTGGATGTCTAGGGAATTAGTTGGAGCTGGTCTATTGAGAAGTTCCTCAAAATGTTCTGTCCATCTCTTTATTTGTTCTTGTATATTACTTAGCAATTTTCCATTCTTATCTTTTATGAGGCCATTTGCTTGCTTATATTTCCCTGTTAGCTTCTTTGTGTTGTTGTACAGGTCCCTCATATTTCCTTTGGCTGCAGCTTCCTCTGCTTCCCTTGCCAACTCTTCAATATACTTCCTCTTGTCTCTTTTGATGTTTCTTTTTTAATTCTTTGTTTGCTTCTGTGTACACTTCATGAGCCTTGGCTTTGGAGCTTCTGGTTTTGCTTCTGTTTAAATATGCTTTCTTGTTTTTCCTGTCTTCTATCTTGCTAATGGTTTCTGTTGTTATCCATGCTGTGTGCCGATGTTCTCTTTTTCTCAGTACTTCTTCACATGTCTCGTTCCATATATTTTTTACTTGTTGCCAGTGGTCTTCCGTATCTGCTTCATCTTCCAGCTGTTGGAGTACTTGGTATTTGTTGGATACTGTGATTTAAAATTTTCTCTTATTTCCTGATTTCTTAGATATCCCACATTATACTGTTGTCTACAGCTATATACTGTTGTAAATTTCTTTTGAGTTTTAATTTTGTTTTAGCCAACAGAAGATGGTGGTCTGATACCACATCTGCTCTCTACATACTTTTACATCATGCAATGATTACCTAAACTTCTTACTTATGCATATGTGATCAATCTGATTCTCAGTTCTGTGGTCAGGTGATATCCATGTTGCTTTATGTATTCTTTTATGTGGAAATATGCTTCCTCCTATAGCTAGTAGTTCCCCATTCTCGTTCATCATACCTACTCCATGCTTTCCCATGATTTCTTCAAAGCCAGTGTTGTCTGTTCCTATTTTCGTGTTTAGGTTCCCCCATCAGAAGTGTGATGTCCTTTCTTTTCTTTTTGTCCAAGACATTTTGTAGTCTGGTGTAAAAGTCTTCTTTCTCAGATTCTTTTTTATCATTTGTTGGTGCATAACATTGGATGATGTTTATATTTACTTTCTTTTTGGCTGATTGAAACCTTGCTGTTATAATTTGAGGTCCCATTGCTTCCAATTATATAAGTGCCTTCTGTGCTTCCCTAGACAACATTATAGCAACCCGTTCACTGTGGTGGGCTCTTTCCTCCTCATGTCCTGAGGACAACACCATTTCTCCTGTGATCAATCTCCTCCTCTCTATGCCCTTCCACTGTATCTTGCAGAGACCCAGGATATCAATCTTGTAATTTGTCATTTCTGCTGCTACCTGTGCAGTTTTCCCTTGTTCACATAGAGTGCGAACATTGCAGGTGCCAATCCTGGAGATTTTCCTAGACGAAAAAAGGTTAGTCGGCAACCCAGACTCCTTTCGGCTATCTCTGGGTTGCTTGATGCGCCTCCTTTCCAGAGGACCTTCTTCTGTCTTGGGCGGCTGAGTTGATTTATATTCTGTATTTGACTTGTCCATATTTGTTGAAGTTTTTTTGGTAAAAAGTTTTTTATGGGATGGGTTAACCAGCCCCATGCCCAACCCTACTTAGTGTCTTTTTACGACATGCATTGTAGGGTACAGTGTTACTATTCTTTGCTCCCCTTTCGTGCCCCGGTAACACACAGGTGTAAAAATGCAGTGGTCCGCTAACAAGAGTAATGAGGATGTCCTGAAAAAGGCAGTGTGCAAAGGAAGCTTATTCCTCATGTTAGAAGGAAGCAGTCACCTTTCTTTGGGCACGTTATGAGAAGAAGAAGGAAGCTGGAATATATCTTGACAACAGGAAATAACAAACAGATAATGAAAAAAAAATTTTTTAACAAGGCAACTTATATATATATTTAAAAATAAATAGACTACACTTTTTGCACGAAGATGTATACAACATATATAGATACAGTCAGTGTTGGGATGCAAAGGAATGCTCACTGCTCTTACGTGAATTCCAGGGTTATATGTCTGAATGCACGCTGCTCATAACATGCACAAAGAAATGTGAAAACAGGAAAGATTGAAGGAAAAACAGATAGAGGACAACAAAGAGAGAAGATACAGGACAGTTTGACATCGTGGCTTGGAACAAGAAGTTAACAACAGAATCTACACACTAACATAGTTACTGATGTATGTTATGTCGGTCGGTCTCACTCAAGTTAACAACAGAATCTACACTAACATAATTACTGATGTATGTTACGTCGGTCGGTCTCACTGAAGTTAACAACAGAATCTACACTATAACATAATTACTGATGTATGTTACGTTGGTCGGTCTCACTCAAAATAGTAACTCTCCCAGAAAAAAAGTGCGCAACGCACAGTGTGCAGCTTGCGCGGCGTGGGTGTTATATAAAACAAATACTTTGGTTTTATTTGTTATTTTTTTTATTCTTTCACGAAATTAGTAGCGGTCGACAAAGAAAAAGTGCGTAAAAATTGGTGTGCATGAGGCAATAACATACCAAAGTGAATTGTATTTTCGGACACGGCCAACTCTATGTCACCCTCACCCAATGTACAAATCATGAAAACTTGAAAGTTTTTGTTAAAACCACTTATTATCAGGGAACACTCTTTGAAAACAATCCACAGACTTTCACACGAAATGTTGTCATCATAGAACTTTTAAATTGAATCTAAAATAACATAATTCTCCCCGTGTGTACATTGGTCACAGCTGAGGAATGCAACCGTGTTGAAAACAGCACACTATAATTAAAAACCTGTCATGTTTGACGGGTTATTTCTAGTAAATAAATAATACTTGAGACCAGAAGTTGTGGAGAAACACTTACACCACCAGAATGTTACTTGAAGAAGAAGAATTTTGTTCCTTATTTCCAGTCCTTCTTTTGTTTTGTTAAAATGTTATTGTTTAATATTTTATTTTAATATTTTGCTGAATTTAAATATTCCCATAAAGGACACCGACCCGCAGCCGAGCTCCACCACGCCTGTTCTGTGATATATGTGATGTGTTTGACCTCCATGACACTGAAGATTGTCCCAAGCAAGCCATGTCCAGTAGTCCTGAACCCAGCCGTCACCATGGTGACCCTAAGAATGCAAGACCATACTGTAACATATGTGAAGGTGAGATAGCTAGTGTTTGCATCTTTAACTTACTTTATCTTTTCTTACGCTGCTCCTGAGTTTAGGGAGGCAAGGATTGTGAGGACAGGAACTGGTCACCCCACCTCATAAAGCTCTAAGTGAGATCTCTAACATTTAACTCCCCTACAGCAACATCTGCTGTGGAACTACCTTTACCTGTAAGTGTCAGAGTGTTTTTATTTTTAGACAAAAGGACCAGGCTTGAAATGAGGTCAAACCATGCTCTAGTTTACTGAGCTGCACAGAGGGTACCTGGCTGCTCATGAGTTATGGAAGGCAAAGGCAGACCTAGTATAAGTGAAGCCTCTAAAACTTCACTCCACTTTGGCAGTATTTACTATAGGATTACCTTTGTATGAATGTAATAAATAAAAGCTGTCATTTTAAAAACAAATTTTGGTATTAAAAAGATGAAGTAATGGCTGTTTTAAATTGTACTAAAGCAAAATTAATGTCTTTACTACATAAACTGAAATAATTTGTGTTTTACAAGATTGAAGTCACAGTTTTCATGATACGATATTACTGAAGTAAGAGTTTTTTTTTTTTTTTAAATTAAGTAAACATAAGTGTGTGCAAAAGTGTTTTCTTCAGTCAGTTTTAGTAAGGGATTTAGTTGCACAAAATAAATGTTCCTGACACGAGTTTAACAAGGATCTGTTGTTTTTGTTTTGTTTTTTTTCTTAATTATTGACAGATGTAACAGGTATGTACTTGCCAGAGTGGAATTTGAGTTTTTTAATTGCACCAGGTTAATGTGAGGTTTTTTTTTTTAAACACAGAAAGTTCAGTAACTCTTTCTTGATGATAATACATGGATGAAGTAAGGTTTCCAGTGATTGTGTTGTACATTATAACTTATTACTCAACATGATTGATTGTTAAAAAAAATAAATAAATAAATAACATTGCTTAAAATGTTTGATTGTTTAAAGCAAAAAAATCAGTTACAGCGCCCAGCGTATTTGGACAAATATATTGTTAGAGGGCAGTAACTCTTGTAATAAGCACATATTCAGAGAAGATATTATTTTTGAGTCAAAACATTTTAATTGTATAGTATATCACAGACAGTCACTGATATAATAGACAAGTCTTCCATGCTTTTACTTCTGTGTACATATGCAGCATGTATTTATTATTTTAATATGGTAAAATAAATGTACTTATTTCTTGGTGGGACCAGAAGACGCAGCAATAGAGACCGCAGTCAGCGACTCATAGCTTGACTGCCTGCATCAGGACCAGCGAACCAGAGCTGGTCAAGACCGTGCTCCACCTCCCTGTGGTGGTCCTGGAAACAGTCTGCAGCAGTGCAGGCTGGCTGAGCGAGCACGGATCGCAATGGGAAGGCAAACCCGGTCCTAAAAAATGCCGTGCAGAAGTCGGATGTGTCGACCGAAAGGTGCAGATATCACAGCTTAGGCGTAAACAGACACAACGCAACCACCGTCCTTTTCAGGGCGAACGAAGAAGAAGAAGAAGAATTTCTTGGTCACTGTGTTCTCTCACGAGATAATATGTCGGATAATCATATTGCAAGTTTTTTTTTTTTAAATTAATAAAAGAAATGAAATCTAGCAAATTGATAGCATAAACAATTCAAGTAAATTTGTGTTTAAAACAATTTTTAAAAAAAACAGTAGCAAACATTACTTGCGAATCAGTAAGTGTAACCATAAAAAAGTTCTCGCCAGAAGAACTCTTTAATTCCGTAATTATTTTCCACCCTGTACCGGAATTATTTTTTGAATTCTAAACAGTAAAATTTCTTTGTAGAATCGTACACATATCTTGGAAGTAATATAGACAAAGTTGGAGGGACAGACAGTAATATCAAAAAAAGAATACAAAAAGCAAGAGGAGCTTTCATTGCATTGGGAAACATATGGAGAACAAGAGAAATCAAGTCCAACATGAAAATACGAATCTTCAACTCAAATGTGAAGTCAGTCCTATTGTATGGCTCTGAGACATGGAGAACAACAAAAACAACAACCAAAAAGCTACAGACTTTTATAAACGGGTGCTTGCGTAGAATAGAAGGACTGAAATGGTATGACAAAGTCACAAATGTGGAACTGATGACAAGAACCAGACAAGTGCCAGTGGAACAAGAGTTGAGAAGAAGACGCTGGCAATGGATAAAACACACATTGAGGAAACCTGTTGATAGCATTACAAGGCAGTCCTTTTTCTGGAATCCACAGGGAAAGAGAGGCAGAGGTAGACCAAAAAAACACATGGAGAAGAGAGCTGGAAACAGAGGTGAAAATGATGAGGAAAACATGGAAAGAACTTGAGCTGATGGCACAGGACAAGAAGACTTGGCATGCGTTTGTTGAAGGCCTATGCTCCTTGGGGAGCTAAAGGGTATTGATTGAAACAGTAAAATATACGATCTTTTAGTGTAAATTTAATATGAATCTTTTCTGTGAATAAACGCATATATCAAACTGTAGAGAAATGGATAGAGTCACTATATAAAGTGTCTTTGTTAGTATTAACTCAACTTTGTTTGGTACACATAAAAACATATTGCATGTAAATATAAAAACATTAACAAAATTCACAGTAGAATATGAACTTAACCAAAGATAATTTATTGTTGCAGACAATGAAACTTTTTTTTAGTCTTAAAACTTTAAGATAATCCATTTATGAAGTAATGAAACATTGAATGTGACAGCTTTAGTGTTATTCACAGAATTTTTGCTATGGTCCCTTAAAAAAATAACAAAATATGTTGAATATTGCATTACATAATTTCCATACAGATAAAACTAGAGTAAAATTACATAAAAACTTTTTACACTTGTTTTGGGTTTTAACAGTGTCCCTCGATTCATCTTCTACCAATGATTAGTCTTTTGATTTAACTGTAGGTCTAGTTCTGTTGATTTTCAATAGGCCAAGCTAGGGCCATGCCCACTCGTCAGATAAATCTATTGTCTAACATTTCTGCACCGATGGCGTCATTTGGCAAAAAACTGTGACTATCAAACATTCATCGTCACTATCAACGTTTCCAAGTAATGTTTAGACAATTATTTGCTTAGGGGGCTTAGAATTTGGAAATATAAAGCATGACATATTTCAGTAGCAATAATAAAGAAAACCGCAAACACGTGAATCGTCACACAAATTGTAATATTAACATCAAACACGTACACACTCTGCCTAACTATGCTATAATTGGTTGTTTCAGTAGTAAGAGAAGTCATCTTAAAACATGGACTGTAACTGATTATTTATTGTTATCTACCTTTCTCTAGCTTTTGGACATTCAACAGAGCAGTGTGATGATGAGCAGACATTTTAACTGCCCTCCACTAGTTATCCTCAACCAGCTGCTACCAGTTTGCACTCACAAGAAGTGGAAGACTCTCTGCTTGTGTGTGTTTGACCTGGACACATGACGTTAAAGCCACAACCACACTACGATGCATATGGCTTTTATTATTCTTACGACAGATGTGTCAAGATTTGCTAGTGGCCTTTGATAAATATTCAGCTCTGTCGGAGACTTGCTGTCTAATGTTAGAATATTTCATTGTTTGTCACTTGAATTCTTTAAATATTAAGTAAGACATTTCCCATATCTGAGCACGGACTGTGTCAAATATCACATCTCAAGATATGGCTTTTTTCCTTCCTCTAGATTTTCCACTTGCTAGTTCAGACTGTTTTAGATATTTGTATATATGACATTTACCTAGGAATCATGTAAAGTTAAAATATCACGTGTTTATGTCTGTCTGTATTTATTTTATTCATTACCTTTCATCTCTGCACAGGACAGAGGCCTTCTTCACAATATACATCAAGCCTGCCTGTTTTGTGCCATCCATTCAAGATCTTTCTAGATCTCCTTAATCCCCTTCATCATTTTCATTTGATCACCTCATGGAGCTGGTCCCCTTGAAGGAATCCTGCAGTGATCAGTCACATGTTCCTGTTGCTGCTGTAGTTTCTGGAGCTGTTTGTTCTACAGGATGAGGTTGCCAGCCTCATACACAACCTCATATTAGTCACCTTGTACAACATGCTTGAGGGTACAGTATTCCTATTCTTTCTTTGTCTCGTCAGAGACTTCGTGTTATCTCCCCTCATGTTATCTCCCCTCATGTCTATGTTTAATTCCCTTCATGTTTTTTTTTTGTAGTCTCCCATTACTTCCCTTACCATGGGTTCCAGATCAAGAACTGTTTTATACTGCTGTCAGCTGGTTTTCTCAGTGTATGCCCTAAGTCAATGCCAGTATCTTCTCCTCATATTTTCTTTTTGTGTCAGGTTGAGATTTATTATTTTATTGCTTGAGCTCACAAAAATAAAACAAGTCAAGGATTTTGTTCACTTGTACTGGACAGAGGCCCGTAATGAAGAATGAACTGTGTGCAGGGTCTGAACTGCAGGAAATGTGACAACTTTTTCCAGTGTTGTGACGAGTTTAATACTATCTGTGTAAAGTCTTAGCATAAATTTCCTGGTGATATCCAATGTTTTCTGTTAATATACGGGGACACTGATAACACAAAACCTTATTCTGGTGGAATGAAACACTGTTTATGAAATGGTTTCACGTTAGACTTGTTATCATGATGTGGTGACATTTTCTTGTGTTGGCTGAGACAAAGTGCATATTGTTAACGAAGCATTATTTGTTGTTCAACTGACAAGAATTGAAACAAAGATAACAACACTATGTTTTGTACACACATATTATTTACACTTCTTGTTTTAACAAAGAATATTTGTAAGTGCATTTTTTTATGTCCTGCTGACAGGATTTGAAACAAGGAAAATACTGCGTGTCAGTTTGTAGGAAAATGTGGTACATTTCCTCTGTTAACAAAATTAAGCACTTAATTTACTGTATTTCCTCAGTTAACAAAGTTAAGCACACAATTTATATCACAAGATGCAAGGAAATTACTGCTGTTTCAGCTAAAAAATATGTTAACAAAAATAAGTGCACAATGGATGTTGGAGCTTGTGAGATACAGAAAATACTGCTGTGTCAGTTATGGGGAAATGCAGAACCTTTCCTATATTAATAAAATTAAGCCCACCATTTAAATCACAAGATTTGAAAAACTGCTGTGTCATTAATATGGACATATGGTACATTTCCTCTGTTTAAAAAAATGTAAACAAGTAATTTATGTCACAGGATGAAAGATGAGGAAATTACTGCCATGTCAGCTACCTAGAAATATGGTAAATTTCCTCTGTTAACAAAATGTATAGGCATACAGTACATTTCATATGTTTACAAAATTAAGCACATAATTTATATCACAAGATGCATGAATAATAATGTTGTGCCAGTTATTGGGAAATATGGTAAGTTTCCTTTGTTAACTAAATTGAGCACTTAATTTATGTCACAAGATGTGGAATAAGGAAGACGCTGTGTCAGTTTATAAAAAAATATGGTAAATTTCCTCCATATACCAGCACATAACTTGTGTCATAACATGTAAGATATTGAAAACACTGCTATATCAGTTATAGGGAAATGTGATACATTTCCTCAGTTAACAAAATTAATCACATATTTTATCTTCTTCTTCTTTGATCCTTAGCCGCCGACTGTCAAAGCAGTCAGTGGCCATCACACCTGGCGGCGTCTTGTAGGGCAACAACAAATTGATTCCACTTTGCTCGGTCGGTAGCCATCCTTCATACAGTGCCCCAACTCTGGTTCATTCTTTGCATCTCAGCCTCCACAGTCCTCCGCCAAGTTGTTTTTGGTCGACCTCTCTTTCGTTTTCCTTCAGGGGTCCATAGCATAGCTGTTCTTGTGATGGCATCAGGGTCTCTTCTGAGGACATAGCCAACCCAGCTCCAGCATCTGCCAGCTATGATGGTGTGCATGTCCTCTTGCTTGCTCTGAGTAAGCAGATTTTGGTTGGTGATGATATTCGGCCAAAAGATTCAGTGAATTTTTCTTAGGCATGTTGTGTGAACAGAGGACAATTTCGACATTTCCTTCTCTGTAACTCTCCAGCATTCCGCACCATAGAGAAGCACAGAAAGCACACAGCTCTGATATAATCTTAATTTTGTGCTTGTGCTGTACTGAGAGGACTTCCAGATGTTGTTTAGACTAAAAAAGGCTGTTTTTGCTTTGTTCATTCTGTTGTTGATGTCTTTGCTTGCTCCACCGTCTGGTGTTACTATGCATCCTAGGTATGTGAAGGTGTCTGTCTGTTCCAGTTGCTGATTCCTTACTGATATGGGCTCAGGGTTGCTCACATTGAGCATCATGACCTCTGACTTCTTTAGATTGATGTTCAAGCCCACCTGCTGGCTATACTTAATAAGTCTATCCGTTTTTTCCTGGATGTGTTGATGTGAATGTGCTAGCAGTGCAATTATTATTATTATTATTATTCCTTTGGCCATCGACCGACTAAGCAGTCTACGGCCATCACACCTTGCGGCGTCATAGGGCAACAAGAAATTGTCCGTTGTTCCGTTACACCTAGAGGCGTATTGGTACAACAGACTTTTAATTGTTGTTTCTGTGATCAATGTGACAAGCAAGCGGTTGATCAATCCGCAGTGCCCCGAACTTGCCCTTGTGTGTACTACCGCTATAAAACCACCTCGCCACTGAGACGTCTCCAGCCTAATTTCTTTCGGGACCGAAGGTCTGCGAAAAAGAGCAATCTGGTACTGGCACAGCACCCCTTTGCTGCCTCCACTGCACTGGGAGGACCCGACAACCGGGACCACACACAGCCTTTAGAGGACAATGGTCACCTGAAACGTCTAGCAGTGCAATGTCATCTGCATATTCCAGATCTTCCAATGTAGTCCATCTTATTCCTCTTGGACTGCCCTCTTTTGTCTGGCGCATCACCCAGTCTATGACTGTTAAAAATAGAGTGGTTGATAAGGGGCATCCCTGTTGTACTCCTGTCTTCACCTCAAAGGTTAGGTTGCTCTGCCCAACGCTATACGTAAAGTTGGCATAGAGGCTTTTTATGATTGACACTATGCAGCTTGGAATTCCATAAGCCCTCAGTATTTTCCATAAACTGTCCCTATGTATACTGTCAAAAGCTTTTTCAAAATCAACGAAATTAATGTACAGCTGTCTTTGCCATTCTGAACACTGCTCTATAATGTTCCTGAGGGTAAATATATGATCAACACATCTTCTGTTCTTTCTAAATCCTGCTTGTTCTTTCCTCAGTTTGTGGTCTACTGCTTTTGAAATTCTCTGTGTAATTATCCTGCCTAGTATTTTGCTGGGAACAGAGAGAAGAGTTATTCCTCTCCAATTATTGCAGTCTGCAAGATCTCCCTTCTTGGGCAATTTGACAATTATTCCTTTGTTCCACTCTGTTGGTGTTGTCCCTGTGTTCCACACTTGTGCAAATAGTGGTTCTAATAGTTCTGCTGCTAGCTCAGGGTCTGTCTTAAATAGCTCTGCATTTAAGTTATCATGGCCAGGAGCTTTTCCATTCTTTAACCCTTTGATTGCTGTGATGATTTCTTCTTTTCGTGGAATGTCTGTATTAACATCTAGATCGTTTTCAGCCTCGGGAACATTCAATTGTGTCTCTGGTGGTTCCTTGTTCAGAGTTTCTCTGAAATGCTCTGCCCATCTTGTTTCCTGTCCCTCTGCTGTTGTGATGAGATTTCCTTGCTTAACTCTTACTAATGTAATATTGTTTGCACCTCATTTTCCGCTGATGATTTTAGTTATTTTGTATACTGTGCTTTGTTCATTTCTCAGTGCTGCCTCTTCTGCCTGTCTTGCAAGATCGTCTAGAAAATTCCTTTTGTTGGCTCGGGTTTGGCGTTTAACTTCCTTGTCCAGCTGACTGTACTGTTTACTGTATAGTTGCTTGAACCTGGGGGACTTCGCTTCTGTTTTCTTTCTTTTCATTTCCTTTCTCATCGTTATGGTGTCTAATGTTTCTGGTGTTATCCAGTCTTGCTTCTTCCTTTCCTGGAATCCCAAGCATGATTTGCTGCTTTCCTTATATGTTGTTGAAATGGTGTTGAATTTCTGGTCTATATCATCAGTCAGTGTCTTTTCCTGACTTTTGGCAAATTGATATTGCTTCTTTATATCAGCCGCAAAAGCTTTTCTGGTAAGGGGGTCCTTCAATTTGCTGATGTCAAATTTTCTGTGTAGTTACAGTTGGTCCAGCCCTTCTTAGTTTCACTTTCAGTTTTGCTACTACTAAATGGTGATCACTTCTCACATCCGCACCTCCTCTTACTTTCACATCTTGTAATGCATGTCTCCATCTACCATTAATCATGATGTGGTCTATCTGGTTTCTGTCCCAACCATTTGGTGATTCCCATGATAATTTGTGAATTTCTTTGTGTGGGAAAAGTGTTCCTCCAATGACCAGGTTGTTAATGCTACAGAAACTTATTAATTTATCCCCATTTTCGCTTGCTGTTCTGCTGCCGCATTTCCCCATTACTCTTTCATTATGTCTATTGTGTGTTCCAACTTTCGCATTGAGGTCTCCTATTACTACGATAAGATCATATCTAGGTGTGTCTTCCATTTCTTTCTGCAGTTGTTGATAGAATTCATCCTTGACCTCATCATCGCTGTCATTCGTTGGTGCGTAGCATTGTATTATTGTAGTGTTGGTGAATCTCCCTCTCAATATTATTCTTATCAGTCTGTTGTTGATGGGTTTCCATTCCAGTAATGTCCTTTCTATTCCTTTCTGTAGAATAATGGCTACACCTTCATTGTGCTGTCCATCCTCTCTTCCAGAGTAAAGTACTGTTTCTCCTGTTGCTGTTTTAACTTTTCCTGCCCCTGTCCATCTGATCTCACTTATCCCTAGAATGTGTAATCTATAGTTTCTCATTTCTGCTGTGACCTGTTTTAGTTTACCCATCTCGTTCATTGTCCTGACATTCCAAAATCCTATTCTTGTTTCACGTTTTGCGGTCAGGACGTCCGTTTTCGTGTCAGTGGCTTCCTTTTAGCTTTCACCACTGACAATCATATGAGCCTCAGACTCCGGATGTCCGTCCCGCAGCAAAGTTTGTTCATTTGTTGTCGTTTCCGTAACTTCATTTCTTTTTACATAGACGGGGGTGTCAGCCCTATGCTAAAACCCCCAACCTGGAGGACCAGGGTGTCTGCTTTAGTCTGACCCCTGCTCGCGCAAACCTGTTCAGCTTGGTAGAACCTTCCAGGAGTAAAACTCTCGCTGGCATAGCTCTGGGGGTAATCGGGGTACGCAAGCTGCCATACCTCGACAAGGTATTGACACCTGTGATGGCAGACATATTTTATGCCCTGCTAATATGATTCTGTTACTTTACAGTACCCCTTATAGGATACTTGTTGTTATGCTGCTTTGTTGTGCCAAGACATTTTGTTGTTATGCTGCTTTGTTGTGCCAAGACATTTTTAGAGGTTCTTTGGTAATCACCTAATACTGAAGCTTCATCAATTTGTTAAGGTTTCTTCCTTCTTCTTCCTCGTTCATCCTGAAAAGGACGTTGGTTGCGTTGTGTCTGTTTATGCTGGAGCTGTGATATCTGCGCCTTTCGGCCGACACATCCAACTTCAGCACGGCATTTTTTGGGACCAGGTTTGCCTTCCCTCTTCGATCCCTACTCTCTCAGCCAGACTGCAGTGATGCAGCCTGTTTCCAGGACCACCACATGGAGGTGGAGTAGGGTCTTGGTCAGCTCTAGTTCACTGACGCAAGCAGTCAAGCTATGGGTCGCTGACTGCATTCTCTATTGCTGCATCTTTGGGTCCCTGTTAAGGTTTAACACCTAATACTGAAGCATTATCAATTTGTTAAGGTTTTACACCTAATACTGAAGCTTCATCAATTTGTTATCTGCAGATCAAGACAGGTCGCACACTGTAATGCCTGAAATCTGTTATTTGCATGAAATATAGTAGGAAACTCTATACAGAGCGATATACAACAGGAGGCAATCTGATCATCAGAAGTGGTCCCCCTGTCGATCAAGTGTTTTGGCCCCTTATTCTCCTTTACACTCTAAGGGGGGCAGGCCCACTTTGGTCATGACTTCCAAGTGTCAGCCTCCTGTTATCTAGGAAGAGCTAAGATTCAGTAAGCCAAAAAAAAAACCACACACAAAAAACTGCAAATCTTCTATTTTGAAGCAACGGATGCTCAAAAATTCATGAAGGCTTTTGAACATTTTTTTCTTGGAATTTCATGCAGTGAAAAAAGTCTTTCTTAAACGGTTTCTTTGCAAGTTGGTTTATGTACAGTTCTTACACAAACATAATGTTTAATTTTACAATACTGATAATATGACATTTGCAGATGAAGTGACATTATTTGAGTCAGTAACAGTGTTACAGACCTAACCTGCAAACCACACTGTTTTTATAATTTTGTTGAGATTATTCAGGCATCCAATTTCTCGTGTACATTTCCATTAATTATGCTCATTCAGGTTCATGTAATGTGGACAATAAAGAAAATCTTAAGAGGCAAGTCTGAGTGTGTGAATGGTCCAAAAAATGGCTATCGTTATTTTGCTGTGAACCTAGTTTGTAAAGTGACTAATTATTTATTTTTAATTAGTTTTTATATGTATGAGGCAAGTCTGAGTTGGTGAAATGTCCAGAAAATTGCTACAATTCCTATTCTGGGAATCTAGGTTTGTAAAGTGACTTTATTTTTGCCAGTTCATACATAAGTCAGTGCACATGTTATTGCCTATAAGCTGCCGGTAAACCAGATTATTTCATAGTCAGTATGTGAAAATATTAATAGTGCTGATAAGTAGTTTCATCAGCTTGGTAAACTGGTGGTGAAATTAGTGTTCATCCATTACTGATTAGTTTAGATGTCTTGGAAATTTTGGATCCATACTTTTAGTGCCAGTTGCTTCATCAGAATACAGCATGAACATGTTTAACAGGCCAGAACAGCAGCTCTGACAGTCATTACTGTGTTGGCAGCACAGTGAGAATCCCATTGCCCAACTTTGGCAACTGAGACATTAAATTTTATTTTGAACTTAGATTTGTAATTAACAAACATTTATTATGACATAGTTGAATAAACTGAAATTGTAGTTTTTTTTAAAAGGTGTGTTGCAACTAGATCTAACAAGGGCAGATTTTTCCTGATCTTTTTGTTTTTCCTCGATAACTTGCATCCAACAAGTTTTTGCTTCCTTACCTATGCCACCTGTTTAATGTAAATTTGGTGAATAATGGAGTCTTTCATGATCTTGAAGATAATGGTGTACATATTCAGTGTGAAGCATTCTCCTTTTAGACAGCATTAATGGATGTTGCATGTTCTACATTGAACTGATACTGTCTTGCTCCAGAAGTCATTTAACAGCGTAAGGAAAGTCATTTTCCTTGCCCAGCTGACAAATATAGATAGAGCCTTTGGGCTGAACTAACATGTTATTAAAACTCCTGTACTATAGACAAATGTGTCTGCATTCCTGGTTGTTTGAGCAGGCTGTTTTAGTAGGTACTGTCTGGTGTCATAATGGACAAAGTTTGACTGAGCTTCAGGGCCAATGTTGTTGATTCAGTCACGTTTTCACATTTACCGTAGTAGGGTGTATGTATGAGCTAGAGAAAAAAAAGTGAAAGAGAAATAACAGGGTTGGGTTTACCAAGAATGCAAGGGCTAAATCTTGGTATAATAACTAACATGGATAAAGTTGTATTTCAGTATAACAGAATAGAATGTCTGTAATAACGGAATGTCTGATCCATGGTAATAGTTTTTGTTTTTTTAATTTATGGTTCTTAAAACAATAACATTGTATGTATATATGTTTGTACGTATATATGATCCATACAGATATTATAGTGAGCTTGTGGTTAGTTATTGCTTTTATGCTCTATAATTTTCTAATAGCTGGAACAGAAATAACAAACTCTGTGTGATTATATGCTTTAGGTTTGTGAATTTTGCTTCATCATTTGTCATCTTAGGGGTAGCATCTTTCTCCCCTCCACCCTCACCACCCAGGACCAACCACAAAACAAATCCTTTGTATCTAAGGCATTTATAAATAGTCTAAATTTCACACTGCAGTTGCCATGGGTTTAAGGGTAGGGACTACACTGAGATGCAGTTCTCATACAGGAATTCAGTTAAAATACATAGGCATTACCTACAAAATAATAGTTTAGCTTACGAGAGTTTGACGGTATAGTGCTCTTGGCAGCCATAGGCAAAGTGACCATATTGGATTTTCAGCAAGTGCACAGTCCAGTGGATACCAGCCCATTGCAACATTCCAGGCAATGAAGAGGCAGACAAACTTGCTGAAGAAGGAGGAGAGCTATAACAAAATGATATAGGGACATCTTATGAAATGGCTAAAACAAACATCAAAGCCACATTCAAGTCCAAATGGGAAAAAGAGCACCCAGGCCATATTTTTTTTAAAATGATGCTTATCACCAGCTATCTAGGCGAGATCAGGTCATCATTTTCTCCTTAGGCACTGGATACAACAGGTTGAACAGCCACCACAAGTACAGGATTGGTACAACAGATCTCTGCACCTGTGGCACATTCCTCATGACAGCTAAACATTTGCTGCAGTCCTGTCCAACATACAGCAGTGAAAGGAGCAGCATATGGCAACAACCTGCTCTCAACGAAAAACTATGTTAATGTAGAAGTCTGAGGGCGAACGAGATGTCAGAAACCTTGAGCTGACTACTGCCTTTATTAGAGTCATTAATGTAGAAGTCTGAGGGCGAACGAAGATGTCAGAAACCTTGAGCTGACTACTGCCTTTATTAGAGTCATTAATGTAGAAGTCTGAGGGCGAACGAAGATGTCAGAAACCTTGAGCTGACTACTGCCTTTATTAGAGTCATTAATGTAGAAGTCTGAGGGCGAACAAAGATGTCAGAAACCTTGAGCTGACTACTGCCTTTATTAGAGTCATTAATGTAGAAGTCTGAGGGCGAACAAAGATGTCAGAAACCTTGAGCTGACTACTGCCTTTATTAGAGTCATTAATGTAGAAGTCTGAGGGCGAACGAGATGTCAGAAACCTTGAGCTGACTACTGCCTTTATTAGAGTCATTAATGTAGAAGTCTGAGGGCGAACGAGATGTCAGAAACCTTGAGCTGACTACTGCCTTTATTAGAGTCATTAATGTAGAAGTCTGAGGGCGAACGAGATGTCAGAAACCTTGAGCTGACTACTGCCTTTATTAGAGTCATTAATGTAGAAGTCTGAGGGCGAACGAAGAGGAAGAATGTTGTATTTCAGTTCACTAAAGCTGTATTTTTATTTTTTGCGTTAATGAGCATCAGATCTGAATGGAGTGCTCATCATTACTTTTAAAACTGTTCTCTAAATAGATTTTTGATAACTGATAGATCCTGAGTTGTTGGACTTTGAGATGTTAGTATTATAAAAATTGTATCTTCTGCAAAAGTTGACAGAATTATTTACAATAAATAAAAACTTTGATAGCAGAAATGTGTACGGATAAAGTGCCATGTGGTTGCTGTGGGGGTCTCTGATGAGGCAAGGAAAGAATTGGATCACTACCTGACATAAGAGGTGAATATTATGTAGCTGTGTGTGGAGCTGGCAACGTCATTATGTAAGAAAAACATTCTACAGACACCACTGCTACATGAATGCTTTAGTGTAGGCTTCCTTCAAAGAGACCAACTGCAGTAACATCTGCATGCTTTATTAGGATCAAAAATGGTGATTTTCAGATAGAAGTTTTAAAATGTAGTAGAAAAGTTTCTGTGTCAAATGTCCTGTCAGTTGATGAAAAAATAAGCAGGTTCAAAGTAAGGCTATGAGACGTTAATGGTTTTCTGTCTTAGGAAGAGCCCAATTTCATATGAAAATACAAAATTAAACATCAAAATTAAGCTTTGTTGTTGTGATGTGTTCTGACTATTAACTTTGACATATTTATTAATTACCAGACCCTGAGGTCTTTTATATTCAGACATGCGCTCCAGTATAACTGTAGATCTTGTGTCTAGGTTGAACAGAACGCGCCTCGCCAAAATGAGGCTAAACTATTATTTAAAAAATAAATATTTTGAAGGCATCCTAAATTATGAGAAAATAAAACTAATCCTAATTTTCATTTTTTTCTTCTTCCAATTTTGACATAAAATCCACTGCCACATTTCCCCTTTAATATCAGTAAATAAAAAGAGGAGGCAACCTCTACTCTACAGGTAATGTCAGTGTATATTCTTAGCTTATATTTATCTACGTGGTCTTTGCACCTTGTATAAATTATTTTTGTTTTTATATCTTAATAATCTCATAATGCAATGATACAAAAATAATGGGCAATGGCAATAAAAGTGTAAACACAACATGTGTGTCAGCTGACATTATTTTGTAAGTGCCACTTGTGAGCGTCGACATGTTGAGTTTCTGTTGCCAGCGTCGACATGTTGAGTTTCTGTTGTGAGTGATGACATGTTGAGTTTCTGTTGTGAGTGATGACATGTTGAGTTTATGTTGTGGGTGATGACATGTTGAGTTTCTGTTGTGAGTGATGACATGTTGAGTTTCTGTTGTGAGTGATGACATGTTGAGTTTCTGTTGTGAGTGATGACATGTTGAGTTTCTGTTGTGAGTGATGACATGTTGAGTTTCTGTTGTTAGTGTTAGCATGTTGAGTTTCAGTTGTGAGCATTAGCATGTTGAGTTTCTGTTGTGAGTGATGACATGTTGAGTTTCTGTTGTGAGTGATGACATGTTGAGTTTATGTTGTGAGTGATGACATGTTGAGTTTATGTTGTGAGTGATGACATGTTGAGTTTCTGTTGTGAGCGTCGACATGTTGAGTTTCTGTTGTCAGCGTTGACATGTTGAGTTTCTTTTGTGAGTGGTGACATGTTGAGTTTCTGTTGTAAATGTTGACATGTTGAGTTTCTGTTGTAAGTTTTGACATGTTGAGTTTCTGTTGTGAGCATCAACATGTTGAGTTTCGTTTGTGAGCGTTGAAATGTTGAGTTTCTGTTTTGAGCGTTGACATGTTCTGCGTGTTTTAAATTAGTGATCGTTGCTATGACATGAAATATTTATAACTGACCTCAATATAGAGCATCTGATTGGCAGAGTGGTTAGAGCACATGCCATTGTTGGCAACAGGTACTGGGTTGTAGGTTAAGTTCCTGGTAATGTCATACTCCAGTCATCCCAGCTGTAAATGGGTACTCTGCTGTTCAATTAGGGAAGGTAAAGGCAGCAAGAAAGGGAGCTGGTCATGCACCTTATAAAGTATGGTGAAGTCTCTAACATATGCCCCCCCCCCCCCCCTACGGCAGTATCTGCTATGGGACCACCTTTATCTTGTACCCACACTGTGGGTACTCTTGCATGTCATACAAGGCAACTAATGAGGTTGTGCATGGGGGGCTGGTAACCTCATCATGCCAAACAAATAGCCACAGAAACCACATGGCACATGCGTGTGGCTGCTTGGTGCGGGTATCCTGCAGAACCAGCTGCACTAGTGGCTCCATGTTCTGTAAGGAGAACAAAGAAAAACAATTGGTACCGGTATTCTTGTTGTGAATGTATCGTGGGGGTAGGTAGAAAGCTGGAGCTAGGTAGTTGGAGGCTTATTGATATAAACAAATGTCATGTTTTGTTCTGTCTAATGGTGAAACTTACTAAAGTCCTCTCAGTGGAACACTCATTTAAAATGTAAATATAATCTGATGGTTTACCAAGGCCTCGTATTGATTTTCTGTAGGACAGAATTTGGAAGTAGATATTTCTTCATTTTATTAAATGATGTAGATATATCTTTATTCTCTCAAGATGTAGATATTTCTTCAATCTCTCAAGATGTAGATATTTCTTCATTCTCTTAAGATGTAGATGTTTCTTCATTCTATTGCGATGTAGATATGTCTACTTTCTCTCAAGATGTAGATATTTCTTCATTCTCTCAAGATGTAGATATTTCTTCATTCTCTTAAAACATAGATATTTCTTCATTCTCTCAAGATGTAGATGTTTCTTCATTCTCTCAAGATGTAGATATTTCTTCATTCTCTCAAGATGTAGATATTTCTACATTCTCTTAAGATGTAGATATTTATACTTTCTCTTAAGATGTAGATATGTCTACTTTCTCTCAAGATGTAGATATTTCTTCATTCTCTCAAGATGTAGATATTTCTTCATTCTCTTAAAACATAGATATTTCTTCATTCTCTCAAGATGTAGATATTTCTTCATTCTCTCAAGATGTAGATATTTCTACATTCTCTCAAGATGTAGATATTTCTACATTCTCTTAAGATGTAGATATTTATACTTTCTCTTAAGATACCGGTATAGATTTTTCTACATTCTCTCAAGATGTAGATATTTTTTTATTCTCTCAAGATGTACAAATTTCTACATTCTCTCAAGATGTAGATGTTTCTTCATTCTATTCTTCTTCTTCTTTGATCTTTAACCACCGACCGTCAAAGCAGTCAGTGGCCATCACGCCTAGTGGCGTCTTGTAGGGCAACAACAAATTGATTCCACTTTGCTCGGTCGGTGGCCATCCTTCGTACAGTGCCCCAACTCTGGTTCATTCTTTGCATCTCAGCCTCCACAGTCCTCCGCCAGGTTGTTTTTGGTCAGCCTCTCTTTCGTTTTCCTTCAGGGGTCCAAAGCATAGCTGTTCTTGTGATGGCATCGGGGTCTCTTCTGAGGACATGACCAACCCAGCTCCAGCATCTGCCAGCTATGATGGTGTGCCTTCATTCTATTATGATGTAGATATTTCTTCATTCTCTTAAAACTTAGATATTTCTTCATTCAAGATGTAGATATTTCTTCTTTCTCTCAAGATGTAGATATTTCTTCATTCTCTCAAGATGACATATTTTGTGTGTGGCCATCTTCAGTTTTGGCCATGCTAGCCTGGTTACTTGAGCTTCTTTTCCACTTTTTTCTCCAGGTTGTCTTCAGTCATCTCACCCTTCTCTTACCTTGTTGGTTCCAGTCATGGACATATCTGCTAGTGCTAATTCATTCACTCCTTTCATCAACCTCTTGTTTGCTCCTTACAGAGCATGGAGCCACACCAATGCAGCTGGTATCCTTATTGCAAGAAGCCTGCATCAAAGTACATGATCCTGTGGCCAAGAAGCAATTTGTTTTATATGACGAAGTTGCCATCCACTTGCAGAACCTCACAGTAGTTGCCTTGTACAACATGCTTGAGGGAGCCAGAGTCCTATCCTTTCTGTGTCACCTCAGAGACACCCCCCCCCCCTCAGGAACTACACAGGGTATATCTGGTAATACTGGTTTATAGCTTACTAAGGTCATATCCCTGCCTGTCTCCACTTTCTCTCTTCAATCTCCAGCTTCACTGGTTGTTGTCTGCTTCTGTTCCACCATGGTTGTTTGTTTATTACTTCTTGTCATTTAAAGCCGAGGGGATTATGTTATATATAATGAAGCATATTAAACACGCACCACTATTATATATACTGATGCCGAGAAGCTGGAAAAAAAAAGTGTGGGAATGGATTTTCCCCGTGTTTGTCATGAGGTAGAGAGCAAATGGCTGCTGGAATGGAAAGTGCATGATTCAACCCACGGGTTTGTGTACAGACTACATGAAAACAATGAAAGTTACAAGTGCAACACGATTCCCAACAGCTATGGCCCTGAAAATGTGTACGCGTTGTGGCAGTATACTCGGTATAAAAAGGCCGTTGAGACAAAACACCCAGTACATGTGCTTGAAATGCCACGACTATCTGAAAACGACCGCCAACGAGCCATTGGTATGTTGGAGACCGGAATAAGCTCGCGGGCCATTGCCAGAAGGATGAATTGCCACCACAGCACTATTGTACGTCTCAATGAACGTTACGGAACCACTGGCAGTGCACAGGATAGACTTCGGAGTGGCCAACCACGAGTTACTACCCCTGCGCAAGATCGTCACATTGTGCTGAGTCACCTAAGAAATCGTTCTCTCCCGGCAAGTCAAACAGCAAGAGCAATAGTGGGTAGACGTGGGCAAGTCTCTCAAATGACAGTCATACGACGACTCAGAGATACAGGTCTTACTGCAAGACGACCTTATGTTGGGCCAAACTTGACTCACAGACATCGTCAGCAGCGCCTGCACTGGGCAGAGCAACATGTCAGATGGACTAGACTGCAGTGGAATGCTGTCCTATTCACAAACGAGAGCAGATTCAACATATCCTTTGCTGATGGACGTATGCGGATTTGGCGACGGTGTGGAGAGCGCTTGCAGATTGCTGTGTTCGTCAGCACAACCGATTTGGAGG
This sequence comes from Oreohelix idahoensis, assembly GCA_024509875.1. Taxonomy (NCBI): domain Eukaryota; kingdom Metazoa; phylum Mollusca; class Gastropoda; order Stylommatophora; family Oreohelicidae; genus Oreohelix; species Oreohelix idahoensis. Next base: position 336,126 of record JAMPIV010011437.1, on the reverse strand, counting down.
TGGCAGTATTAACATTTGGGGAGGATTCAGTTTTCACCATCGCTTGCCTCTTCACGTCTTCCGTGGAAATGTTAATGCTGTGACATATCGAGATGAGGTTCTGGATGCATTGGTTGCTCCTGCGTTCACAAATTATCCAGACTTGCAGCTTCTCCAGCAGGATAACACACGTGCGCACACCGCATGCATTACGCAGCAATATCTACAGCAGCAGAACATTGTGACGATTGATTGGCCTGCCCTATCACCAGACATGTCCCCTATAGAACATCTGTGGGACGAGCTTGGACGCAGAGTCTACAGGCAAGGTTCTCCAGCTAATCTGCAACAGCTCGAAGCTGCTTTTACACGTGAATGGGACTTGATTCCCCAGAATTTCCTTCAGAGACTTGTGCGTTCCATGCGGAGCCGCTGCCAAGCTTGTTTGCAAGCACACTGTAGACATACCAGATACTGAGGATAGTGTGAATGAATTTTTTTATTGGTTGCATTTTTGGTTTTCTCCCTTGCCTGCACAGAATGCAATGAATTTCATAACAATCAAATGTACAAATTAATGACCAGCATGGATTCATAGGAAAATGAATAAAGATTCCAAATATGTAAACTTGTAAACACTTATATTTACATTTCACACTCTGTTCCTGGATTATACAGGTGGTGCATTTTTAATGTGCTTCAGTATATAACAGAGGTGTCTGTTGATGAATATCTGAAATTTGAATATGATATTCTTTGTAACAAGACACATTTCTGAGCAGCAAAGTAGCGAGGATTTTGCATTTTTGTTGAACAGGCTAATTTTGTTTCTGGGAAATAACTGCAAAGTTCCATATTGGTTTGAGAGAGTTAAAGGCAAATCTAGTTTTATTTATCTTGACATGAACATATTTTATTTATTTTCATTTCCTTGTTTGTTTTATGTACCCTGATATGCTACCCTGTTTATGCTGCTTCTACTGTTTGTCTGCCTTTTCCTGCATGTGTTGTTGTTACAGAAAACTTGACATCTTCAGAAGATCCAAAATGGATGGCTACAGCATGAATGGAAAACCTCCATAGAAGTCTCAAATCTTCAAGAACTGCTGTGGATCTACCGGCAATGGAAGAGCTGAAGCTTCAAGAGCACCTATAGTAGGTGCATTGGATATGGACAAGGGAGAGATACCGAGGATAATTAATGATCACCTATTAGAGAATGACACTGCAAATGATAAATCATCAAGGCTAACATTACTGGAGTTTGGTGTTAGGCGTAAGACTGGCAGGGACGAACGTATGAGAGGATGCATCTGGCGTATATACAAGCAGCATGCAACAAGAACAATTAGCATACATACCCTTCAACGTTTGCTGAGGGAGACTGAGCACCTATGGTTTTGCCCGGAGTGCAATGACCTTGATTCTGAACAACAATAACTAGGACTGCTGAGCTTCTCGCTCTTTAGCAGCCAATAGCAATTTGATGACTCCTTGGTATTATCTACACTCTAGATCTATACATGAAGGCATATCTGGCGTCATCCTTATATGACCACCAGCTATGCACAATGCTACAATATATGTACGTGGAAGTGAACCTCTGTCTGTGAGGCTAATTACACCCTCATCGACTCTTGAAATCATCCACACACTTCCAGGGATTCCCCCTGTGGTGAAACATGTTGAGAACCAGCATTGCACACTAAGCTTGGAGAAGCCACTTGAGCCCCAGGAATAATTCTTTGGCTTTGTTGACTGCATGCAGAGGGATCTCACTATGGACCCCGTGATAGGCAGAGGAAGCTGAGAAGTGGCTCTGTGCAGGATGTGACAATTCCTTGGGAGAGCCCAGAACCAGAGTACAGTATTTTAGCCCTGCATAGTTGGAGACCCCCCTGGGATGGTGGGGAATGCACAGTATGCCACACTCTTACTCCTAGCCTGTGACTAGATGTGACAATCCTTTAAATGCAAGCCAAGCTGGAGAAACTGGAGCTCATGACTTCAACTCAACACGTTTCGGAATGGCAGAAAAGCCACAGGAAAAGCCTAGATCTATAGTGTAGATAATACCAAGGAGTCTTCAACTTGGTATTGGCTGGTAAAGATCGAGAAGCTCAGCAGCCCTAGTAAACAACAAACACTGTAGATCTAGGCTTTTCCTGTGGCTTTTCTGCCATTCCGAAACGTGCTCAGTTTTAAGTCATGAGCTCCAGTTTCTCAGCTTGGCTGGCATTTAACAGATCATCACATCTGGTCCCAAGCTAGGAGGAAGGAGCGTAGCATACTGTGCATTCCCTGCCATCCAAGGGGGCTCTCCAAATATCTTCTTCTTCATGTACCATGCATAGTGGCATAGGAGATCATGTCTCTCCACAACTTATCTGCCTCCAGTACAAGTTATCAATTCTGTTATTGACTTCTTTCCATGTCACGATGTCAAACTGTCCAGTATTTGCTCTCTTTGTCTTCCTCTATCTCTTTTTCCTTCAATCATACGATATATTCCAGCTTGCCCAAAAAAAAGTGCATTACTTCTTTCTAACTTGTGAAATAAGTTTCCTTTGCCTACTGGCCTCTTTCAGGACATCCTCATTAATCGTTTTGGTTGTCTATGGTATTTTTAACATTCTTCTATGAAACCACATCTCTGTGGCCTCTAATGCTTTCCCTACTTGTTTACAAATTGCCCATGACTCACTCCCATATGTCAGGATTGGTTCTATATAACACTGAAGAACTCTCTTTCTTACTTCCATTGACAAAGAATTGTTGCATACAATACTTTTCATTTTATAGAATGCTGTTTTTGCCTGAGCTTTTCTGCTCTTCACTTCTGAGATGCATCTTCCATCCGCTGTTATTAATGTGCCCAGGTATTCGAATCTATTCTTCTTCTTCCGTCCTTAGCCACCGACCGTCAAAGCAGTCAGTGGCCATTACGCCTAGTGGCGTCTTAGGGCAACAGCAGATAGGTTTTCTTTGCCATTGTTTCCCATCACGCCTAGTGGCGTCTTTAGGGCAACGGCAAATCAACCCATCTGCTGTTGTTTCCGTAATCGAAGTGACTGGCAAACGGGTGATCAGCCCGTTGTGATTCGAATCTATTGACCTGTTTTAAAACTGTTCCATTTACTTTGATAGTACATTTTTGGGAAGCCATTTTCTTTGAGATGACCATTGTCTTTTTGCTATTAAGGCTGAGGCCTTTACTTTCACTTCCTGTCACTATTGAATGAACCATTTCCTGCAGCTCCTTTTCACATTTTGCTATTAAGACTGTATCATCAGCTTATTTCAAGTTGTTTATATTATGTCCACCAAATGATAACTCTCATTACACTGACAAACAACATTTTTCTTTCTTATATAAGAATAAGTGTTCTTAGGTCAGTTTCTTGCGCTGATTTCAAATTTGAAATCCGTTTATCTCTATCACATCGGGTTCTTAAGATATTTGTGAATAAATATATTTTTGGGAAACCGTTATTTGCTCTGTTTCATTTTTACTATATAACTTATTAAAAATTAATAAAATGCAAAATAATTCTACATATGTTACGCTATTTTTCAAATAGTTACTGTATTTTGAAATAATTCTGAGCAAAATATGGCTTCTAGAAGTTGTAGAAATTTGGCTGATCTGTTTTGTTACGTGTGCGGATATTTTACCGATCGTGTTCACCAGAAAAACTTTACACCATTACTAAAGAAAGCATATGAACTTTATTTCGATTCGAAAGTTGATGATGCAAATAAATCTTGAAAGCCAAATGCAGTTTGTTCGACGTGTGCAAATACATTGGCAGGTTGGTTACGAAAATCGCCGAAGCATAAGTCGATGCCTTTTGGAGTGCCAGTAATATGGCGTGAACCGACAAATCACACTATTGATTGTTACTTCTGCTTGACAAATATCCATGGTTTTACTTTTAAAACTAGAAAGTCTGTGGTTTATCCAAATATTGAATCGGTTTCGAAACCAGTGCCTCATGATCCAATCACGTGTCCGATCCCAGTTCCACCAGAACAATATCCGTTGGACGTGAATGAACCATCAGAAAGTGATAGTTTACCTGCTTTAGAAACTAATTCTGACTCGGATTATATACCGGTGAATGATGGTGTTCACTTAATTAACCATTCAGAACTTTCAGATCTAATACGTGATCTCGCTCTTACCAAAGGACAAGCGGAATTACTCGGTTCGCGACTCAAAGAATGGAATCTTTTAGCGCCCAATACTCCGATATCTGAATTTCGTCATAGTCACAGAGAACTTGTTCCTTTGAGATGGATGATGACATTTGCTATTGCAAAGATGTAAACGGTCTAATGGTGCACCTCGGTCATGAGCACATAGTCAACGAATGGCGACTTTTCATCGACTCTTCCAAGACTAGTCTAAAAGTCGTGTTATTGCATAACGGAAATTTATTTTCATCAATTCCAGTCGCCTACTCTGTTCATATGAAAGAAACTTATGACAATATGGCTATACTTTTGGCAAAAATAAAGTACAATGACTACCAATGGCAGATTTGTGGAGCCCTAAAGGTCATTGCAATTCTCACGGGCATGCAGACTGGGTATACTAAATTTTGTTGCTTCCTATGTGAATGGGACAGCCGCAACAGACAGGAACATTATGCAAGAAAGGTGTGGTCTATCAGGGATCGTATGCAGCTCGGGCATAAAAATGTAATACACGAGCCATTAGTTAATAAAGACAGCATCATTTTACCACCGTTACATATAAAGTTGGGGCTCATGAAGAATTTCGTAAAAGGGTTAGATAAAACGAGCAAAGCTTTCACTTATCTTCGAGAAAAGTTTCCGCAAGTTAGCGATGCAAAGATAAAGGAAGGTATCTTTGTAGGACCTCAGATTAGGAAAATTATTGCAGACAAACATTTCGAGAACTTGTTACATGGTAGTGAACTTCGCGCATGGATGGCATTCAAATCGATCGTCAATAACTTTCTGGGATATCACAAATCTGTCGACTATGTGCATATTGTTAAGCAGTGCATAGATGCATACAGAATTATGGGCTGTAACATGTCCCTCAAAATCCATTTGCTCGATTCGCATCTTGACTTTTTCCCTAACAACCTTGGCGAAGTCAGCGATGAACATGGAGAACGATTCCATCAAGATATCGCCCTAATGGAGTCACGTTATCAAGGACGGTGGAGTGTGACCACGCTTGCCGATTATTGTTGGATGCTTCATCGCGATGTACCACATGCCATTCACCGACAAAAGTCGACTGCAAAGAAATTCAAGCCTACATAACTGTTATACTTCTTGTACGAATGATGTTGTAATACTGTATGCGTTGTTAAAAAACTTCAATTGCGTATTTCTAGAGATCCCGACCTGATAGAGAAAAACGGTTTGCAGATTTAAAAACAGCGCATTAAAATTGACCAGAAAAACATAGAAATTTTAGAGAAAGAAAAAACAATTTTTTTTTTGTTAGCCAGTGTTATTATTTACTGCTTACATGTCCTCTAGGGATCTCATTATACTTTCATTGTACAGATTGAACAGATCCAGTGACAGCACACATCCCTGCCTGACACCTTTTTTTTACTTGCTGAAACCTTATTTGGTTCCTAATTCTTACAGCTGCTGTTTGTTGCCTGCACATGTTCTTTATTATTCTCAAGTCTTTACCATCAATGTTGAAGCTTTCTAGCATTTTGATAATTTTCTCATGTTTCACTTTGTCAAAAGTCTCAGTGTAATCTATAAAGCCATACCTTGTAAGTAAAGATGTCTTTACGTCTATGGCTCTATTAATGTTCTTCGAATATATATAGCATTGATTGTGCCTTTAACGTCTACAAATCCACACTGTTCCTCACCAACATCTGGTTTAATTTTATTTCTCTCTTCTCATGATAATTCATAATAACATTTTGGTCATGACTCATAAGAATAATGGTGTGATGTTCTTCACATCCAGGTTTCTTTGGCAAAGCTATGAATATGGATTTTAATAGATCATCAGTTATTTGGCTCCTGTTGTAGATGTCATTTAAGAGTTTTGTTATCATAATTCTTTCAAAGTTTCCATTTCCTATACTGTTATATTATCTGGTCTAGGTGCTTTGCTTTTCTTCATGCGGCGCATGGCATCCTCTAACTCTGCCACAAGTACTGATGGTCCTTCACAGCTGTCCTGGTCTTTCATCATCATAAAGCTCCTTGATGTATTCTGTCCACCTTTCTATTATGTTCTCATGACCCATTAACAATGTTCCTTCTTTTTATTTCAAGCAGCCAGCGTCTGTTTGTGTCCTTCTGCCTCTTAACTCAATTATTTGCTTGTACATAGATTTTGTGTCTTTTCTGTGCTGTACTTCAAGCTCTCTTCACTTCTGGTTTAAACATGCTTCATTTGCTGTTTTACATTTGTTTACCATTTCCTTATTTAGTCTGTCATATTATTCTTTGTCTTGCTCCTTCTTCCTTCTTGCATCCATCAGTTTTAAAAATTCATGTCATCTATTTCTTCTGTGCTGTCCTCTTTACTTCTGGTACGATTTCTTTTGATGTATTGATTCCTTTAGCATTTCCACACTGTTCATCTATACTCTGTATTTTGTCTATAGCACTGTACCTATACTGTATTGTAATGCTGTATCTTTCACTCACTTCCTTACCCAAGTAAAGGCTAAGTCTAACTTGATGTTTTTTTAAAGCTCTCTTTACTTTCTTCAATTTTATTCTAAGTTTTCCTATTACTGGTACATGGTCACTGTTGCAGTCTGCTCCTGGCCTAGTTTTCACACATTTCAAACTGTTTCTAGATCTTCTGCATATTAGTATGTAGTCAATCTGATTATGAACATTGTTTCCTGGACTTTTCTACGTCCAAAGGTGTCTAGGATGCTGTTTAAACCAGGTGTTTCCTACTATCATATCATTTGTTCTTGCCCAGTCTGTCACCTGGTCTCTCATTTCTTTCTCCCAGGCAATAACCACCAGTCACATTAACTTTTTCATTTCCAACTTTTGCATTTAAGTCTGTAAGTAAGTTATCTCATGAGATTTACACTGAGTCATTGCCCATCTCAAGTTCACTGTAAAACGAGTCAATTTCTTCTTCTGTACTATCTGCTGTTGGGGTATATATTTGTATAAAAATATTATCAATCGGTCTGTCACTCAATTTAACTAACAGGACTTGATCTGATATTGCTGTAAACATTTTTGGGCAATATTAGATCTCCAAATATGGAGAGCTAATATGGTGTTCTGAGTTCTCCCAAGGAATTGTCACGTCCTACACAGAGCCACTTCTCAGCTCCCCCTGCCCATCATAGGCTCACTATGCAGCCAACCGGGTAAAAAGCCAGCGTTACATCCAGGGCTCAAGTGACTCCAAGTTTAGTAAGCAATGCTGGGCTCTCAACATGTTTCACCACAAGGGGAATCCCTAGAAGTGTGCGGATGATTTCAAGAGTCATTGAGGGTGTAATTAACCTCACAAACAGGTTCACTTCCACATTTGAATACTGTAGCATTGTGCTTAGCTGGTGGTCATATAAGGATGACTCTAGATATGCCTCCATGCATGAGGTCCACCATATCTATTTTTTATATTCTTTGTTTCCCCACTTGCCTCCTCCGTTATAACAAGTTGATAAGTCATAATACTTGTGCTGTTTTACTAGTATACATTTTTCTTGATAACTTCATATTTCCAGGTGCCTGTCAAAGCTAAAAACGCTGTTTTTTTTTTTTTAATACTCCCGCTTTTAAATCTCCTTTTTATGGTCCCAAGATAACAGTGCAGAAATCTAAAAGTAAAATAAATGACTTAATAACGTATGAAATAGTTGTAAAGTTTATTCTCACACTAGAAAACATCACGAGTAAGGTCACCAACTAAGCATTACAATACATTAGGATATGTAACCTGTTAGTATGTGTGGGTTAGGTAACCAGCGAATACAGACACACATATAAATTCCAGTTATGGAAAAAAAAATGCTAGCCTCTACCAATAATCAACAGCCATTAGTTTGTCAAATAGCTCAAACAAACAATACTTTATCAATTAGCCAATGTCAATAATTCTTGTAATAAACTGCTAATATCAGCCCATATTATTTGTCTCTTATCTGTTAACTAACACTTTGGTAGCAGCGTTTGAGATGAATGATAACACATCACCAATTATAGAAAGCTATCAGCTTTCCAGATGTGTGATAATAATAACAATTATGTATTCAAGAGTAATATGGCACAATCTGATTCATAGCTACCAAATGAAAGAAGAAAAAAAGTTGATAAAAGCAACATTTGATGACAATTTCTTTTCTACTGTTAACATCGATAGGAAACTATATTCAAAGCAATACAAGCATTTCCACCCTTTTATCTCCTTGATAATCTCAGAACAATCAGCCCCCACTTGGATCATGAATCATAAGTGTCAGCCTCCTGTAGATTTTTCTGCCTGTGCTCCACCTTCCAAATTCACTCCTGGTTTTATGCATTCTATCAACTCAGGCAGTAAGCAAGTAGCAACATATTCGGAAACTGGTGCAAATTAATCTCTTTAGAATATTCTCCTTTGTAAAGCACCAGATATAAAGATCTCCAAGTATACAATCATATTTTAAAGATGCTTAACTATACAAACAAACAAAAAATGCAGTATGACATTACACTGTCGTCTGAACATGTATTGATCAAATATTCACACTAAGAACAATTATAGAAGAATCAGTGGAAAGGCAATCGCCACTTATTATCACCTTCGTCGATTTTCAAAAAGCCTTTGATAGTCTACACCGCCCATCATTGTGGAAGATACTTACAATCTATGGTTTTCCAACAAAATATGTGAATATAATCAAAGCGCTATATGACAATGCAAGATGTTGTGTTAGAACAAATAAAGGGAATACAGAATGGTTTACAGTAGAAACAGGGGTGAAACAAGGCTGTATTATGTCACCACTACTTTTTGGAATAGCTATTGATTGGGTTATGAGAAACTATACCCACAATGAACGATTGGGTATAAAATGGACAAATGGAAAATTCCTGGGGGACCTGGATTTCGCAGATGATGTAGCATTCTTAAGTTCAACACCAAGACAATCCCAAGAAGCAATAAATAATTTGTGTCATCTCTCGGTTAAAATTGGTCTCCAAATAAATGCCTCTAAAATTAAAGCTATGAACTTTTCTAACGAGACCTTTGATATCATCTTGAACGGGGAAAAACTACAGAAAGTTGAAAGTTTCAATTATTTAGGCAGTAAAATGACTCAGGATGGTGACACAACAAGAGAAATCCATACTAGAATTGCTTTGGCAGCTAGCGCCTTCAATAGATTATCTAACATTTGGAAATTAACATACCAAGCTTCGTCTGTTTAATTCAAATGTTATCTCAGTGTTAACATACGGCTGTGAGAGCTGGAAAATAACAAAATCATTGGAGAACAAGCTGAATACATTCGAGAACAAATGTCTTAGAAAACTCATGAACATCAGTTGGAAAGAATTCAAGACTAATCGACAAATAAGAGAAGACTCTAGGCAGAAATATGTATCCGACTATATAAGGAAAAGACGATGGTCATATATCGGTCATGTCCTACGAATGCAAAACAACAGAATACCACTACAGGCGCTCACTTGGGTTCCTGAGGGTAAGCGGAAAAAAGGAAGACCAAAAGAAACACTCAGAAGAACAATAATAAGAGAAGGAAGAACGATGGGCCTAAATAATGTGCAAGAGCTAAGAGGAGTGGCGTCACAACGAACAACCTGGAGAGCACTGGTTTCTGCCTTATGCGCCGTGTTTGGCGCTTAAAGAATTTATTATTATTATTATTAATTAACAGGTACTCGTTGGACATAAAGGGTGGCACTATCCACGTTTTACTATCCACAGGACTCGGGTTTCCTTCATTATTTATTTATTTAAGAATTCACCCACTATAATTATACTACATGCCATAATAATGCCAGATTGTAACATAAGCAGCTGAGGGCTGTCACTTCAGGGGCGCATTCCCATAGTCAGTTATGACTGAAGGGGCTATTATTATGTAACATCAAAGTCAAACATATGTTGATGAGAGTTTCAACCTGTGTCCACTCAATACTCAACAACAGCAAATCCTTCCTAGCCCTTGCCTCATATTTTAAGTACACTAGTCACTCATATGGTCAGCTGACTACTGACCTAATGTCACCACCTGTGAAATTACTAATGATGGAATGAGCTTGACACTCCATAGACAAAGAACTCAATTATGTCTGAAGTCTATAGTCAAATATCATTGGTTCATTTATTGCTCTCATCAGTCAAGTGTGATCAACTGTAAAGGTCAAGGTAGTCCCATAGCAGATACTGCCGTAGGGGAGTCAAGTGTTAGAGACCTCACTATATTAGGTCCAGCATCGAGAGGTGGAGTGACCAGTCCCCTTCCTTGCTGACTTTTCCTGTAGGGTACTAAAAACTTGAGATAAGTCATTCACCCATGCTGCAGTAAGAATAATCTTGTGATATTTTCGGCCTTTAAGTTTGTCGCAGCAAACATAAATTTTTTCCCCATTTCTCTCTGTTCTGATCATTTAAATCCATTCTTTCTTAAACTTGAGACAAGTAATTTATAATTCACCCACACTGCAATATGAATACCATTCTTTAATATTTTGAGTCTTTAAAGTTTGTGGCAGCAAACACACATCTTTCCCTCAGTCCTGTCCAGCTGACCATTTGTATCCAGTTCTTTCTTGTCATTTCTTTGCTGCTTATCTCCACAGACAACTGATTTCTCTTATCCATTTAATTTGTTGCATATGTTAGCTATAAACTTATGACTGCATTCATTACTTCATACAATTCAACAAATGTGAATGATCAACAAAATAAATATACTGTTATATATAAAGTCTGATTTTTGTTGTTTGAAGCCAACTTTGACATCAGGATTTTCATCAAAGGTAAAAGCAGTCCCCTATCAGGTGCTGCCGTAGGGAACTGAAGTGTTAAGAGACTTCACTGTACTAGGTCCAGCTTCGAGAGGTGACCAGTGCCCTTTCTCTCTGCCTTCACCATCCCCAACTCAAGAGCATTGTCAGGTACCCATTTACAGCTGGATAGACTAGAGTGTGATGCCACCGTGTTTTGAACCCAGTACCTTTGCTGCATAATGCCAGTGCTCTAACCACTCTGCCAATCGGACGCTCCTGATTTTGATACTGAAACAAATCCCCAAATATTAATTCGGAGTTACTACATTTCATTTTTAAAAATATCCGATGTCATATCTTTGTCTTAACACTTTTTTTTGGATAAAATCCTTACTGTATAAAATTCAGTGTTTCATTCAAAAATATCGGCATAAAAAATGGTAACATTTTTATTTTTTATTAAACTGTGGTAACTGATATTCACAGACAAAATGTAGGTCAGAGTTCTGTTCTATTTAGGATTGTGAAGACAGCAACACATGAAACTTACGTGCACCGTAATGCCCCTATTTCTACTGAAAGCAAACACATTTTATAAAACCAACATTACTATGAAGATAACACGCTGAAATACAATACCAAAGATCTTCTGCAGCAAAGCTGACCTCATTTTCTGATAAAGCGTACAATGACACTGAAATGTAAACCACAGTTATCAAGGTTACACATGCTCAATTTACTCAGTCACTGCAGGCAGTATAATGGAAGAAGATGAGAAAAACATGAAGAAACAACAAGAAGATTGACAGCATAGTTTGCCTTCATCTAGCCACCACTATAAAATGCAAACTCAGCAACCACATATTAGCCACATATTGACTCCAAGCAAAATCGTGATCATTTTTTTAACCGAGTTCTTTCCCAAATAGCATACAACTCCACTGGTAAAATGACATATATAAGCCAGAGCATTAGCAAAGAAACAGAATATGAAAATATGTGAACAACTGGTTCAGCTTGGTGAAACTTTAACAAATTTGTATGTTTAACAGCAGGGTAAACAAAAATACATTATGTGCCTTCCTAGTACTAAGAAAACTGCATGACAGCTACAAGGTCTTCATCAGGGACAATCCAACAAAACCAGAAAAGAAAGTAAGAACTAAGTACAAAACATTAAAAAAATAATAAATTACCATGATATGACCTGTAAACAAAGCTAGCTCTTTTGTCTTCTGAAGTTCACGAGAGTGACAGCAACTTCTATTTACAGGTCATATCTTTTTCATTTATTATTTTTTTATGTATTTTACTTTTTGCTTTTTTTCCTGCTTTTGCTCATTTGTCCCTGGCAAAGGCTTGTGGCCTTCTCTTTGTATAGAAATGCATATTACCTATTTTTGTTAACCCAAGGTTTTATCATAATCTTATTGCAGGTCGCCTGATTTTCTTATGATTATTTAAGTATATCATCTTCCTGTTTATTTTCAATTTATTTTAGCTAGCTGATGAAATGCTTGCCTTTGAGTATTAACAATAGCCAACACTAATCTAAGGACACCAGGGTGATAAACAGACACAGTGGACCACCAAGTACTCACAAATTATATGCTTAAGATCTGTCGTTCAGTAAACCAAAGGCAGGTGACTGAACTGTTGATACAACACAAAAATAAGAATCTTCAACTCAAATGTTGTCAGTCCAATTGTATGGTTCTGAAACATGGAATACAACAACCAAAAAGCTACAGACTTTCATAAATGGGTGCTTGCGTAGAATAGAAGGATTAAAATGGTATGACAAGGTTACCAATGTGGAACTGATGACAAGAACTAGACAAGTGCCAGTGGAATAAGAGCTGAGAAGAAGGCGATGGATAGGACATGCATTGAGGAAACATGTTGATAGCATTACAAAGTAGTCCTTGTTCTGGAACCCACAGGGCAAGAGAGGCAGAGGTAGACCAAGAAGAACATGGAGAAGAGAGCTGGAAACAGAGGTGAAAATGATGAGAACGTGGAAAGAACTTGAGATGATGGCACGTGACAGGAAGACTTGGCATGTGTTTGTTGAAGGCCTAAGCTCCTTGGGAAGCTGAGGGTAATGATGATGATGTGACAGAACATCAGTAGCAGACGACAATCACCTGCTGGCTTCTATTTCTTGACCCTTCAACTCCCCAAGGAGCACAAGCCTTCAACAAACATATGCCAAGTTCTCCTGTCATGTGCCAAGTTCTCCTGTCATGTGCCAAATTCTCCTGTCATGTGCCAAGTTCTCCTGTCATGCGCCATCAGCTCAAGGTCTTACTCACTATTTTTATTTCTGTCTCTAGTTCTCATCTCCGTCTATTTTTCGGTCCAGCTCTGCTTCTGTTACCTTCGAGGAAGTTGAGGGGAACTTTCTGTTCAGCCACGCGGTCATCAACAGACAGCGATTTTGATAGAATTTCGGTTCTTGCCTTCAGGGAAGTACCCAGTTTTTATTTTATTTAGTTTTTATGTGTCCTATCTAGCCTTCACTTTCTTTCCTTTCCTGACGAAGGCCTTGTGGCCGTAACGTAGACTATTTTCTTTGTCTTTTGTCCTCGTAAGACGAATCACCTTTTTTCGATTTTTTTTCAAACCCATCCATTCCTTCTGTTACCTTGGAGATTTCAGAATAAGACTGCCTTGTAATGCTATCAACAGGTTTTCTCAATGTGTGTCTGATCCATCACCAGGAGCGTCTAATTTCTTGTTCCACTGACACTCATCTGGTTCATCATCAGTTCTGTATAATACTATTTCAAGCCAGCTTTAACACCCAGGTCAAAATTTCTGTCATCATACAATTATATACAAACATTTCATATCACCAGTGTCAATCATAATTTATTCCTCGATCAAGCTCAAGTCTCATGAAAGAGGTACAGAAAAATCTTTGTGGCCAGACAAACATGACACCTGGAGTATTAGTGTGTCATGTTGACAGGCCTGTCAAGACAGAAAGTCATGGGGTGTTGCAGTTCTGGGGCCCAAGACAATGTGAATGGGCACAAGTGGCAGGCCAAGGGATCATTTTTTTTTATTTCAGGGGCCTGGAAAAATAACTAACTCTGGGGCCCATTCCATCTCTCATCAGGCTGGTGCAAGGACAAACCATACTTCTGCAGATACCCATCTATTTTCCATAATTTTTCAGAGCTCTTTACAATCTACTTCCCTAAATACTTAATTAGTCTCTACAATCCTGTACCTTTCAATGTTTAATTATTGCCAAGCGCTAATTACTAACATAAAATTATGCAGACCACTGAATATATACAAATGTATACATACCGCTAAGAAAAAATAAGACATCCTCACTCATTGTATTGATATGTCTTTCTTGTTTGGAATTTTAATAGTTAATTATTAAATTTTTTCCCCACAAGTCTGCACTGTCCTTTGTCACTTTCTCATACCTTCTGTATTTCTTGTCTTTGTTTCATGTTTATGACTGGCTGACAAAAGGGTTATCCCAATAAATCCCATGTTTCTGACTCCACAACCATTTGTTTTAAAACTTTCTCTTATCAGTTTTAGATTTACCCCTTTCATTACTTATACAGTCGTCCATGAAAGATTTCTTTTACATAATCCTATTAAAGCTTTCTCTGATTTCACCCACTAAATTCTAGCCTTTAAGACCACATTTCCTATGCTTTCTTTTCAAAAAATCATTAGATCTATAAAATAGTTTTTCTCACAGAAGTATGCAGAAACATTTAAAAATCAAACATTTACAAACTACATTTCCAAGCATCTTCATGTACCACACCACACAGACCGATATGAAGATCACTGCTCTAATGTATCCCTTCATTCAATACAAGCTGGCTAGGGATCTGGTACTGAAGCTAAATACTGGAAAATAATACATAGCAAAATATGCTTACAACTGCAGTTTCAGTCAAGCCAAGTTTTATAAAAAAACATGAGCACACGCATGATTATTGATTTAACCAAGAATATTCAAAATGTGCCAGAATAATTTGATAAAAACTTGATGCACGTCTTTCATTAGTAAAACTTTTGTATGGTTCATTTCCAGCCAGTGACTCAGGGATGTGAATGCTTCTAAGCAGACTAACCACTGGTCTCAATCAGTATTTTCAACTATTCTTACATGCATACCATTAAATACAAACAGGAAATTGCATACACAACCCACAGAGATTCTATTACGTTAAGTGGCAATGTCCAGAACATTTTGTTTTGTCAAACAATGGTATCACCGCAAGCACATTTAAGTAGTTAAAACAGATCTAGCTGTCTATCAATACTAGTATGGTTGTAGACTTGGGAAGCTGTCTATCCACACTAATATGATGGTTCTGTTGACCCATTCAATTAGTCAATCAATCAATACCCTTTAGCTCCCCAAGGAGCATAGGCCTTCAACAAACACATGCCAAGTTTTCCTGTCCTGTGCCATCCGCTCAAGTTCTTTTCATGTTTTCCTAATCATTTTCACCTCTGTATCCAGTTCTCTTCTCCATGTGTTTTTTGGTCTACCTCTGCATCTCTTTCCCTGTGCATTCCAGAACAAGGACTGCCTTGTAATGCTATCAACAGGTTTCCTCAATGTGTGTCCTATCCATGTTGCTCTCCATGTCTCAGAGCAATACAATAGGACTAACTTCACATTTGAGTTGAAGATTCTTATTTTCGTGTTGGACTTGATTTCTCTTTTTCTCCATATGTTTCCCAATGCAATAAAAGCTCCTATTGCTTTTTGTATTCTTATTTTGATATCATTGTTTGTCCCTCCAACTTTGTCTATATTATTGCCAAGATGTGTGTACAATTCCACATCCTTTAGTGGTGTTTCTTCAAGTTCAACCTTGTTATCATTTCTTGCATTTATTCTCATAATCTTTGTCTTTTCCCTGTGAAGTTTCAGGCCTACACATTCAATTAGTACTCATTCTGTATTATTTAGCTCAGTGGTACCACCATAAACTGGACCTTAATGCAATTTAACATTAATTACGCATCATTAGTATTATAAAAGTTCAAAATCAAAATGGAAATGACACAGCCACTCACACAAGATCTCTTTCACTGGATTCCATTAAAACTCCTTCCTACATCTGTCTGTAAGTGATTACACTTTTAAGAACACAGTTCCTGCGACATGGTGCCCTGATGTCTCACAAAATTTTCACGTCAATGAAAAATGGCACAGCAAACATGCAGCATGTTAGTATCTAAAAAATCTTGCAAACATGGAACACATTAGTGTTAACAAATCCTGCACATGTTGGTAATGTTAATATTAACAAACCTTGCAAGAGTTGAAAAGGTTAATATTAACAAAGTTTACAAGTCTGAGACATGTTAATGTTAACAAATCTTGCAAGTTTCACTTTATGTGATGCTTGCTTATATCTGACTCATAGTCATGAATAATTAAACAGAAAATATTTATCTAGTGTAGATATTATACCCTGAAAAATATTAATAATAATTTTTAGTAATACTATACATTATTATTCTTCTTCTTTCGTTCGCTTGAACTATATTGTCTATATGTGCAATGTTGTTTCTTGTATAAACTTCATACATTATTATGATAATGTCTTCGCTTGGGAACATGGACATCAGAACCAATGCACATTTGCCCAGGATTACCCCAGAGTTCTCCATTATCACTGGTGCTGTTTAACATCTCTACAGCAAAAATAGCTGTATTCCAACCAACAGGTTTATGACGAACATTAACTTTTGCTGATGGCTTGCTCATTTACAGGACTGGTTCAGGTACACATGAAATGCTTAAACGCATACATGAGACACTTCAGGCAGTTTCTAAATGGTGCGACGAAACCAGTTCCAAAGTCAATACCAACAAAGCCGGTGTGCTTTGCTGCTCCTTGAATAACTCCATATTGAAAGCAGATCTTCCAGACATTACTCTCAGTGGACAGAAAGTTGAAAGGCAGAACAAGTTGAAATACCTTGGAGTAACATTCGATCGTGGGCTATCATATAAGCACCTTATTGATCACATCATACAGAAGTGCAAGAGAGGTCTGGCAGCCTTAAAAACAATGGCTGCAGTGCACCTGGAGCAGAGACTACTGTCTCGCCTGTATCATCAGCTGGTCTTGTCTGTAATCGAGTATGGCCTGGGAATACTCATGCTGTCAACATCACAATGTGAATGACTGGAACGCATTCAAAACGAAGGGATGCGTATAATTTTGGGCTGTACGCAAGATACCCCCATTGTTTTTTTGTTTTTTTTCCGTACGCCCACTAATACTCAAGGCGAAATCTCAGGTTATTGTTAATGTCTAACCTGACATTGCTTTTACGTGAGTATCCCTTTTCTTGTACAGAGACAGGTGTCCCTCGCCATTCAGGCAGATACTCGCCGATTTCGGAGGTACCCATTAGAGCTGGGTCGGCTCAGGAGCCGCCAATCCCTGGTCGATGACACTCCTTCAAATGTTCTCGCCAGGTCTCGAGTTAATCCAGTCCAATTCCCGGTCGACGAAAAATCCTCAAATGCCGTCGCCCTGGTTTGATCCTGAATCACCCGGTCGCCAGAGCGGTGTTGTAACCACTACGCTAGCGCGGCTCCCACCCCCATTGTGATGTTGCAGCACATGCTTGGATTGCTGTCAGTTAGATCTAGATATATGATGGCGCAGGTAAAAGCATATATGCGAGTAACCACAGACAAAAGGCATCCTCTGCATGGGAACATAGCTGACATCTAAGGAGCAAGAATAAAGAGGGGGATGTCATGGATGGCACGGGCAGAGGAGACTATTAGGCAGGTGACCACAGTTGAAAATATATTCAAGGGAGACGAGTGGAGTAAGTCAGATGAGTGCTGGATGAACTACCAGCAAATCATCATTAGCCTTGGTAGAGAGTGCAGAACTTGGGCCAATGGGAGATCAGAGCTGGAAATTGATCAGCTTATAAATGTTTATGCTGGGGATGATGATGCCATTGTGTACACTGATGGGTCTGTAATCTGTGGTAATAAATCAGGGTGGGGCTTCTCTGCTAGAGTAAAGGGCAGAACCGTCGCTGAACATAGTGGGGCTTACATGATAACCTCCAGCATGAGAATGGAGGTAGAGGCAGTTACTGCTGCCTTAAGATGGCTATCTGAGACTTTATTAACAAAGGCAGTTATTGTATCAGACTCACAATCCATGCTTCGAAAGGTCCAAAATGGATGGCTCCGACATGAATGGAAAACCTCCACAGAAGTATCAAATCTTCAAGAACTGATATGGATCTACTGTCCTGGTCATGCAAGGGTACGCTGCAATGAAAGAGCTGACAGACTAGCTTCAAAAGCACCCATAGAAGGTGAATTGAACATGAATAAGAGAGAAATACCGAAGGCAACTCATGATCGCCTATTAGAGAATGACACTGCAATCGATGAATCATCAAGGCTAAGACTGCTGGAATTTGGCATCAAATGTAAGACCAGCAGGGATGGGCGTATGAGAGGACGCATCCGGCATGTATACAACCAGTGTGCAACAGGAACAATTAGCATTCATACTCTTCGACATTTGCTGAGGGAGACTGAGCACCTATGGGTTTGCCTGGAGTGCAATGATGTCGATTCTGATTAACATTAACATTATTATACAAGTAACATTAGTCTGGCAATATGCCAGTTTGGCAGTTGTGATCATGGTTTTAGTGATCTTATACAATGTGGAATGACCAAAGCCAAACACTAAGACTGAAATATTTACATATAGCATGAAATTATTTAAAACATTTCTGCTTGTGATGCCTTATCTCTATTTCCAACAAATGTTGCCAGTTCTCAAATTAAGCTCTAAAGTTCCTCTTCCCCAGATGTGCCCAATGAAAGTAAATAAGTTCTTATCTCTGCATCGATTCTTATTTTAGTGCTGGAATCGCAGTCATTCCAACTGTCCAGTTAATTCTTAACAACCTCATTTAAAATCACAGCTTTATGTTTTCCACCTATCCCCCCCCCCCCCCCCCCACCCACTTATTCACACACACAAAATTAAACAGCTCTAATTTAAAACATAACAAACAAATACTCTTAAATCTTAAGGGGAGGGGTAGCATGTTTAAGTCAGGAGTGAAATAAATATACATATATAACAACTGAGATTAGTCTATTTCCCGTTAATTTACAGTTCCCCCAAATCTAAGTATGTCAAAATATGTATTCTTTAAAAAAAAAAAAAAAAAGGTTTATGCTGTATTTTCTAATCAAACTGTGCTTTCCTATGAAAAAAACATGAATTTCTCACAAATTTGTTTTGTGTTACAAAGTCTCTTCTAACTTGATTACTTGTTCATCAATAAAAACATGAAATCTGACACACAAACTTCCTGATGCAGTTTAAAACATTTGTCAAAAAAAAAAAAAAAAAAAAGATTTCGGATGTATCAATTTCAGTAACTACTGCAAACAGCAGTGTCATATTTTGCAAAATCTGTAAATATTTTTAAGATATCAAATTTAAAGTCATATACACTGGGATCATCTAATTTAGTACAAAAAACTATTCTAGCAAAAGCAATGTAATGAGCTTCCCATTCAAATTTAGTGCTCACAGCTCAAGAAAGTACAAAACTTTAGTCAATGAAAATGTAACATTAAAATCCAATGTGATTACGTGTTTTCACAGTACCCAACAGCACTATAACATTAACAGCTTTGGTATGTGAAACTGTTGCTGTTGTAAAATACGCATGTGCCTTTAAATTGAAATATATGTCATTATTGATTAAAATAGCATTTTACTGTTGCTCCTTTTTAAAAGAAATTTGCTTTATCACATAATTTAAGTTCTATATGTGTCTACCTCATTCAACATGTCATTCAGAAATATATACACCTACATTTCACTGGGTTTCTATTGCACTTCTTCCATCAAACTTTCAATAAACAGTACTTATATGACCTCAGTTAACTTGTATACTGGAGTAAGACTTCATTGAGAGCCATTACATTATGCCTGACTATAGATATATATATATATATTGTTCTTTAATGCTCATGACAAAGACAGAAATAATATGACCACTGTTCCACCAAGCATGTCACATAAGAAGTGACTAATATAAGGTTGTGTATAGAGATGGCAATCTCAACATGTAAAACAAGCTGCTATGGAAACCCCTGCTGTAAAAGCACATGGGTGCTTTGATACAGGCTTCCTGTAAGGGGGTCAGTTGCAATGTTGGTTCTGTCCTCCATAAGGAGCATAAGGGAAATGAATGAATCAATGCTCATAAAACATTAGTGAAGTGACATTCAGTTCTGATGTTATTTGATCTTCTTTGTTCTATCTTTCATCTACTGCTTATAGCATAAAGCATCTTAGACAAGTTCAGATTTCCAATCAACTGCACATGTGACCTGGTGCACTGTCACACTGTATTTCTTTCAGCAGAGTCCCAAAAATTTAACAAAACCAAATTCCATTTCTTTCCCATTTTGCAGAATTGCAGAACCATAACTTTTGTAAATTTAACAAAGAACATTAAAGTGAATAATTTGTGAAAGAAAATCAGTGTCATTGTTTATCACTTGTTGATCCCTGTCTTCATGCATACAGCTGGATGATCAGAGCTCAGCCTTGTCAGATGATCAGAGCTCAGCCTTGTCAGATGATCAGAGCTCAGCCTTGTCAGATGATCAGAGCTCAGCCATGTCAGATGATCAGAGCTCAGCCATGTCAGATGATCAGAGCTCAGCCATGTCAGGTGTCCAAACCAATTTATTCTTATGTTTCTCAACATATTCCTTCATTAGCACAGCTTCAGTGATGGCTTTGACCTCTTCATTTCACAGATATCTGTTTCACAGATATCTATTTCACAGATATCTATTTCACAGATAATGGTTTTTCTTTCTTGTTTATTGATTAATGTCTAGGTATGACACTGCTAAAACAATCTGTATACAGACATTGCAATAACCAGGTGTTTACAGCCCACGTGACATTGATGGTGCAACTCTCAATTTATATACAGAAATTGCAATGATCTGTTGTTTATAGCCTAGGTCTGAAACAGACAGTGAAATTTTTATATAGACATTACAATGATCAGTTAATTACTTGTAATCATTAGAACCTCTGGATGCTTCAACATTTGGGCATGATATTACTGACATAGTAATAGTTTTGTAGCTAAGAACTACAAAACATGACATATCTTAGTTTCATTTACCGGTACCATATAAAGTGTCCACTGCAGACTGGCTTAAGACAGTGAACAGACAAAACACACAGACTAATCACAATCTACATTATACACTACCTAGACCAGTGGTAGGCAACTCAAGAGCTGTGGAGATCTACTTTAGAAACATTGAACTCTCTAAGATCTATCTTGATAAAATCATGTCTGCAGTGTTAGGTGACAAATCAGTTTCAATTGTGAAATGAACAGTTTTAAAATGTCTCTCATCATTAACTTTCTGGACAAGTGATTGTTGCCTCTAACCTTTGACCTCGGGGATACCGCGCTTTTAAGTACTGGTGGGAGAGAGCTATAACAAACTTTTCCTAACTTAAACATTTTTTCTTCCACCATCATCTAAATATCTACCACATCATCCCCTATGATCTACCGGTTCAAACAGAGATGTCTTTGATATGCAGGAAAGAATAAAGTCTAACAGACAGATTAGTCTCATCAGCATGACTGCCCTTTAGCTCCCTGTGGAGCATAGACCTTCAACAAGTGCACACTAAGCTTTCCTGTAATGTGCCATCAGTTCCAATTTCTGTCCAAGCCTTCTTTATCCCTTTCCTGATTGCCTCTAATTCCATTCTCAGTGATTTTTTTAGATCTCCCTTTCTTCCTCTTGCCCTGGAGATTATAGACCACAGACTTGCCTTATTGTGCTTTCAACTTGTTTTCTCAAAGTGTGTCCTATTCAATGTCAACACCTTTTCCTCACCTAGTTTATATGGTATTTAGAGATAAGTGATACCAGATAAATTATACTCAAACAAATGTAAGGTTTAAACAATTTTTAACAAAAGGAAGTCCAAGAAAAGTGATGGCTAGAAACCCCAACCTGACAGATCCAGAAGTTATAAACAGGAGTGGAACCATCAAGGTTACAGACAAACAGTGAGGCACAGGGCCTTTAAGGCTTGGAAAATGAAAGCTTGACAATCTAACTGAATTAGCTCTTGCAAGTAAGTTATCAAGACTAAATAAACCATCATCAATGTACACGCAGAGAATTTGTAACCATCGAATGAGCCTTCACTGCCGTCTCACATAGAGATGAACTGCTCTTACTGTTAGTATCACCAGAACTGTTGTTACTGCTGGTATTGGGCTTGGAGGCAACACTGTTGCTACTGCTATCTCCACCGCCGTTTTCATCATCTCTGTCTACAGAAGGTCTGCTTTTTCTCTTTAAGCACCGTCTGCTTCTAGCTTTCAACTGTGATCGCTTGTATTTAAGTCTGCTCCACACCGCCTTACACATGTTCTCCAGCACAATGTCACGTGATCGGATGCCTTCACAAAATTTCCACGTAGTCCTGTGGAAAAAGGATTTTCATTTACACTGAAAAAAAAAAATAGTATACTCACGGACAAGAACCATATTTATATCATGACATATTTATAGAAAGAAATCATGCTGAAATTAATATTCAACATGTATAGCCACAGAGTCATGGTGTAAGGGCATATAAAGGAGGAGATTGATCACAGGAGAAACGTGTTGTCCTCAGGGCATGAGGAGGAAAGAGCCCACCACAGTGAAGGGGTGGCTATAATGCTATCTAGGGAAGCACAGAAGGCACTTATAGAATGGGAAGCAATGGGACCCTGAATTATAACAGCAAGGTTTAAATCAGCCAAAAAGAAAGTAAATATAAACATCATCCAATGTTATGCACCAACAAATGATAAAGAAGAATCTGAGAAAGAAGACTTTTACACCAGAATACAAAATGTCTTGGACAAAAAGAAAAGAATGGACATCACACTTCTGATGGGGGACCTAAACGTGAAAATAGGAACAGACAACACCGGCTTTGAAGAAATCATTGGAAAGCAGGGATTAGGTATGATGAACGAAAATGGGGAACTAATAGCTAACCTGTGCTTCAAATCAACTAGCGATAGGAGGAAGCATATTTCCACATAAAAGAATACATAAAGCAACATGGATATCACCAGACCACAGAACTGAGAATTAGATTGATCACATATGCATAAGTAAGAAGTTTAGGTAATCATTGCATGATGTAAAAGTATGCAGAAGAGCAGATGTGGTATCAGATCACCATCTTCTGTTGGCTAAAACAAAATTAAAACTCAAGAAATTTACAACAGTATATAGCTATAGACAACAGTACAATGTGGGACATCTAAGAAATCAGGAAATAAGAGAAAAATTTTCAATCACAGTATCCAACAAATACCAAGTACTCCAACAGGCTGGAAGATGAAGCAGATACGGAAGACCACTGGCAACAAGTAAAAAATATATGAAACGAGACATGTGAAGAAGTACTGAGAAAAAGAGAATATCAGCACAAAGCATGGATAACAACAGAAACCATTAGCAAGATAGAAGACAGGAAAAAACAAAGAAAGCAGATTTAAACAGAAGCAAAACCAGAAGCTCCAAAGCCAAGGCTCATGAAGTGTACATAGAAGCAAACAAAGAAGTAAGAAGAAACATCAAAAGAGACAAGAGGAAGTATATTGAAGAGTTGGCAAGGGAAGCAGAGGAAGCTGCAGCCAAAGGAAATATGAGGGACCTGTACAACAACACAAAGAAGCTAACGGGAAATATAAGCAAGCAAATGGCCTTATAAAAGATAAGAATGGAAAATTGCTTAGTAATATACAAGAACAAATAAAGAGATGGACAGAACATTTTGAGGAACTTCTCAATAGACCAGCTCCAACTAATCCCCCAGACATCCAGCCAGCAGAAGAGAAGCTACTAATCAGCTGTGAATGACCAAGTAAAGAAGAAATAAAGAATGCCATAAAGCTTCTGAAAGATGGAAAAGCAGCTGGTCCAGATGGAATTCCAGCAGAGACCATCAAAACAGATATTGATTCCTCTACAGAGATATTACACAAACTACTTGGCAAAGTCTGGGAGAGAGAGGAAATACTAGCAGAATGGAAGGAATGTTATCTGGTCAAGTTGCCTAAGAAGGGAAATTTACAAGAGTGCACAAATTATGCTTTGGACCCCTGAAGGAAAGCGAAAGAGAGGCCGACCAAAAACAACTTGGCGGAGGACTGTGGAGGCTGAGATGCAAAGAATGAACCAGAGTTGGGGCACTGTACGAAGGATGGCCACCGACCGTGCAAAGTGGAATCAATTTGTTGTTGCCCTACAAGACGCCACTAGGCGTGATGGCCACTGACTGCTTTGACGGTCGGTGGCTAAGGATCGAAGAAGAAGAAGAAGCACAAATTATACAGAAATAATGTTACTATCAGTGCCAGCTAAAGTATTAAACAGAATCATCCTTGACAGATTAAAAGAGTCCATAGGCAAGCAACTGAGAGATGAACAAGCAGGTTTTCGACAAAACAGATAGCCACATTGAGAATAATAGTTGAACAAAGTCTGGAATGGAATTCACCGCTATACATCGGATTCGTGGACTAAGAAAAGGCATTTGACAGTGTAGACAGAAAATTACTTTGGAAATTGATGAGGCATTATGGAGTTCCCATGAAGATCATTTACTTAATAAGGAAGACCTATGAAGACATGACATGCAGAGTTCTTCATGAAGGACAACTTACCGAACCGTTTAGGATTAGAACGGGAGTGAGACAGGGATGCCTCTTGTCTCCATTTCTTTTCTTACTAGCAATAGATTGGGTTATGAAAATATCGACATCACACAACAAAAATGGAATCCAGTGGAATCTGACTAAACAGCTTGATGATCTGGATTTTGCAGATGACTTGGCTCTTCTGTCCCATAACCACAATCAGATGCAAGAGAAAATTAAAATTCTCGATGAGAGGACATAACAAGTGGGCCTGAAAATACACAGGGAAAAGACAAAGATTATGAGAATAAATGCAAGAAATGATAACAAGGTTGAACTAGAAGATACACCACTAAAGGATGTAGAATCGTACACATATCTTGGCAGTAATATAGACAGAGTTGGAGGGACAGACAATGATATCAAAATAAGAATACAAAAAGCAAGAGGAGCCTTCATTGCATTGGGAAATATATGAAGAACAAGAAAAATCAAGTCCAACACGAAAATAAGAATCTTCAACTCAAATGTAAAGCCAATCCTATTGTATGGTTCTGAGACATGGAGAGCAACAAAAACAACAACCAAAAAGCTACAGACTTTTATAAATGGGTGCTTGTGTAGAATAGAAGGACTGAAATGGTATGACAAAGTCACAAATGTGGAATTGATGACAAGAACCAGACAAGTGCCAGTGGAACAAGAGTTGAGAAAAGACGCTGGCGACGGATAGGACACACATTGAGGAGACCTGTTGATAGCATTACAAGGCAGTCCTTGTTCTGGAATCCACAGGGAAAGAGAGGCAGAGGTAGGCAAAAAACACATGGAAAAGAGAACTGGATACAGAGGTGAAAATGAGGAAAACATGGAAAGGACTTGAGCGGATGGCACAGGACAGGAAGACTTGGCATGTGTTTGTTGAAGGCCTATGCTCCTCTGGGAGCTAAAGGATATTGATTGATAGCCTGAGATAATCAAAGGTTAGGACCACTGTCCCCTCAGACAATGTACAAGCCGACTAAAGTGAGTTCGTGCATGGGGCTGGCAATCTCATAATGTAAAACAAACTGCTGCAGAAGTATGTGCTGTGATGACAGTTTCATACAAAGGGGTCAGCTACAGAAGTATGTGCTGTGATGACAGTTTCATACAAAGGGGTCAGCTACAGAAGTATGTGCTGTGATGACAGTTTCATACAAAGGGGTTAGCTACAGAACTAGCTTCATGATCCATAAGAAGCTTAAAAAAAAAAAGAGATGCAAGAAATAAAAATATAGTCATTTCCATTTTGTCTTCAGTTCCATAAAACTTTGTTATTGAAGCACAACAGTTCATTAGCAACTGCTTAGCATCCACCATTTTTGTCTATAAGCTGTTAGTTTGTGAATGAATGAACAAGTTTATTTCACAGGGTTGAGAATTGGGCAAACAAACCTGTCTAACATTCTGTCCTTCTTTTCTCTCTTCTTTTATACTTATTCATTCATTCTCATATGTATTTTAAGTACTCATGTCAATCAAAGAAACAATGAGAAAGGAACATGACAGCATACTAGCATTTACATTATTCAACCACAATCAACAAATAATAAAATACACTGATAAAAGAAACATCATCATCATCATCAAACCCTACATAACAATACATCAGATAATGATTTGGAACGCACTTATCACAGTTGCTTTCTTCTTCTTCTTCCGTCCTTAGCCAACGACCGGCAAAGCAGTCAGTGGCCATTACGCCTAGTGGCGTCTTAAGGGCAACAGCGAATAGATTTTCTTTGCCGTTGTTCCCATCACACCTAATGGCGTCTTTAGGGCAACGACAAATCAATCCGTTTGCTGTTGTTTCCGTAATCAAAGTGACTGGCAAACGGGTGATCAGCCCGTTGGGAGTTGCTTTCTGACTGGCTAGAAATCAGTTGGATGCCAGGCATGACACGTACCTTGCTTTTTTCCAAGAATGTACCCATAATCTCCGTCCTTACTGACCAAAAGCAGCAATAGTCATCTCATTACGGTCATTTATTTATTTTTACATTTTCTTTGTGCACGTGAGGAATTTGCTAGAAATGAAATTCCTGTAGTAACATCTTAAACTTAATAGGTTCATTGATGAGTCTGGGGAAAGACTGGGGGTGTAAACATTAAGTTCACTCTCCAGGGAGGTGTGAGGGTAAGAGGGTTAAGAATCCATGACACAGACAGAAAGCGCTTAAAATCCTCATGAAGCTGCCAAAAATAATTCACAATCACTACTGAATAACTGTAATTGGCAATGGAATGTAAGACAGTAAATCTTTATATATCACAAATTACTACTTTCATTTTTTTCTTAAATCTGCTTAACTGGATAAACCACGATTAGGTCCTTATCCAAAATTTAAAAACTTGGAAAAGATGATGTGAAATAAACCACCTCGTTTCATTTTTAAAAAAAAATTTTAAACAAAAACGTTTGGGGTAATGGTCAAGCATTAAACCTCTAAAAAGCTAAATGGTCAAAACCGGAATGATACAAAATACAGTGTAGTTCTTCTACTGATGAATTTATCTGCAGCTATCTATCAAGGTATGACACTACCCTTACATTAGTTTCATAATTTTATAAGCAGAAGGTATGTCCTCCATATCCCACTCCAACATCAGCTTCCAAGGAAAAGTAATTATTTTTTTTATTTGACACAGGTGTTCTAAAACAATACAGTAAAATAGCACAATGCATTTGTAAAAGACTAAATAAAAATGCTTACAGCACACATTTCTTACACCTTCTAAGAAGACCACGTTGTAGAAGACTCCAGGACCAGAAGATGTAACATCGGGCAATTAAACTCTCATTCCCCAGCTCAATGGCCAGTCTTAACTGCTGAGCTGAGATCTTCCCGGCTTGTTCTGCCTGGAATTAACAAAAGCGTAAGACATATGCAACCTGATCTTAAATACATCAAAATACTGTAAATCTAAAAACCTCCTTGACATCTTCCTTCTCAGTGATCCATGGATCTGAAACACAACTTAACCTTCATTTCATTCCAATTCAGCTAAGTCAAGACTCACAACAGGGAGCTTCAGTAACTAGCTCTGTCATATACTCAAACTCACAACTGCGGAATACAGATCCTGTTTGATTCATAAGATTGTCCTCAAGTTAGGACATATGCAATTTATGATGACCCGGACTTGCAACAGCCATCCCATTAACCTTATATTATTATTTAGTTCTGATCATAATATCAAATGATGCCCACTCCATCTATTGTCAGATAACATCTGCTGTAAGGTCTTAAAGTCTCAGTCTGTGTTTGGGTATCTAGCAGCAACTAAGGTTTGTTTCCCCCTCTTTTTTACCTCCCTTCTGGAGTCCACAGCATAGAATTTCTTCTAATGTTGTCAGGGTCTATTCTGAGGACGTAGCATTTCCAATTTCAGCACCTGCCAGCTATAAAGGTGTGCTTATTTTTCTTGATTGCTCCAAGTAAGCAGTTGTTGGTTGGTGATGGTATTCAACTAAAAAAATTCAGTGCAGGATGTAGTACATGCAATGTTTGTAATGTCATAATTCCTCATTTTGTCTCTCCTGGTAACATTAATGGCTTTTACCGGTGGTTACTACCACATATATGTGAGACTTAATGCTCATGTCATGAACAGAATATGAATTTGTATGTACAGGTAAAGCTAGAAGATTAGATAAAGTGCACAATAGGCAAAGTAAGAATATAATGAACGTTAAGGTTTACCCAGGTAAACTTAGTTTTATCCTGTTTCCTATCTTTACGTATATATACACACATATATATGGAGGAAGTTTATCACACCACCAACCGCATAAACTTAATAGCTAATGTAGAAGATAATATATTATTACTTCCTACAGTACAAAATATAAAGTGATGGAAAAGAACAATTTCAGCCTTTTACAGAATGAAAATTAAATAATGATAATTAACTGAATTTCCATTGCTGAAGCAGAGACAACAAAAAAACAAAGAAAATTCACATCTTTTCTTTGTTCGGGAGCCGCGGTGGTGCAGTGGTTAGTGCACTGGCTTCCTAGCTCGGTGGTCCATGGTTCGATCCCCAGTTGAGGTGGGATTTTTTCACCGCAGCCGGCTCCGGGGTCAACCCAGCCTCATGAATTGGGTACCAGAACAACTCTGGGAAGGTTAAGGCGGCCGGCGTGATGCTGACCACATCACCCCTAGTGTGCCGATGGTCAATAAAATATGGGCCGAACACCGTATTCCCAATATGCCTCAATAGGCGTGTAACGGGATTCTTTTCTTTGTTCACTTTTCAAGCTGGCCTTCTTGCAGGAAGCCTGCATCAATGTACTTAAAAAGCTCATGCAGCGAGTTGTGGGCCATAATGCTCATGTCTAACGGAGCAACACCAGAAGATAATGACAATAAATATATACATACATGTTGGATGAACTTCTCTCCAAGAGAAGAATGTGCACCCCCAAGTGTAGATAGCCAGGCAAAACCTTCTTCTAAAACCACATGCTTGTTCAGAAGACCAAGCATTCGCCTTGACCTGTTAGAGCAAAGGCTTGTTATGAATGATCTGAAAAAAAAACTTATGAATATTTACTGATCAATTTTCTAAATCTCAGCGCCTACTGTTTTACTTCTACAAAACTGACCGCCCTGCTGTTCCTCCCAACCCCCAGCACTAGACACCACGCAGTTCTCCACCCCCCCAAACCTCATATTTTGCCTAAATTATGTTTTCTTTCCTACTAAACTAAATACCATAATTGTTTTCCTTATTAAAAATTAAATGCCATACTTTTTTTCCATTAATAAAACCAAAATATGTATAGTTTGTTTTTCAACAAAACCAAACATCATGTTGTTTCTTTCTCTATAAAACTAATGTCACACTGGTTTCTTCCCGAGAAAAAAAAACACTAAACTGTCCATCTATCAGCCTGATTTCTATAGTCGTGTTTTATGCAATTAGAAAGTAGTGGCTGAAATCAAGAATACTGGATTGTATGTTCGATGTCATTTAAGTATGTCACCCACACTGTTAGGATTCCTAAACCAATCCCTTACCCCTTATTACTGTGTCTCTAAATTATTATTATAAGGCCGTATCAAATACATGTCCCACTGTTTTTCATTTCAACTGAAAGTAACATCATGCTAAACTAACACAACTTACCAAGCATAGTCAATTTTTTGTTTTGGCCATACAGCAACGACATCAATCATGTATGGTACCGAGAGGTAATTTTCCCATGCATCTCTCTCCTCCTGTGTCCATTTCTCATAGTCAGGGATACAATTTCGGAAACCCTTGTTCTTACAGAGGTACTGCCAAAAGTGTCGCCGAAATGCCCGACTTCTGGAATATTCACAATATACACATGAAGCCACATGAGCATCCAATATTATTGTGCACCGAAACATTGGAAGCACAAAGTAGATAACATCCTGAGAATTAAACTGATCAGACATCGATTTTACTTCCATATCTAGTTCTACGCTAGGTACTGAAAATCTCCGTACCAGACCCCTTTTTGCTCCATCTGTTGGTGATAAAGCTACTGGCTCTTGTTTGTTCTGCTTCAGAATTACTGGGAAAAAATTTTCGTGAGCTTGGCAGTAAAATGAAACTGTGTCTGTAGGTGAAATGCTATTCCGTCTGGTGGAATGAGAATCCAGGGCATACATTTCTTTACCATCCGGGGTAGCTTTAATATGATCTACCATGAACATTAGTTTGATTTCCCCATCAGACATATCCATTTCAAAAGGAGCAAGCTCCCTCGTGTAGGTTTTGCATGCCCAAATACGATCAAATGTTCTAAATACAACAAACAGTCGAGACATTTTGAATAGTTAGGATTCACAGATCACAACTCTACCGCTATTTCTTAATTCAGCATTTTGCAGCTTACAAAATTATGTTAAAATGGCCATTGTTTGTATGGACGCTTTCAAATATACAGAGACTAACAATCCAAATATTATATTAATATCTTAGCCATAGTCTTGACTTCAAGAGGCTATGGGCGCTGTGACGTCTCACTTTTCGGATGCATGGCGCAGTTAACACTGAACGTAAGCGGTAAAACACAATTTACAATAAGAATATTCAAACACAAACTATCAAGTTTATGTAATCCTAAACTGTCCAAAATTAAAGTTACTTGACACTCATGTTTTCAACTTTCATGCAGTGTATTCATTCAGGTCTACTACTGCGTTCAACTATAATGCCAAAGGTCAACAGACAATCGAAAAAAACCGAATTTCACGCAGATAACTACCGTCCCAGTTCACGCACACTTATTATTTAAGAAGAAACTTATTATATAAGAACTCTTTCATTAAAGATTTAATAACATATGAATGGTC
This sequence comes from Oreohelix idahoensis, assembly GCA_024509875.1. Classification (NCBI taxonomy): domain Eukaryota; kingdom Metazoa; phylum Mollusca; class Gastropoda; order Stylommatophora; family Oreohelicidae; genus Oreohelix; species Oreohelix idahoensis. Next base: position 305,032 of record JAMPIV010011437.1, on the reverse strand, counting down.
AGAAGAATGGGATAAAAATCTGAAAGGAAGACATGCATATAAGATGTTCAAGGCTCCAACAAGAAAATGTCACATATCTAGGGAATTGAAAATTACCAGTAATAAGAAACTTCTCAGACTACAGCTGGGAAAATGCTATTTCAGAAAAGAAGAACCTTACTGTGCAGGATGTCTTCAAGACATTTACTCTGATTTACTCTGATATAGCAAAGGAGATATTTCTGGCTACTACATACTTATATTCCAGAGGATGTTCAGTCTTAATTGCTTGGATACCTTCACATGTTGGCATAGAGGGAAATGAAAAGGCAGATAAAGAAGCCAAGAAAGGTAGATCTGATAACAATCTAATAATATAGAACATTTCTTGTTAAAATGTAACAGATATGAACAAATGAGAATACCAATATTAGATTATTTGCAAGCATCAAACTCACCTATAAATATTGAAGAGGTGTTAAGAATAGACAGACCTAGGGAACTGCATAATATAGTCAAACAATCTTTAACACGAACAAAGGTTAATATAAAGTGGTTGGGAATGTGAAGGTCTGATGCTGTTCTTACAATGCATATGACTTTTAACAGATGAAAGTCAATTAAATATCTGTTAAAGTCACTTATATAACTGGAACCACCAGGCCTTTACGCCCCTCCACTTTTATATTATTCTTGTTCAGAGTTTCTTCTTGATTTTGTTCGTTTTTTTTTTTCAATGTACGAGGGGCGTTCAGAAAGTAATGCACCACATCGTTTTTCTCAGGGACTTTTTTTCAAAAAGCATGAAATTTATATACAATATACATGGATATGTCATGTAAACATCGGTATTATTCAACATAATCCCCATCAACTTGTACGGCTTTATGCCAGCGCGAAACAAGTGCATGTATTCCTAGCCCGTACCAGATTTTGTCTTGATCATGAAGCCATTTCTTCGCTGCATGAATCACTCCTTTATCATCTTCAAACCTTGTCCCACGGAGTACATCTTTAAGTGGACCAAATAGATGAAAATCAGAGGGTGCCAAATCGGGACTATATGGTGGATGGGGTAGTACAGTCCAACCCAATTTGGTGATTACTTCCCGTGTTGCCAGACTTGTGTGAGGGCGCGCATTGTCGTGAAGGAGAAGCAGGTCTGCTGGATTCTTGTGCGGCCGAACTCTGTGAAAACGTTGATTGAGTTTTTTTAATGTCTTAATGTAAGCTTGCGAATTGATTGTCTCTTCTCTTGGCATAACGTCCACAAGAATCACACCTTCAATGTCCCAAAAGACAGTGATCATGACCTTTCCAGCTGAAGGAATTGTCTTGAATTTCTTTCTTCTTGGTGATTGCGGATGATGCCACTCCATTGACTGTCTTTTTGTCTCTGGTTCAAAATGATGTGCCCAGGTTTCGTCACCTGTAACGATCTTAGCCAAAAAGTTCTCTCCATCAGCATTGAAACGCTCCAACAATTCAGAAGAAATTGCTTTCCTTTGCAATCGGTGGTCATTTGTGAGACTTCGAGGAACCCATCTTGCGCAAACCTTAGAAAATCCGAGAGTTTTTATAACTGCATTTGCACTACTAATGCTGACTGACAGCTGTAAGGCCAATTGTTGAGTAGTGATTCGCCTATCAGTAAGAATAATGCCCTCAGCGCATTTCAACATTTCTGCGTTGGTGGCTGTGGCAGGACGTCCACAGCGCGGCCGATCAAGCAGCTCCGTATCTCCACTTCCTGATTCTTTGATTCTCTGAACCCAGCGACTGACTGTACTCCTGTCGACTGCAAAACTTCCATACACATCACATAGACGCTTGTGAATATTCACAACAGTTTCCTTCTCTGCAACGAGAAATTTTATCACAATTCGCTGTTTATAACGCAAGTTGCTAACACGCTCCATTTCAACGGTTTAGGGCAGCCATATTATTTGGCCGGTTGCGGTGCAATTTGGTGCACACAATTGGCACATGCTATATTTGAAGTGTGCAAAATTTCATACTTCTATCTTCATTATTAGCTGAGAAAAACGATGTGGTGCATTACTTTCTGAATGCCCCTCGTATATATATATATATATATATATATATATATATATATATATATATATATATATATATATATATATATATATATATATATATATATATATATATATATATATATATCTATATATATATATTTTTTTTTTTTTGCACACTCTGCAGAGTAAGGCTCTTATATTCTAAAATAGCCCATTTCTAGTTGCAGTCTAAGAAATTTCTTATTGCTTGGAATTTTTAGTTCTGTAGATACCTGACACGTTCTTGTTGGAGTCTTCAACAATTTATATGCATGTCTGCCCTTCAGACTTCCATCTCACTCTACTGTCCATTCCTGAGTTATTATTCTTTTAATTAAGCTTTTGATCTGTGTTTTACTCATCCCCACATTTATTTGGTTTATATCATTTCTACTTTTCTTAGCTTCTTTATCCGCCTTTTCGTCTCCTTCTATGCCAAAATGTGAAGGTATCAAAAAGGATCCAGTTACATACCCATTGAGGTATATTGGAAGCATGGTGTTAGGCCCATATTTTCTTGACCATCGGCATACTAAAGGTAATGTGGTCAGCAACACGCCGGCAGGAAGGTATCCAAGTTATAAGTATATTCTCACACATTGAAATTCAATTGCTTACACTTTTGGCAGAATATAGACATCTACGTCTGGATTTGCAGAAATAATGTCGTCTACGAACAAAGAATTTTTAACTCAAAACTTTTTCTGCACATATTCATGCAGAAAAAAAACCACTTAAATCATTCCAACTAGTTTTTTTTTTTTACATATAAGACAAGTGCCGTACCCCTTAACTGTTGTACCTATTGCGACATTATATTTACTATTACGAGGTTTCTTTTGTTTGTTTGTATTTTTTCATCCTTATATTCTAACCGTTTGTGGGCAAATACAGTGTTGTCGACTTGAGTCAATCGACTCAGACTCGAGTCGGACTTAATCGCCACCACATGGCTCGACTCCAGACTCGATTCGTGAGCTAAGTATTTGTGACTTGACTCAAGACTAGCCCAATTTAGGTGAATCGACTCATCACCCTCATTCATTATCCAATCTTAATTAAGGAGAATCCAAAAATGTATTTTGGTTGAAGTGGTATCACCTAGAAATCACAGTGCGTTCAATGGTTCATTTGTGCGAACACAACGTTATTTTATAGCTTACTGTTGTTAGATGAACACTCAGGGAGTGTGACGTATAATGGAAATAGAGCCTACAGTAATCTGACAGTCTTTGTAATACCGTTAGCACTCTATGATTTGCTAGCAAAACCATGCATTTTCTGCCTGTGTTTACTCACACAAAAGTACTTTTTCATCACGCCTCTTTTTTTTTTAACATAAGCAAACGAAGTGTTTACAAAATTTCGTGACCTGCCCGTCATAACAGGTAGCGAATCAGGTTTGTTTACCTCGTCTTGTCACGCGAGCTTATCTGTCAATCATACGATACCTGACAGACCGCACATGAATAAAATAGAATCTTTTGAAGTTCGTACTCAGGGGAAGCCAGAAACCCCCGGGCTCTTTGATCTTCAGAAGCGGACATTCGTACAGATAAAACTGTTAGGGAACTATAAGTCTTTTGATGTCGATTGAAACCTCGACGAAAGACTGGCCGTTAAAACTTTTATCTTGAATATCTGTTTCTGATTCTCGTTACACATAGTAATGTGAAAAGTAACATCATCGATAGATCAGAGAAATATAATGATATATAAACTGCGTTTTCTTAAACCTGCTATCAGTTGTGACACAGAATTTGTGGATAGTCTAAGCACGCAGTTCTAGAACCATTTTGCTAAATGTGTTATTAGCATTCGTGGGGATTTTTCATTCTGATTTTTGGTAATAGAAATTAGTGCTTATGTGTTGAAAGTGTTAGCTTTTACCATTATAATTCACTTAGATTTTCTAGCTGGTAAAACTAGTGAAATAAAATAACGCGTAGCTATTTCATTCCAGATGTTCAGTTATAATGTTAATTTTCACCACACGCTTTCTCACACAAGAAGAGACGGTTTTAGCTGACTCATTTATATGCTAGGCGCGACTGATAGTGACAGAAAAGAATTCACACTTATTTCATTGCGCGTATTTATTATAAGTGCCTATTATTTAATATCATTGTGATAGATTATGTAAATAGATTACATATATCAGCACGTCTTTGCTCCCACCTTTGCTTCCTTATTAGTATGCACGTTGGTTAACGCAGAACCCTTGTACTTCTATATCTGTCAAACCCATAATTGTAGCCACGCCTATTTTTCTTTTCTCTATTGTCTTACAGGCAATGGGAAGGTTTACTAACAGACTTATTAACTAGTCCACGACGGGACAGGTAAACAACTAGCGAGTAAGCGCCGTTAACTGGATTATCGCGCGAGCGATTGGGCAATCGTTGAAAAAGTGACAGATCAGACTATGATGCACGTAGAATGAAAATCAAAGGGGCGATAACCACAGTTACCGACCTCAGCCGTTTGTTCGTGAGTCCCAGAGAAGGTAATTAGCTACGGAACGAGCGGAGATCAAAAGACCGTTTGCTCGTTGCCAAAGTCTATGCGGTCGGCAGAAGTGAGAAATAAAGCTTTCATTCATAAATCGACCGCAGATTTCCCCAAAAATTTCGGGCAAGGCGTGATATCTCGCAAGAGCTAGCGAATTAAGACCTATTTCATATATATACCTCATCCTTTAAACTCAATTATCTAGTCACCTCATAATTTTCGGAACATCTAGCTTCGAATCCTAGACCATTGTACGAGTGGAATTACTTAGTATTTCGATTGGAGATAGTTTAAATCTGTGTTGCTGTAAATATTATACTAGAGTCTTTGAGTGATTTAATTGGTAAAGTTCGTCATGATATTTCACTAGGATTTTGTGGTGTTAATTGACTAGCGAATTAAAATAATTTATAGCTAAAATTCTCCGCCTGTAACGTTAATTTAATTACTCGCTATCACCCAGAAAAGAGATATTTGAATTGACTAGTAAATGCACTAGGCAATGTAGTACTGACGAAATATATATTTATCTCTAATCCATTATGTGTAAAATTTTGTAAATGACTAGAATTTATTTCGCGGGTTAATAAGAACGATAAGATAAGCTATACACTTGTGTTTTCTAATCAAATCTAATAACCAAGTGGATAATAAATTATACCTTTACGCGGGACCTCAAGACGCAGCAATAGAGACCGCAGTCAGCAACTCATAGCTTGACTGCCTGCGTCAGGACCAGCGAACCAGAGCTGGTCAAGACCATGCTCCTCCTCCACGTGGTGGTCCCGGAAACAGTATGCAGCAATGCAGGCTGGCTGAGCGAGCACGGATCGCAATGGGAAGGCAAACCCGGTCCTAAAAAATGCCGTGCAGAAGTCGGATGTGTCGACCGAAAGGTGCAGATATCACAGCTACGTTGTAAACAGACACAACGCAACCACCGTCCTTTTCAGGGCGAACGAAGAAGAAGAAGAAGAATACCTTTACGCGGATTTGGATAAAATGGACATATGGGATTAAATGTTTTGTATTTTCTTCCGAAAATTTAGTACCGGTCACAAACCAAAACCTACTAGCCGCCTGAATCTGAGAAAACGGGTCTAAGTCCAACAGTACCAAAAAACATTCTTATATAAATATCGGGTCTTCGAGGTTGACCTATTTGGCCCTCTTGTTTCACCCAGAAAGAGAGAGAGAGTACCAACAAAAGACTATAAGAATTAATTTAACTGGTCATATAGCTACCCAGCTTTCTTTTCCATTTTTTCATTTACATTCAGCCCGCTGTGGCGAAGTTATCAAATTTAACACCACCCGACTACCGACAACTGTGTTGTGGCGAGGATCTTATCCAGAGAGATTTATCTACCTGACATTCTTTTTTTAAGTATTGAAATTACAAGCTACTGCACACTGTGAACACTAGATCTCATATATGTGTTTTTCCTACCTGGACTAATTGAGGTGACATGAACAGTAACAAAGTAAGCGTTCCCCAATAAGAGGATTAAATCAGTCTTGGAGGAACTGGGGCTTATTTTGCCAAAACCCAACCCTGGATTTGTGGTTGTATCATGGAGATATGATCCAGATGTTGTGAAAGCAGTTATTAGGTAAGCACGACTGAATGTGGCCCCAGTTTGTCTGCAGCGAGATAAAGAAGGAGTGAATAATTCTTCTATTGTATAATCATTGTACTCACTTTGTTTTTTCTTCCTTTTGTTTGCTAATACTGTTATTTTCAGAATAGATTAATTAGGAACTCTGTTCTTTACAGTATAGTCAAATTCTATACCATAGCGCAAATCTTTTGACCTTACTTACTTACTTAGTCGTTCCCCTTCTACCGTGAGGTGTAGAGGTTTGGAAGAGAGAGCGCCAGACTATCCTATCGGCTGTCTTCCTCCTGGCCTGGTTCCATTCTAGTCCTCGGTCCTTCAAAGATTGTCTAATGTTGTCCTCCCAGCGGACTCTGGGTCGTCTTGGGGTCTGGATCCCTGGCTCTTTGTTTCCAATGCTTGTCATGGTAGCCGATCTTCTCCCATTCTGCAGACATGGCCAAACCATCTTAGTTGGGACTGTTCTACTTGGGTCTGCAGGGGGTGGGATTTTAGGCCTTGACGTATCATCTGATTGCGGACCATGTCTCTTCTTGTTACTTCAACCACCTTCCTCAGATACCTCATTTCTGAGGTTTGGATCTGGCTTTTATGGGTTGTAGTCATTGCCCATGACTCGCATCCATATGTCAAGACTGGGACATAGGTGGAGCGGTATACAGCCATCTTCGTTTTCTTACCAACCTCTCTCTTGCTGAGGAATCCTCGATTTATGGCCTGAAAAAGTCTCCCAGCTGCTGCTTTTCGAGTGGCCAACTCTTCTTTGATGCCTCCCTTTCGGTCTATAATAGCTCCGAGATATTTAAAGTGGTCGACCTGCTCCAGGACCTGTTCTCCTAGCTTAATCTGATGTCTTCTTTCTTCTCGTGATATCACCATGGATTTTGTTTTAGAGCTGTTTATGACCATCCCTCTCTTCTCCAGCTCTTCCTTCCAGACTTGCAGGTTGAATTGGAGATGTGCCTCTGATTTAGCAATCAGGGCAACATCATCAGCAAATGCCAGCTCTGAAATACATACCTGTCTCATCTTCCAGTACCCCACTGAATACTTTCTTGTTCTCTCCTTACATGACTTGATAACATCGTCCATGAGGAGTTTGAAAAGATAAGGTGACAGGATATCACATTATCTGACACCAGTGGTGGTCCTGAACTCTTCTGACTTATGGTTTGCTGTCCTCACATAATTTCTGCAAGACTTGTAGAAGCTCTGTATAGCATGAATCAGAGATGCTGGAATGTTCTTCCTTGCCAAACAGTCCCAAAGCTTGCTCCAGGGGACCCTGTCAAATGCCTTTTCTAGATCTATGAAACAAAGATGGATCTCACTCTTATACTCAAGGGCCTTTTCACTCAGCTGTCTGAGTGTGAAGATTAGGTCTTGAGTACTTCGGTTTGCTCGGAATCCGCACTGGACCTCATCCAATTGTGGCTCAGCTAGGCGTCGGAGTCTCTGCTCTGGGATTCTAGAGTAGATTTTACCAGGGACACTGAGAAGGGATATGCCTCTATGGTTTCCACATTGTCGATTGTCACCCTTTATGAAAATTGGTGTTATGATGGCAATCTCCCAGTCCTTTGGTATGGTCTTGCTGCGCCATGCTGCCTGTAGGACCCTTAAGAGTAATAGGTCGCCTGATGCTCCCATGTACTTAACCATTTCTGGTGTTATACCATAATGTCCTGCTGCTTTGCCCATCTTGATTTTCTCCAGTGCTGCCTTCAGTTCTTCCATCTTTATGTCATCTTCATCACCATTTGTTTCCTCTTCTGTGCTAGTGGTTATCATTTCTGATGCTTGACCTTGATCACCATCAAAGAGTTCTGAGAAATATTCTTTCCATCTTTCCATTACTTCCTTCGGGGCAGTAAGCAATTTGCCTTGCTTGTCCTTTATAAATTGGAGAGGGCATTGTTTTTCCTTCATGTTCTTTAGGGTCTTATAGAACAATTTCTGGTTTTCTTGCGCATCTTTCTCTAGCTTTTCTCCAAATTCTTCCCAGGACTTCTGTTTTGCTGCTAGCACCTTGTTCTTTGCTTCTGTTCTGAGTATCACATATTCTCTATATTTCTCTATTTGTCCTGCTGTGTTTTAGCTCCTAAGTATTGTTTCCATGCCATTGTCTTCTCTCTTATTTTCTCTTTGACTTCCTCTGTCCACCAAGGTGTCCTCTTTCTCTTGTTCCCAAGTCGGTCTTCACCACCCCATCGAGGCCAGCTCCTTGACGTGGAGATGGGGCTCAAGTACAGCCATCAGCGGCTGAAAAACCAAGACTGGCCAGGCCCTCCTACACTCGAGCAAGACCACAGTCTGCCCTAGCAAGTCAAGGTGCTGAAGACGGAGGCAACCAGCCAAGAGGCGCACCACAGCAAATCAGGATGCCACGAACATGCGCTATGGGAAGTATGCCTATATCTGCAAAACGTTATGACACTCGCCCTGTGACGGACACCCAGGCAGACGCAGTGCCGGGCCCTCTGCCTCGGAAGGGCCCAACCCCTACTACTGGGGGGTCCTTCTCAATTGCCCCGTGGAGCCAGGAGGCATGAGAATAGAGCTACTGGCCAAGCAAAGAAAAGACCATTTAAAATAATGCACTGGAATGCTGAAGGCGTCAATAGTAAAAAAGACGGCTACAGAAAAAAATTAGAGCTCGAAAATATCTTGAATGAAGAGCAAGTAAATGTATGTTGCTTGCAAGAAACCCACCTCAACAAGGACATAGCCTTCAAAATCAGAGGCTACCAGTGCTACCGATCTGACCGAATAGACAGGCGAAAAGGTGGAATACTGACACTCGTGAGGAATAACATCAGTGCATGTCAGCTTGAAACATTGGAGGGGGCGGAATACCAGATGCTTCATCTCAGGACAGAAAGTACAGAATTCCACCTGCTCAACTACTACTGTCCGAGCGACCGCCCACTGGCACTAGATACAATCCCAGCAAACGAAAGACTGATTGTATGCGGAGACTTCAACAGCCACTCACAGAGCTGGGGCTATGATCACATGGACAGGAGAGGTGAGGAGCTTGAAAACTGGCAGGATGACAATGGGCTTATCCTGATTAACCAGCCAATCGACCCACCAACCTTCTACTCAAGATCATGGCACACCACCTCTACACCAGACCTGGCATTCCACTCACCCGGCCTGGAGTGGAACACCACACGCGTTGTAGGGAAACAACTTGGAGGCAGCGACCACCGGCCAGTCTTCCTAATTGTGGAAAATGAACTTGTCAAGGAGAGCAGCACTCTCTCTAGGTGGAACTACAAGAAGGCAGACTGGACAATGTACCAGCACCGTACTAGTATACTGGCTAGAGATCTGACTGTAGACAAAGACATCAATAAGTTAGTCGATGAATTCAGCAGATGCATATTACAGGCTGCTCGTGAAACAATACATATAGGGGCTCGTAAGCACTACAAACCATATTGGAATAGTGAACTAGAGCAGCTGGACAACGACGTGGAAACATCTCGAAAGCAGGCAGAGACCAGTCCATGCCAAGAACACCACAATAACTACCAGCAAGCTAAGGCCAAATTTCAAAGGGCCAAGTTGCAGGCCAGGCGAAGAAGCTGGAAGGAGAAAAACAGAGTCCTTGAACTTCGAAAGAGATACGAGGAAACTGTGGAAGCTGGTAAAACAACTTAACGATGAAGGTACAGGGAGAAACTCAAGGATTGCTCTGAACAAAGATGGAAACATCCTCATGGGAAAACAGGCAGCTGATCACTTTGCAGACTCCTTTGCTAAAGACAACAACATCGAAGTCAGCCCAGAGAAGCAACAGGAGACTCGTGAGAAACAACAACACGCAGGACGAGATGGAACCATACCTGAAGTTATGGAGGCACCAATCACATTCAGAGAACTGGAGCTTGCAATATCCAAATTGAAAATGAGAAAGTCGCCAGGAGTTGATGGAGTGTCCAATGAAATGATTAAGAACTTGGGAACCGCAGCAAAAACCAAGCTGCTGCAGATCTTCAATATCTGTTGGAACTCAGGCAGAGTTCCACAGACCTGGAGGGAAGCAATCATGATACCACTCCTAAAATCAGGAAAAGACAATTCCACTGCCTCCAGCTACAGACCAATCAGCCTTACAAGCTGCCTCTGCAAAACAATGGAACGTATCATCAACCTCAGGCTACAGTGGTACCTTGAAAGTGAAAACCTTCTTGTACCACAGCAGGCGGGCTTTAGGCAGTGTTATTCCACCGAAGATCAGGCAACTTACCTTTCCCAAGAGATTGAGGATGCATTCCAAGATAAGAAACTGGTACTAGCAGCATGGATAGATCTAAGGAAAACATTTGACAAGGTTTGGAAAAAAGGGCTTCTGAAGAAACTGAAAAATTGTAGAGTGAATGGTAGGATGTACAAATGGGTGAAAGCATACTTGCATAACAGAAAAGCCCGAGTACAACTAGATGGCCTCAAGAGTAAGAAAATTCTACTGCGTCATGGCGTCCCTCAGGGAGGGGTTCTGTCCCCCACACTTTTCTTAGTCTACATCAACGACCTGGTTGCTGAACTACCACATGGAATGAAAGTGGCAATGTACGCTGATGACCTGGTAATATGGTGCACAGATGAGCATGCAACAGTAGCCACCAAACTGCTACAAAGAGCTATAGATGCCTTAACCTCATGGGCAAATAGATGGTGTGTCAGCATCAACACAGACAAGTGCAGCACTACGCTCTTCACTCTCTCTCCCAAACAAAAAGCTGGTGTCATCAAGATAAACGAAGAGCTCCTGAGAGAAGATAAACAACCCACCTATCTCGGAGTTACATTCGGTGACAGGCTGACATGGAAGCAGCACATCAACAAGGCAGCAACAAAGGCTAGGAGGAAGCTAGCCATCCTGAGAAAACTAAGTGGAACCACATGGGGAGCCAGCGGGAAAATACTTAGTAAAGTTTACCAGCAGGGCATACGACCACACCTGGAATATGGGTCAGCTGCGTGGTGTTCAGCATCAAACACCACATTACAAGAGCTAGATAAGGTGCAAAACCAGGCACTTAGGGTCATCACGGGGGCAATGAAATCGACGCCTATAGTGGAGATGGAGAAAATGGGGAGGATACAAGCACTGAGAGAACGCAGAGACACGAAAGTGCTAACACAGGCAGAAAAGTTCCTCTGTATGCCGAGCCATCCAATGAAGGACAGATTCCAAAACCTAGCAATGGGGCGACTGAAAAGAAGCAGCTTTATCCACCAGACCAAACGATTTCTTAGACAAACTTCAGACCTGCCTGAAGTTAACAGCCCCCTAAAGTCTGTGCCAGAACAAACCCCTTGGAGAGAGGAGCATGGACTACCAGTACACATCCACACAAAAGTGAAAGGAATATTCGACAGGGATGAACAGAACAGCGTGCAACGTAGGACAGTCACTCTCAGTTTCCTGAATGATGAATACCCACAGGACCTCTGGGTCCGAGTATACACGGATGGGTCAGCACAGAATGCAGTAAAGAATGGAGGAGCAGGTGTGTACATAGAATACCCAAACAACACTAGGGATACGGTCAGAGTACCAACGGGGAAATTCTGTAACAACTATGATGCAGAAGTCCAGGCAATCAAGGTGGCAACTGAGAAACTACTGAACACCAATCTCGGTCCACAGCCTGTAGTATTCCTGACAGATGCAAGATCAGCACTCCAAGCACTTCAGTCCAGAAAATTGCCAGGTATACAAGCCCTACTTTCTGAACTGTGCAACCAGCACAGGGTCGCCATGCAGTAGATACCGTCTCATTGTGGAATACCAGGAAACGAGAGAGCAGACGGACTGGCTAAAGAAGGTGCTGCAGACGAGCAACCGGATGTACCAGTTACGTACCATCAGAAGAAAAAGATGATCAAATCTATCAGAAAGCCACCAACACCAACGCAGGATGACTACCAAGCTATGAACAGATCAGAACAAATAGTCATTCTGCGCTTCAGAACAGGACACAACCGCCTCCGCAGCCACATGCATACAAAATTCAAGATTGGCAATTCAGCCATGTGTACATGTGGACAGGCACCCCAGACTGCGGAGCACGTACTTCAAGATTGCCCCGAATATGATATATTGAGGCAAACCCACTGGCCCAGAGAAACAACACTGGAAGCAAAACTATACGGACCTCTGTATGAACTACAAAAGACAGTGAAGTTTATACAAGAAACAACATTGCAGATATAGACAATATAGTTCAAGCGAGCGAAAGAAGAAGAAGAAGGACTTCACCACATGCTTCTGCAGCAGCTGTCTTTATGATGTCCTTGAATTTAAGCCACAGGGTTTCCAAGTCATCAAGTTGTTCTTCTGTGTTTCTCACCGCTGTAGCAATAAGCCCCTGATATCTGGTCTTAATTTCTGGCTCTCTCAGCTTGTAGGTCTTAATGCTCATTTCTTCCGTTCGTTTACTTGGTTTCTTGCGTGATGCTGGGCAGTTCCTAGGCTGAGCAACTCTTTTGACCTTTTGAGGTTAATAATTTCTTCTAACGGGATCTTGTCTCAACAGAGGGGATTGCACTTATGGGTTTTTTCTTTATTATTTCTGTAACCTTTGATTTTTCTATTGATATTGATACTGGATGTTGTGAAGTTTTTTTATGATAAATAAATTTAACATAAACTTAATTACCTGTGTTGGTCAGCTCGGCCCAATTTTCGCACGCCATTTACTATAGTTTCACGTTTGTGCGTCTAATTGTCGTCACTTATCTGTGTGTGTGTATGTGAGTGGTTAATAGTATATATGTCAATATATCTTCTTCTTCTTTGATCCTTAGCCGCCGACCGTCAAAGCAGTCAGTGGCCATCACGCCTAGTGGCGTCTTGTAGGGCAACAACAAATTGATTCCACTTTGCTCGGTCGGTGGCCATCCTTCGTACAGTGCCCCAACTCTGGTTCATTCTTTGCATCTCAGCCTCCACAGTCCTCCGCCAGGTTGTTTTTGGTCGGCCTCTCTTTCGTTTTCCTTCAGGGGTCCAAAGCATAGCTGTTCTTGTGATGGCATCGGGGTCTCTTCTGAGGACATGACCAACCCAGCTCCAGCGTCTGCCAGCTATGATGGTGTGCATGTCCTCTTGCTTGCTAATGGAATATATGTTAATATATACGGGAAGGTAAATTGTCTGATAGACCAATTTCAGTCGTAAGATAGACTGGACTAGAGTATCTTCTCACTCCAGGGACAGATTCTACGTTTCACCATTCACTCGTGAAATCTATTTATTTACCTTATCTCTCACTGAGTTACAAGCTTTTCAGTTCTATTCAGACGGGACTAGAACCTATCTTAAATACCTATCCAAAATCTACGACAATCATAAGACTAAACTATCAGACGCCGACCAAATTAATAGGTACTTAAGCGACGTGCGATAGTGTATGGCATAAAAGAAAACACCGTGTGCTTTTTAAATTTAATCAGGACTGACGGAGTGGATAAGAGACCGTCTTGTCCACGTCTGTGTGCATCTGGTATAGGGTACAAACAGCCGTGATATATATATATATATATATATATATATATATATATATATATATATATATATATATATATATATATATATATATATATATATATATATATATATATATATATATATATATACTGTATATATAAAACTATATAGAGAAATAGCATTTTTCCAAAATTGTGTTTCTTATATCCCTAGCTGACCTGATCACAAGGGCGTCCAGCGGTCTTTTTCTGATTGGTTAATGTTGTCTCTTTTTCTTGGCTTGTGCGTCACCAATTTCATTTGTGAGCGAGATTTGCCAAAGATACCTGTGAAACATTTTAACTTATAACTTTAACTGGACTTACCAAACCCAGCAATATTTTTCAATTTTATCAGCCCTCTGGGGTGTGCAAAAATAACATTTATTCCCGACTTCTGACAGTCGTATTCAAGCGTAGCATCCAGAATATACGCTGTTTCAGAATCGGCACTCTAACATAGAGTCAGCCGATAGGATTATCGTCATTTATCAATTGTAGCATTTTTTTAGCAACCAGATGTTCCCCAATACTGGACGTATTTTCCTCGTTTAACTGTGAACCCCAAGATCACGGTCTTACATCAACTATTGGCTGTGACATTTTGTTCCTCCAGGAAAAACCCACACCAGATTCGGCGTTCCCTCACTAGGATTTGTTTTGTTAGAGGATGAACTGGGCCCAATTTGGGAAGTAAACCTGACATTTCATATATTTCAGGGATAATTGTATTTCTAAGGGATATCATCAAGAGTAGGTAAGGGTGATTGAGTGGCCACTGTATGAAAGAGAGTTAATTTTTTTCTTTGTTACGGGGAATTTAGCAACACTGGATTTGCTTAAACTTGTTTACTTTATATAATGATAATAATAATAGCCCCTTCAGTCATAACTGACTATGGGAATGCGCCCCTGAGGTGACAGCCCTCAGCTGCTTATTTTCCTGGTGCTCCTTTCGACGTTTTCTCCCCTCCTTTGCTTGTTGTGTGAGCCTCTCTTCGCCCAATCTGAGGTGGCGCCGTAAATAGCATCGCCACTTAGTGCGATCGGCAGCTTCATCCTCCCATGTTGCTGGACCCATGTCCAGTGCCCTCATATCTCTCTTGCACACATCTTTGAACCTCAGCTGTGGTCGCCCAACTGTTCTTTTGCCATCTGCTAATTGTCCGTAGAAGATATCTTCTGGGATGCGACCATCTTCCATGCGGCGAACATGGCCAAGCCAGCGAAGTCTGCGCTGTCTAAGCAGTGTATACATACTTTGAAGGCCAGCACGTGACAACACCTCGACATTTGTCACTTTATCTTTCCACGAGATGCCGAGGATGCGGCGTAGACACCGTAAATGGAAGGTATTAAGTCTTCTTTCTTGCTTAGTATAGGTCGTCCAGGTCTCGCTGCCATATAGGAGTGTGCTGGTGACGCAGGCATTATATACGCAGCTTTGGTCTTCATTGTGAGTTTGGAGTTTCCCCAAACACGCGATGTGAGGCGGGCAAAAGTAGCTGCAGCTTTGCCAATGCGGCTGTCGATTTCTGTATTCAGTGAGAGTTTGTCATTGATGGTAGACCCTAAGTATGTGAAGTGGTGCACCACTGCCAATTCATAGTTATCGTAGGGTAGCATTTAGTAGGAACTTGTTTACTTTACTGTCTACTCTGTAACATAGTGCAAACCTTCGACCTTTGGGTTATTAACTTTTTGGGTTCTTTTTTTCCAGAGGGGGAGGGCACATTTATTCTGCTATTTCATATGTATGTAAATCATTTTTTATTTGATCTTTCTTTAGATAACACTGACTAACAAAAAAAAATTTTTTTTTCTTTCTCTAACATTTCTATGTTTTTCTGGTCAATTTTAATGCGCTGTTTTTAAATCTGCAAACCGTTTTTCTCTATCAGGTCGGGATCTCTAGAAATACGCAATTGAAGTTTTTTAACAATGCATACAGTATTACAACATCATTTGTACAAGAAGTATAACAGTTATGTAGGCTTGAATTTCTTTGCAGTCGACTTTCATCGGTGAATGGCATGTGGTACATCACGATGAAGCATCCAACAATAATCGGCAAGCATGGTCACACTCCACCGTCCTTGATAACGTGACTCCATTACGGCGATATCTTGATGGAATCGTTCTCCATGTTCATCGCTGACTTCGCCAAGGTTGTCAGGGAAAAAGTCAAGATGCGAATCGAGCAAATGGATTTTGAGGGACATGTTACAGCCCATAATTCTGTATGCATGTATGCACTGCTTAACAATATGCACATAGTCGACAGATTTGTGATTTCCCAGAAAGTTATCGACGATCGATTTGAATGCCATTGTAGTGGTGTTTGATGGTATTGTATGATGGTGATATTACTAAATGTAATTGTATGAGGCCAGCTGTGAAGGCTCCTGAGATAAAATGTAGTTGTGAATTGTCAGAAGGCCTTTCTTGCTACCACTACGACCTCACACTTAATTTTTTTCTTAATGAATGTGGCTACGTAAAGTGTCTAGGGTAATGATATGTAGTGTGGTGTGATAGATATAGATACACCCACAGATATTTAAGTAGACTAATAATATTTAACAAATATTACAACACACTGAACTAACTCAATAGTGTAAAATTTTTTGATAGAATTATATTACATTTATTTTGTTCTGGATCAATTTTTTAGGTTGACCAGAACTTAAAAGGATTTAGAGATTATGAAAGAAATGCATGGAATATTATATCATAAATGCAATAGTGTACATATATATGTACTATACTAGTTATTATCACCTTCGTCGATTTTCAAAAAGCCTTTGATAGTCTACACCGCCCATCATTGTGGAAGATACTTACAATCTATGGTTTTCCAACAAAATATGTGAATATAATCAAAGCGCTATATGACAATGCAAGATGTTGTGTTAGAACAAATAAAGGGAATACAGAATGGTTTACAGTAGAAACAGGGGTGAAACAAGGCTGTATTATGTCACCACTACTTTTTGGAATAGCTATTGATTGGGTTATGAGAAACTATACCCACAATGAACAATTGGGTATAAAATGGACAAATGGAAAATTCCTGGGGGACCTGGATTTCGCAGATGATGTAGCATTCTTAAGTTCAACACCAAGACAATCCCAAGAAGCAATAAATAATTTGTGTCATCTCTCGGTTAAAATTGGTCTCCAAATAAATGCCTCTAAAACTAAAGCTATGAACTTTTCTAACGAGACCTTTGATATCATCTTGAACGGGGAAAAACTACAGAAAGTTGAAAGTTTCAATTATTTAGGCAGTAAAATGACTCAGGATGGTGACACAACAAGAGAAATCCATACTAGAATTGCTTTGGCAGCTAGCGCCTTCAATAGATTATCTAACATTTGGAAATTACGATCATTGAATATACATACCAAGCTTCGTCTGTTTAATTCAAATGTTATCTCAGTGTTAACATACGGCTGTGAGAGTTGGAAAATAACAAAATCATTGGAGAACAAGCTGAATACATTCGAGAACAAATGTCTTAGAAAACTCATGAACATCAGTTGGAAAGAATTTAAGACTAATCGACAAATAAGAGAAGACTCTAGGCAGAAATATGTCTCCGACTATATAAGGAAAAGACGATGGTCATATATCGGTCATGTCCTACGAATGCAAAACAACAGAATACCACTACAGGCGCTCACTTGGGTTCCTGAGGGTAAGCGGAAAAAAGGAAGACCAAAAGAAACACTCAGAAGAACAATAATAAGAGAAGGAAGAACGTTGGGCCTAAATAATGTGCAAGAGCTAAGAGGAGTGGCGTCACAACGAACAACCTGGAGAGCACTGGTTTCTGCCTTATGCGCCGTGTTTGGCGCTTAAAGAATTTATTATTATTATTATACTAGTTAGTTTTATTAAAATGTTCTAGTAGTCATCTACTTGGGAGGATAGTTAATGTTTGTGCTGTTGGGGTGGCCTCATCACACCTGTCTATATTGACTACACAGTGTCCAGAAAATGGTGGGAATTTTTATGGGGGTATTAGTAACTACAAAGCGTTGGTGAATGTCCAGCAGACCAGAGGCTCACTCATCTTGTAGTTGTAGCTCTGGTGCTGAAATAAGGTGGTCCCACCTCTCCGTGCTGGCGGGCAATAATGGTGGTCTCTGTCACAAGTACTGCACAGATACACTCGAGTAAAGTCACCAACTGAATAGACACTGCTTTGTTGACAACAGAAACTCACAGCTCTGCAATCAAAGTATGGGCCATGTGTCAAAATCTATTCTCTACCCACGTCTGGACACAACACTGACACAACAACCACATCATACAGACAGGTCAGATCTCTCTGACCAAACAGCACATTTACCATGGTGGTTTTACATCAGATAGATCCTCCCAGACTATAGGTTCTGAAAAATATTTATTAGTTGTCTGCCCTAAAAGAGGATAGGTAATATGTTTCATTATTCTCAACACTTGATCTGTCTTGCCTAACCCTTGCTGGAGTTTATGTACATTGTTGGTCCCTAGACCCTGACTAGGGCGGGGGGTCTAGAGCAAATCCCTACTTGTTTGTAAGGCTAGATTTCGATATGGCAGTATCAAATCACTCGAACATGAAACAATATTCAAAATATATAAGGAAATAATTTCAATCTTACCAGATTATGAATAAATAACACAGAATTGCTAGCAAAACTCAGCTGAGCTGCTGGCTATAGTATGGCGTCCCTAAACTTCTTTCACTTTCTTTCATATGGAAATCACCACACTTTAAAATCTGTGTCTATCACTGAACAACTATTGAGAAATGACCCCAAATCCGCGTCTAAGCGCCGACAATATGCTTGTCTGTGGCCAATCACTGCCTAGGTTTTTTTAAATTTCAAATTTCCTACACTAAAGTCATTTCAGTCATGCTTCAGTCAAGTATGGATGTTTATCTGTTAGTCTGTCCGTCTCTACTTGTGTTTCTACAAAAATGTACTTGATTTTTGAACCAACCTTTCTCTCCCCTCCAAAATTTTGTCGTTAAAAGTTATTTTTAGACACAGCCACCACAATATCCCTCTCTTCCATACTACGTAGATTTGAACACCTGCGTCTCGAGGTCGTGTTTTTTTGTGCAATTAGCGACACTTTTAGATTCAATACAGTCTGTCGATGATGTGAACAACACTGTCTTTTGTCATTATCTTCAATATTATCTATCCGTCTGTAAAATTAAGAACATATTAGTTCACTGCTCAGAATGGGCCATCCGGCCAGCTAATTTTTATATTCCTAACATTAATATTAAGAAAAAATTACTTTTTAAATTTTGTAATATTTCAACATCAGCGTTTAGCCGCTGAATTCAAATCAAAGGCTTGGTATCGCGCAAAAGCGTCCAATAAATGACTGTGGCGTAACATATCTATGGTCC
Source organism: Oreohelix idahoensis (assembly GCA_024509875.1). Lineage (NCBI taxonomy): Eukaryota > Metazoa > Mollusca > Gastropoda > Stylommatophora > Oreohelicidae > Oreohelix > Oreohelix idahoensis. The sequence goes on along the minus strand of JAMPIV010011437.1, from coordinate 285,886 downwards.
CTTCTGTCGAGTTGCTTACTTTTTATGTCAACTTGGGAAACGTGACTTTTCTCCGTTTCCCCCCCAATTGCGTCTCCTTAGCCTTTCTAGTCTCACGCAATCTTTCCAGTCATATTTTTTCCTTTTTGATCCGCCGTTCCCCTCCTGTCTAGCAAGTCAATTATTATGGAGGATGATGACCCGCGGTCTAGGCGATCATGTACTATCAGCAGCCTACGCATTATGTTTTTATCCTTACATGTTATCTTTGGAGGTATTTTACCGTTGTATCTCTGTCAATTTCACTACACATCTCCCCACTTGAAAACATGCCTATGGCAAGTTCCAAAACCAGCGATACACATAGGTAAAATTACTCCTCACGTCTGCCACTACTCTAATTTTGATCACAGGGGTGCCGACTGAGGAAATCTGCACCGACATTCAATTTGCCTGGGATATATTGGATACTAAACTGATAAGGTTGAAGCAATAAAGACCACCTCAGCAATCTTGCGTTTTCATGCTTAGCCTGAGATAAGAATACGAGAGGCTGATGGTCCGTCTCCACCACAAAAGTCCTACCATACAGATAGATTTGAAACTTCTTTATTGCCCAGATTAACGCTAAACATTCTTTTTCGCTTGTGGAGTATCCTTGTTCCGCCTTATTCAATTTGCGGCTTGCATAAGCGACTGGTTTCAGTTCCCCATCAGGTGAAGATGATCTTTGCAACAAAGCCCCTCCGAGTCCTACATTACTTGCATCGGTTCTTAAGACAAAGTCCTGTGTCAAATCAGGCAGTTTGAGAATAGGCTTGCTAGTGAGTTTTTCCTTTAACTCTTGGAACGCTAGTTCACATTGTGCAGTCCAAATAATTTTATCTGGAAGTCCCTTGCGAGTCAGATCAGTCAGAGGAGCACAAATAGCGTTAAAATTTTTGATGTATTTCTGATAAAATCCGCATAACGACACAAATGATCGCACGTCCTTTTTTGTTTGCGGCCTAGGTGCTCTCTGCAGTTTTTCCAAGTTCTTAGGATCAGGGGTCATATTACCCTGATATACAGTGTGTCCCAAGAATTCCAACTCTTTGCATCCAATACAACATTTTGTTGGCCTAGCAGTTAAGTTCGCCTCCCGAAGTCTATCAAACAACATCTCCAGAGCTTCAATGTGTTCTTCAAATGTCTCTGTGGCGACGAGAATATCATCCATGAAATTCGTGATACATGGGTTATTCAGGGGATCCAACAATTTTCGCATCATCCTTGAAAACACACTCGGAGCATTTTTCAGTCCGAATGGTAGCATATTGAATTCATAATGTCCATCCGAAGTGCTAAAAGCCAAATAAGGTCTCACTTCAGGCTTCACTGGGATCTGGTAATAGCCTTTACTAAGATCCACCTTTGAAAAGTATTTTGCCTTGTTCAGTCTGGCAAATAACTGTTTTGTGTCTGGTAATGGATCCACTTGTCCTTCTGTGACAGCATTCAGTTTCCTGTAATCTATGCACAGTCTGTGTTCCCCAGACGGTTTTCTCAACAAAACGACACTAGAACTAAAAGATGATTCACTGTGCGAAATAATCCCCTCCTTCAACAAATACTCTATTTCTTCCTTCAATGCCTTCTCCTTCGCGAACGGAATAGAATAGGCTCTCATACAGATTGGGTTTGAGTCTACCAGTTTCATGTCATACTGTAGCAAATTTGTATGGCCTGGTTTATCTGTTAATACATCTGTATGTTCCTCCAGAACCTGTTGAACTCTCTCCCTCTGGTTTTTAGTCAGGTGCTTACTGACTTTTACCTGTGCTGCTGTTTCACAAGGATGTAATGGGTATTCATGTGAGGTGAGTGGTTCTTTTTGCATCTGGGTTGCAATAGCCAAGGTCAATAAGGGGGTGCTTTCCTGGAGTGGTCTGTCCAGATACTTCTTTAACAGGTTTACATGATAAACTTTTTCCTTCCCCTTTTTGTCAATTTTATAGTTTGTTCTAGACACCTTCTCTAGAACCGTATATGGACCTTGCCAACCAATTTGTAATTTATTCTGGCTTCCGGGTAGTAGAAGCAGCACCTTCTCTCCGACTGCCAGTTCCCTGTCCTTTGCCTTCCTATTAAAATATGCTGCATGTTTCTTCCTGGCTTGTTTCAAATTATCATTTGCCAGTTTCCATCCAGCTTTCAAACGAGTGGTCAGTTCGTTCACGTATTGATACGATGAGGTAACAGTCTCTTCCGCCTTCTCATCTGTCCAGGTCCTTAATAAAGCTTCTAATGGACCTTTTATTGGCCTCCCAAATAGCAGAGTTGCGGGAGCCATCCCGGTTGAACTATGTGGTACCTCCCGGTACGCAAACAATGCGGCGGGCAGGAATTGATCCCACAGATCCGGTTTTTCGTGTGCCAGCTTTCTCAGGATAGAAATGAGAGTCCCGTTGAACCTCTCTACCTGGCCGTTCCCTTGTGGATGGTACGGACTACAATGAAAGTGTCTGGCTTGAAATAGCTTAAAAACTTCTTCCGTTAGTTTCCCCTTGAACTGAGAACCATTATCCGTCAAGATTTGATGCGGGAATCCTAATCGGGTAAATATTGTAAGTAGTGCCTCTGCTACATGTTTTGAATCAATTGATGGCAGGGCTACCGCCTCTCCCCACATAGAACAAGTGTCCACCAGAGTAAGGATGTAACTGTTCCTCCTCTTGGTCCGAGTGAGAGGTCCTACAATATCCACTGCAACCCTCTCAAAAGGTGTTCCCACTATGGGCATTTCCCCTAGAGTTGCAGGAGCAGTCCAGTGCTTTGGAGCTACCCTTTGACATTCTGGGCAGGATTTGACATATCTTTTTATATCCTCCGTTATCCCTGGCCAGAAGTAATGACAAGCTATACGCTGTCCTGTGGCGCTGATCCCCATGTGACCACTGAAGGGAATCGCATGCCCGAGTTCCATCACTTTATCTCTATATGAAGTGGGAAGAACCAGCTGGTTGTGACCATTTGTTCCAGTTCCGGCCTTCCTGTATAAGAGTTTGTTCTTCATGAAATATTCCCCCTTGCTCGGAGGTGTGTGGCATTTGGGCAATTTTTTAAAACAGGGCTTGAGTGTCCTATCCTCAGCCTGCGCCTTCCTCATCTCCTCTGGATGAGCATTTATAGGTTCACCTTCTTCCTCCTTCTTCTGTGACCTGGTCTGCACTGTCGCCATGATCACAGGTTTCTCGGGATTCCCCAAGAAGACGTATCTACACCCCAATATCAGAGGGTAGATTGGTTCATCTATCACTGCTGCTCTGATTTCTCCTTCCACATAGCGAGTTTTCACCGTTATCCTTGCGATGGGAAGTGTCATGAGTGGTATGTCCTTAGTCGCCCCTTGTATTTCCACTGTTTCTGTGGTATACTGACTTGGGTCCACTAGGCTAGACTTCACAACTGAATCATAATCCAAACCTGTATCATAAAGGCACCTTATGGTGACCCCATTACAAATAACATCCTCACAAACTGGGGGGTGATAAGGTTCCTGTTGTCCATTAGGATTAACCTTTAATCTTTGCGTCCCCGACTTCATTGCAGCAATGTTTGAAGGTTTCCTTCTACAAAATTCGGTGTTATGGTTATCCTTCTTGCACCATTTACACCATCTTTTTCCTTGGTTCAACGGTTTTCTTTCATTGAACTTTTGGTCATTGAACTGTGAGTTTCTGTCGCGATAGTCATTTCTTGGCCGCTCAAAGTTTGTCCTACCTTTATTTCCCTGCTCTCTATTATCAAATTTATTAAATTGCTGTGGAGCTTTAAAATTGTCTATGTGCTTCTTTTTAGCACCACTTACCTCTGCCTGGGCTGCCTGATACCTCTCAGCAACATTTAAAATTTCCCCCAACTTCTCTGCACCTTGTTCCATGAGAAATTTTCTCATGTCTGGAGCCATGGACTCTCTCAATTGCTCAATCATGATCATTTCTTTAAGATCTTGGGTCTTCCCCAGAGCCGTCCATTTCTCCAAATAGGTTTCTAGTCTAGCAGAGAATTGGTGGTATGTCTCCCCAGACAACAGTTTGGCATTTCTAAATTTCTTACGATAAAATTCACCATTCTTCTCGTACCTTAATAACAAAGCCTGCTTTAACATGTCATAATTGTCTTGGTCTTCCCTGTTCATTTTGGCAAATACTTCATAAGAAGTACCTCTCAATCCCTGTGATAGCTTTAAACTCCACCTCTCTCTCTCTAACCCATATGTAGTAGCTAATAACTCAAAACGTCCTAGGTACCCCTCTATGTCATCGTCTTTTTCAACAAAATGGTCTAAATGAAGCCCCATAGCTGAGTTTGAGGCTCCCAGACTGGGCGTAGCATCTGAGGCAAAAGGGCTGGCACCATTTTCAGGAGCCGGGCCTTGTAATTCCAGCTCCCTTAGTCGTAATTCGTGCTCCCTTTGCAACCTTCTATCTTCTGCCTCCCTTTCAGCCTTTTTGTCTGCTGCCTCCCTTTCGGCCTTTTTGTCTTCTGCCTCTCTTTGCTGTCGTTTTTCTTCTGCCTCAATCTGCAGCCTCTTAATTTCTCTATCAGCCTCAATTTGTAACCTCTTCTCTTCAGCTACCTTTCTATCTTCCCTTTCAATATATTTATCACATTCAGCCGTTACGTATTGAATTAAAATTTGACCATCCATTCCCATCTCCTTCGCGGTGAGCACAGCAGCTGATCTAAATTTTGCCAGCTCCGCCATACTTTTTAGACAATATAATAATATACAAGCTAAATCTCTAACCAGTAAATACACTAAGTACTTCTTATGACTATAGTCTAACTAATTCTAACTAACCAGTTAACTAATTAATTATTACTGGCTGTGAAGATTCACCAACTTTTATCTGCAGGGACACTTTTAATTTTAAAGGGAATTTCACAATTTATTTCCCTACTTTTATTTCTCCCACCAGGAGATCCTAATATTACTGTTGGGCTAATTATCCCTGGACAAGACCCCAATATATGTAGTGGTGTTTGATGGTATTGTATGATGGTGATATTACTAAATGTACTTGTATGAGGCCAGCTGTGAAGGCTCCTGAGATAAAATGTAGTTGTGAATTGTCAGAAGGCCTTTCTTGCTACCACTACGACCTCACACTTAATTTTTTTTTAATGAATGTGGCTACGTAAAGTGTCTAGGGTAATGATATGTAGTGTGGTGTGATAATTATAGATACACCCACAGATATTTAAGCAGACTAATAATATTAATAAATATTAAAATACACTGAACTAACTCACGTGGGTAAAATTTTTTGATAGAATTATATTACATTTATTTTGTTCTGGATCAATTTTTTAGGTTGACCAGAACTTAAAAGGATTTAGAGATTATGAAAGAAATGCATGGAATATTATATCATAAATGCAATAGTGTACATATATATGTACTATACTAGTTAGTTTTATTAAAATGTTCTAGTAGTCATCTACTTGGGAGGATAGTTAATGTTTGTGCTGTTGGGGTGGCCTCATCACACCTGTCTATATTGACTACACAGTGTCCAGAAAATGGTGGGAATTTTTATGGGGTATTAGTAACTACAAAGCGTTGGTGAATGTCCAGCAGACCAGAGGCTCACTCATCTTGTAGTTGTAGCTCTGGTGCTGAAATCAGGTGGTCCCACCTCTCCGTGCTGGCGGGCAATAATGGTGGTCTCTGTCACAAGTACTGCACAGATACACTCGAGTAAAGTCACCAACTGAATAGACACTGCTTTGTTGACAACAGAAACTCACAGCTCTGCAATCAAAGTATGGGCCATGTGTCAAAATCTATTCTCTACCCACGTCTGGACACAACACTGACACAACAACCACATCATACAGACAGGTCAGATCTCTCTGACCAAACAGCACATTTACCATGGTGGTTTTACATCAGATAGATCCTCCCAGACTATAGATTCTGAAAAATATTTATTAGTTGTCTGCCCTAAAAGAGGATAGGTAATATGTTTCATTATTCTCAACACTTGATCTGTCTTGCCTAACCCTTGCTGGAGTTTATGTACATTGTTGGTCCCTAGACCCTGACTAGGGCGGGGGGTCTAGAGCAAATCCCTACTTGTTTGTAAGGCTAGATTTCGATATGGCAGTATCAAATCACTCGAACATGAAACAATATTCAAAATATATAAGGAAATAATTTCAATCTTACCAGATTATGAATAAATAACACAGAATTGCTAGCAAAACTCAGCTGAGCTGCTGGCTATAGTATGGCGTCCCTAAACTTCTTTCACTTTCTTTCATATGGAAATCACCACACTTTAAAATCTGTGTCTATCACTGAACAACTATTGAGAAATGACCCCAAATCCGCGTCTAAGCGCCGACAATATGCTTGTCTGTGGCCAATCACTGCCTAGGTTTTTTTAAATTTCAAATTTCCTACACTAAAGTCATTTCAGTCATGCTTCAGTCAAGTATGGATGTTTATCTGTTAGTCTGTCCGTCTCTACTTGCGTTTCTACAAAAATGTACTTGATTTTTGAACCAACCTTTCTCTCCCCTCCAAAATTTTGTCGTTAAAAGTTATTTTTAGACACAGCCACCACAATATCCCGTCTCTTCCATACTACGTAGATTTGAACACCTGCGTCTCGAGGTCGTGTTTTTTTGTGCAATTAGCGACACTTTTAGATTCAATACAGTCTGTCGATGATGTGAACAACACTGTCTTTTGTCATTATCTTCAATATTATCTATCCGTCTGTAAAATTAAGAACATATTAGTTCACTGCTCAGAATGGGCCATCCGGCCAGCTAATTTTTATATTCCTAACATTAATATTAAGAAAAAAACTTTTTAATTTTTAAATTTTGTAATAAAACATCTGCGTTTAGCCGCTGAATTCAAATCAAAGGCTTGGTATCGCGCAAAAGCGTCCAATAAATGACTGTGGCGTAACATATCTATGGTCCCTTCTGTCGAGTTGCTTACTTTTTATGTCAACTTGGGAAACGTGACTTTTCTCCGTTTCCCCCCCAATTGCGTCTCCTTAGCCTTTCTAGTCTCACGCAATCTTTCCAGTCATATTTTTTCCTTTTTGATCCGCCGTTCCCCTCCTGTCTAGCAAGTCAATTATTATGGAGGATGATGACCCGCGGTCTAGGCGATCATGTACTATTCGCAGCCTACGCATTATGTTTTTATCCTTAAATGTTATCTTTGGATGTATTTTACCGTTGTATCTCTGTCAATTTCACTACAGCCATCCATGCGCGAAGTTCACTACCATGTAACAAGTTCTCGAATTGTTTGTCTGCAATAACTTTCCTAATCTGAGGTCCTACAAAGATACCTTCCTTTATCTTTGCATCGCTAATCTTTGCATCGCTAATTTGCGGAAACTTTTCTCGAAGATAAGTGAAAGCTTTGCTCGTTTTATCTAACGCTTTTACGAAATTCTTCATGAGCCCCAACTTTATATGTAACGGTGGTAAAATGATGCTGTCTTTGTTAACCAATGGCTCGTGTATTACATTTTTATGCCCGTGCTGCATACGATCCCTGATAGGCCACACCTTTCTTGCATAATGTTCCTGTCTGTTGCGGCTGTCCCATTCACATAGGAAGCAACAAACTTTAGTATACCCAGTTTGCATGCCCTTGAGAATTGCAATGACCTTTAGGTCTCCACAAATCCGCCATTGGTAGTCATTGTACTTTATTTTTGCCAAAAGTATAGCCATATTGTCATAAGTTTCTTTCATATGAACAGAGTAGGCGACTGGAATTGATGAAAATAAATTTCCATTATGCAATAACACGGCTTTTAGACTAGTCTTGGAAGAGCCGATGAAAAGTCGCCATTCGTTGACTATGTGCTCATGACCGAGGTGCACCATTAGACCTTTTACATCTTTGCAATAGCAAATGTCATCATCCATCTCAAAGTATTGAACAAGTTCTCTGTGTCTATGACGAAATTTAGATATCGGAGTATTGGGCGCTAAAAGATTCCATTCTTTGAGTCGCGAACCGAGTAATTCTGCTTGTCCTTTGGGGAGAGCGAGATCACGTATTAGATCTGAAAGTTCTGAATGGTTAATTAAGTGAACACCATCATTCACCGGTATATAATCCGAGTCAGAATTAGTTTCTAAAGCAGGTAAACTATCACTTTCTGATGGTTCATTCACGTCCAACGGATATTGTTCTGGTAGAACTGGGATCGGACACGTGATTGGATCATGAGGCACTGGTTTCGAAACCGATTCAATATTTGGATAAACCACAGACTTTCTAGTTTTAAAAGTGAAACCATAGATATTTGTCAAGCAGAAGTAACAATCAGTAGCGTGATTTGTCGGTTCACGCCATATTACTGGCACTCCAAAAGGCATCGACTTATGCTTCGGCGATTTTCGTAACCAACCTGCCAATGTATTTGCACAAGTCGAACAAACTGCATTTGGCTTCCAAGATTTATTTGCATCATCAACTTTCGAATCGAAATAAAGTTCATATGCTTTCTTTAGCAATGGTGTAAAGTTTTTCTGGTGAACACGATCGGTAAAATATCCGCACACGTAACAGAACAGATCAGCCGAATTTCTACAATTTCTAGAAGCCATATTTCACTCAGAATTATTTCAAAATACAGTAACTATTTGAAATATAACGTAACATATGTCATGCATCTTTTAGCAGTATAAAAAGTAGAATTATTTTGCATTTTATTAATTTTTAAAAAGTTATATAGTAAAAATGAAACGGAGTAAATAACGGTTTCCCAAAAATATATTTATTCACAAATATCTTAAGAACCCGACGTGATAGAGATAAACGGATTTCAAATTTGAAATCAGCGCAAGAAACTGACCTAAGAACACTTATTCTTATATAAGAAAGAAAAATGTTGTTTGTCAGTGTAATTGGTTTTGTCAAGTTTAATGATAATAAACAACAAAGAAACTTACCTTTGTGTGTTGGTTGTAATGTTATGATGTATGTATATAAGCATTACCTCGTCATCTACACAAGCACACACATGTTTCAGAAAGCACTCAGTATAAGCATGTTCAGTTCGTAGCCATGTTTATTTACAGAATATCGTACATGTCAAGATTCGCATTATATTACAATGTGTGGTTCGTACTTTAATGTATTCATATTACATCCCCCCTTTTTTGAAAAAAAAAATGTGTGCAAACATTTCCAACGAAATGTTTCATGTGAGAAAGGATAAGTATGTGTAATGCTCAGTGTGAGTATATATATGTCACTGTCTGTATCGGCTGGGAGGTGTCACTGTACGGCCAGAACGAGTGGTGTAAAGTGCTGGTGGTTCTGCGGAAGTCCCTGGTTTAGCTTGAGTTGGTTGTGATTTTGGCCTTGACGCTTGTTGGTTTTGTGGGGCACCAAGGTCTGGAGTTACTGCATTGTCTGTTGAAAGCATGGGAATTATCTGTTCTGTTGTATTCTGTGGGATTTCTCTTATGTCCACTCTGTTTCGCCTCAGGAGGTTGCTGCTGCTGTCTGGTCTTAAAATATAGCTCCTGGGTTCAGGGTTTCTGGAAATGATTGTTGCTTTTGACCATGTGTCATTGTTGTGGTTGTAGGTAGTCACATGCTGACCAGGATATAATGGTGGTAAGTCTTTAGCACATTTGTCATAGTTGAATTTCTGAACTTGCTGACGATGCTGAAGTTGGTCATATGTGCTGTCTCTATGTTGTGGACGGAAGTGGACCTTAGATGGTAGGAGGTCTTTAATTCTTCTATCAAACATAAGTTCTGCTGGACTGTCGATCTTACTGTCTACCGGTGTTGTTCTCCATCTCAAGAGTGCTAGGTGTACATCCTCTGTTCTTGTTTTCTTCATGATTGACTTGATAGTTTGTATCTGTCTCTCAATGAAACCATTAGATTTAGGGTATCTAGGTGATGATGTTGTGTGTTTGATCTTCCAGTCCTTAGTGAAGTTTCTGTATGCTTGACCTGAGAAATGTGGACCGTTGTCTGATCTAATTTCATCTGGGATGCCAAACATGCTGCAATACTTCTTTGTAATGTCTGCAATAACAGCTGATGGTGAGGGTTGTGGAAGTTTCTCAATGATGGGAAATTTGCTGTAGTAATCAGCAATAACAAGATAGTCATTATTGTCGATTGAGAAAATATCAGTTCCTATAATGCTCCAAGGGCTCAATGGTATGTCTGATGGTATGAGAGGTTCTCTGCACTGCCTATTTGCATGTTCTTGGCAAATTGAACAGTTTTTACATAGTGTTTCTATGTCCTTGTTTATCTGTGGCCAGTAAACATCTTTCTTTGCTCTCAGTTGTGTCTTCACAATACCAAGGTGACTATTATGGAGCTGTTTAAGGATGATATCGCGTTGTGTTTCTGGTACAACAATGCGATCTCCTTTAAGGATCAGACCATCTTCGATGCTTAACTCGTCCCTCATCGAGTAGTATGGACGGATGTGTGTTGGAACTTCCCTGATAGAGCTTGGCCATCCATGGTATATCAGTTCTTTGAGAGAGTTAAGGATAGGATCTCTCATTGTGTCTTCTCTGATGTGTTCAAGCCGATTATCGCTAAACTTGACAAAATCAACTTTGATGTTTGGGGTAAGATCTGCTGTCTTGTTGGGGTTTGGTAGTCTGCTGAGAGCATCTGCAAAACCTATATCCTCTTTAATGTTGTTAATAGTTACCACACTCAGCTTTTCGCACATTGGTAAACCCAAAATTGCAGGTCCTTCAACATCTACCAAGTAAAATGTTGACGATGTCCATTCTGAGCCTCTGTATGAACATTCAAGTGTTACTGCTCCAAAACAGTCTATACTTGTTCCATTGTAAGCTCTTAGCTTTGTCCTGCCACTCCTACGTTTTACATCCCTTGTGGGAAATCCTTGCTCATCCACCTTGTCAGGCATGATCTGTCTGAATATTCTTAAGGGTAGAGTGTTACCTTGGGCACCTGTGTCTATCTTGAACCGAATATATCTTTCTTTGTGCCTTTTAATTCCTGGTATTCGGAATTGTACCTTGCAGAAAGCCTGCGTTCTCTTTGGTTCATTGCTGAAAGTTAGTATCTTCACAGTATCAAAACTGGAAGGATCACTTTCTTCACTGGAGTCAAGGTCCTCAGTCATCATAGAGTGTGTTTGTTTTGATGACTTTCTGCTGTGAAGTTTGTGTTGAGCACTGTCTTGTTTCCTCTTGAAACATAATTTTATCCAGTGGCCCCTCTTTCTGCAGTAATGACATGTAGAGTCTTTAGCTGGACAGTGGTTTTGTATGTGGTTTAGGCCACAACATTTACACATAGCACCTCTGCTTGTGTTGTGTTTTTCTTGTTGCTTCGAACCAGTTGCTTTGTTTTGTTTGGGTTTATAGCTTTTTACTGCATCCACCTGGGCTGTTACTGTACCTTGCTGAATTTGTTTAATGTTTAGTGCTTGTGCCTCGTGTTTCCTGCCTTCATCCAGAAGTTGTTGTAAATTTAGTGTATCACTCTGGCTCAGTATCCATTTCTGGAACTCTGGCATTGGTGTGCTGAGAAGGATCTGTTCGATAATTCGCTCTTTTTCTTCTTCTTTGTTAAATTTACATACACTTGTTTTCTCCTTGATGCGAGTGAAGAAATCATCTAAACTTTCATCAGGTTTCTGTCGCAGGTGGTGAAGTTCTAATCTTGCCGCTCTAAAGTTCGTGTGCTTTATTATCAGACGTTTTTCAAATTCGTCCAATATGGCTACGGGGTCGGTCGCTGACTCAACAGGCATGGCGGTAGCAAAACTGTTGTAGATTTTCAAACCTTCATCGTCCAATGCTTCTAGGATATATGGAGTTAGGGTTTGTCCTTCCAGACCAGTGGTCTTGGAATATAGATCTATGCGTTGACGCCATAACAAGAAAGCTTCACTCTTATCGTCTTGACCGGCGAATCTCATTTGCGGTGCGTTGCGATATTGTTTCGCCGCCATGGCTGACTTCGATGACGAAAATTAGCCGAATACTGTACTCACGTGTTATCGTGTAGCTGTTTTGCGTCAGTCCGGTATCGACCGCTGCCACCATGTAATGTTATGATGTATGTATATAAGCATTACCTCGTCATCTACACAAGCACACACATGTTTCAGAAAGCACTCAGTATAAGCATGTTCAGTTCGTAGCCATGTTTATTTACAGAATATCGTACATGTCAAGATTCGCATTATATTACAATGTGTGGTTCGTACTTTAATGTATTCATATTACATTGGTCAGACCCATACCTAAATAACCGTAGTTTTTCACGTTTGTGTGTCTTGTTGTCACATAGCTGTGTGTGTGTGTGTGTGTGTATGTGTGTATGTGTGTGTGTGTGTGTGTGTAGTCAAACTTATATTTATATGTATGAGGAGGGCAAGGTTGTCATGTACTAAATTATAGTCGTATAGATAGGCTGGAATCGAGAAACGTACTCATTCCATAGACATATTTTGTTCCTTAAGCTACCACGCGTGAAATCTATTTCTCACACATTTCTCACGTTCCTATCACCATTCACTCTACTCAGACGGGCCAAAAATAACTCACAACCTATCTGTACGACAGGGAGATAGACCACATAGACCACAGGGTAGCGTTGCGTAGGCAGAAATGTGGGACGCTTTTCCTGCAAAACAGAGGTTAAGCCCCTCCTCTCGAACGTTGCGTTGCGAAAGAGCGTTGATCGTGGTTCCCGCAACGTTCGAGTTAGCGGGTGCGGAAGGAAACGAGGTGGTGAAATGGTAGGGACGTGATACGACTCGTAAACAAAAATGGCTAGTTCATGGTTACCGATCCGATGACGGGTTTTTTTTTTTTAACCTCAAATAACGAGAAGTAAGTTAACATAATATGCCGTGCTAAAAATACTGCATGACTTCTTGATGAGAATATGCAAGATGATATTTAATCTATGGGATTGTAATATCTTTATCGTGGAAGACGAGGTTGTACTTGTATTTTATGAAGTAGGAAAAAATAACTAACAGCACACGTCGTACATTATTCAGCTTCCCTGAACAATAACAGCCCTCCACTGTGTAAACATAACCATCCACGCCGTGATCGCGGGGGGAAATACATTTTGTAAAGAGGTACAGGATCCCGTTACACGCCCATTGAGGCATATTGGGAATATGGTGTTCGGCTCACATTTTCTTGATCAAACGGCACACTAGGGGTGATGTTGTCAGCATCACGCCGGCCGCCTTAACCTTCCGAGAGTTACTCTGGTACCCGATTCATGAGGCTGGGTCGACCCCGGAGCCGTTTGCGGTTTAAAAAATCCATGTGTCAGAGAAAATATTACTGGTAGACAAAGAGCTGGAGCTTAAAACATCTAAACCATGGTTTCTTAATAATAATAAATATGCGTGATGGCCACTGACTGCTTAGACAGTCGATGGCTAAGGATAAAAAAAGAAGAAGACTACATATAAAAATACATTTGAACTAGTTATGACACTGGATTAACTATAATTTTAATTTTTCCTGTGTTAATCGCACGTGGGAGTATGTATGTAATTATGTGTGCATACATGTATGTGTATGTATGCATGTTTGTGTGTGTGAGTGCCTGTAGCGCGCATGTTCTTTGTCCTTGTACTTGCAGTTACATTTCTTTATAAATTTGATAACTGATTGTAATATATAATATATGTAGAATTTTTTTTATCCGTTACGTAAATACATTTGGTAGTGAGAATCAGTTGTTGTTGTTGAAAAAACGCTCGGTTGCACGGTCAGTACCAAGTTTAGTTCATCAAAATGAATCAAATAAGCATTAACTGGAAACAGTAGCTTGACTAAGGGGTACTTTTTTTTTTTACTTAATAGAAAGAAATATTTAGTTGAAACCCCGTTGGGTTATATTTAAAATAGTGTCCATTATAAAAGATAACATATTCTTCATAACTGTTGTGTTGTGTATTTTTGGTGTATAAGAAAAATATAGGGAGATGAAAGCTGTGAGAATATAGGTTTATATTAATTTACTTCATAGACTTCGAGGTATGGCGGCTTGCGTACCCTGATTACCCCCAGAGCTATGCCAGCGGGAGTTTTACTCCTGGAAGGTTCTACCAAGCTGGACAGGTTTGCGCGGGCAGGGGTCAGACGAAAGCAGACACCCTGGTCCTCCAGGTTGGGGGTTTTAGCATAGGGCTGACACCTCTGTCTATGTAAAAAAAAATTGAAGTTACGGAAAAAATAACAAATAAACAAACTTTGCTGCGGGACGGACATCCGAAGTCTGAGGCTCGTATGACTGTCAGTGGTGAAAGCCGAAAGGAAGCCACTGACATGAGAACGGACGTCCTGACCGCAACACATGATACAATAATACCTGGCGGAGGACTGTGGAGGCTGAGATGCAAAGAATGAACCAGAGTTGGGGCACCGTACGAAGGATGGCCGCCGACCGAGCAAAGTAGAATCAATTTGTTGTTGCCCTACAAGACGCAACTAGGCGTGATGGCCACTGACTGCTTTGACGGTCGGCGGCTAAGGATCAAAGAAGACTTCATAGACTTGGCATCTACTACTGTTGTCAAAAATCTTATTTTGAGATGGTTGCCTTCTTCGAGTGACGCACGAGTGAATTCTAACAGCTTGGGTACCTTCATATATTGGCATAGAAGGAAATGAAAAGGTGGGTAAAGAAGCTAAGTAAAGTAGCAGACTGATAAACTGTATTGAGGACGGGACGTTGTGTGCAGACAGGATCGCCTATGCCAGTGTGATGCTGCACTGTAATTCTGTCTTTCAACAGGCCCAATTCTGTTGTTCTATTTTGAATTTTCACCATTTCGTCTTCACTTTGTAACTATATGTGTTTGCCACGGTTCTTCTCATTTGAATATATCGTCTTTGGTATTTTTCGGTAGGTAAATTAAATGGGTTCGTTTTATGATGGTAGGGTTATTTCACACTCGCCCCAGTTTTCTCTTCTTCTATATTTTTTTTCGCGAATCACGTAGATTTTCGTTGTTTACGAAAATCGCTATTTTCCCGCACGCCTGTATGACGCGTGAGAAACGTCACGTAACGTGATGCCATTTTTGGACACGCGGTCGGCGCGTTGTTTTCAAATCTGATTGGCGTAGGTCGCAGTTAGTTGATTTTTCTAGCGTTTCCATTTGTCCGAGTGGATAGCTTAAGCAGATACGTAGGAGGTAATCCGCGGGGGTGTTTCTCTTGTATATAATCAGTTGTTAAACTGGGGGCAAGTCTCTATATGAAGAAATAATTGCTTGCCGGTCGACTTCGAATTATCGTCTCCATTTGCGGGAAAAACATCGGTAATTGGTATGTAGGAATTTTATTATCGTTTTACTTACTAGAGGGTTCTTTGAGAAATTCGCCGTAAGTAAATTTCTTCGGGGACATTAACTTTTAAGTTTTAAATGGTAGCGCCATCCATTATTATCTTTGAAAAACGATGTAAATGTAAAAGTGTGCATAAGTCTTTCTAGGATTTTGGCAGTAGATAGGAGCGTGTGAAGTTATGAGATACACGTGTGCTCATAGTTGTAGAATGTTGTGTAAAACAACCATTTATTCCTGGGTATTTACAAATGTAATTTTATTGGGAACTCCATTGTGTGTACGTTAATTTTATCGTGCCTTAAATGTGAGAAATGCAGTCGGAGAGTACAGATTTATGTTATCAGTGAATTATACGGCTTAGGGGAGTAAATTATTCCTATAGCACGAGGTTTAATTTAAATTGGGGCTTAAGTAGGAAACCTCATGGGTAATGTTAAAAGGGAGACCACGGAATTTCGGACAAAGGAGTTCCCTAGTTGAAATGTTGGGACACGTGGTTAGCCATGCGTAACAGCCACGTAAGCCGTCACACAGTGTCTGGGCTTTGTTTACTTACCTGGCAGATTTAAGTTGAGGGAAGGAAGGAGTAAGAAGGAGAGTGAGATAGAGAGACACGTGGGATAGTATTATTTTATGTATCGTTGTGCAGAACGAGAGAAGGGGAGTAGAAGGGGTGAGATTTTAGTGCCACGTGGGTAGTATTATTTATGTATTGTGGTGCATAGCGGGTGAAGTATTGAGTGAGGGAGTTGTAAAGATTATGGGAGTTATATGTGTTAGAGATGCGTTATGTTGGAGTTGGTGTACATTAGACGCATTTCCTTTTAATTTCAGCGAGTCCCGGCAAACAAGTGGGGGAGCATAATTTGCCAATACAAATTATCCACGGCAAAAGGACATATCTCAGGGGTCAGAGGACTCGAGTTATCGTCAGAAGCAAAAGAAAAATAACCTACGGTCTCTTGCAGTGAAGTGCCCATGCTTTAGCGGGAACGGGTTATTTATCATAACGCACAGAGCTCATCGCTATTATAGTCTCCAGCACCGGCAAGTGGCCCGGGCGATTGGTGTAATCGTATACAGCCAGAAATCACAGTTGAGTTTTTCCTCTAAATCCGGAGCGGGTTAAAAGTGGAAAGTTATAGAAGCTATTCAGACGCAGAGAAGTTTTTTCGACAGCTAATCAAGTACCTCATGCTTGATTTTACGAATATCATCATCATCACCCAATTCAGGAGCAGGTGATAGGGTACAATACCTGGGTCCTGAAAGTAACGAGAGAAGAGCGTAACGGAGACGCCGCATCATCAGTCGTCGAGTGTTAGAGAGACACTGAGACCAAGA
The DNA here is from genome assembly GCA_024509875.1 of Oreohelix idahoensis. Classification (NCBI taxonomy): domain Eukaryota; kingdom Metazoa; phylum Mollusca; class Gastropoda; order Stylommatophora; family Oreohelicidae; genus Oreohelix; species Oreohelix idahoensis. The sequence continues at coordinate 269,179 of JAMPIV010011437.1, read as the reverse complement.
GAGAGAGAGAGAGAAGGAGGGAGAAAAATAGACAGGACCAGTAGGGTCTGTTCATTAGCCATTTGACGGATAGACACTGAGCCATCGTTATAAGCCAAGTCTATTATTTTAGCATTTCCAGTGGTGTTAGTTAGCGGAGCATATCGCCTACCAAGTTGGAAGCTGTGTAGACGTTCTTTTAGGAAGAGGCAACAGGACGGCAACAGTAGAAATCTTATTAGTGTTAGAGAGTGGAGGCTAAAGTTGACAGCCCCACCAAATTAGATTTGTTTAAATCCCTAATCATATTATTGTTCCCCAGCAGGGTGACAGGAGGAGTGAATGGAATTGGAGTTTTTCTAGTGTCTATTTAATTTAATTGTTAATTTGTTTTTCAGGCCGTGCAACAGTGCACGCTATTTATTTGATTGATGTATGATGAACTTTAATGATTTCTGTGTGTAAATAAATATATCTATAATATATACTGGATCAGCTTCTACTCTATATTATATCTATATGTGGTCTGTATAGTGGTGTCTGTGGTCGTTTTATACACCTTATCTCCTTGTGTTTAAAGGTAGTTAGAGGGGGGTGAATCTATAGCTTTTTCTGAAGTCACGAAGCGGCAAGGGGAGAGTCAAATCCTGGTTCTAGCCCTTGAGCCAATAGTCTCATCTGTCCACAGGCATGTCATTTTTCATCTAAATTCTATCTTCTCAGACTTTCTCATACTAGGGTCTTGCTTTCATTCAGGCAAACTCTATAAACTTAAATCCACTTCGTGACAGCCAGTCAGCATGAAATGCGAAGAAGAAGAGACATGCCATAAAACAACGAGAGCTAAATTGGTTGAATGAATACTTTGAACTTATTGAATGAGAACTGTCAGGTGGTTTTCTGCTCATATTGCTAAGTCACACTGGTTGTAATCGCCAAATATTGACACCGTTTAGCTAATGTAAAATATTATGACTTGTTACTTATACCATTATTTAATAGACAGCCAGCATTGATTAAGGAAAAACCAACAAAATAAAATGTTCGTGAGAGAAATAATGAGACCACTAAACCCCCCCCCCCCCCCCCCCCCCCCCCCCCCCCCCCCCAGTAAAAATTATGAGCCAAATCACTTCACTTGCTCTAGAAGTGTTCGTTCCGGTGGCAATTTGTTTTGCATGACGAGATAACTAACCCCTTACACAACTTCAACATTACCCTTCAGTTGCTTATGGAGCAGAAGCCTTCAAGAGCTTCACGCCAAGCCTTCCTTTCTTGTGCCATCTTATATACTGAAGCCATCAACAGCTTCACGCCAAGCCTTCTTTTCTTATGCCATCTTATATATTGATGCCTTCAACAGCTTCACGCGATTCCTTTCTTTCTTGTGCCATCTTATATACTGAAGCCTTCAACAGCTTCACGCCAAGCCTTCCTTTCTTGTGACGTCTTATATACTGAAGCCATCAACAGCTTCACGCCAAGCCTTCCTTTCTTGTGCCATCTTATATAGGCCTACTGATGCCATCAAAAGATTTACGCCAAGCCTTCCTTTCTTGTGCCATCTTATATACTGAAGCCATCTTTATCACTTTTAAATCGGTCACATATTTCTTATATTATAGGCTACCACGGGGTTCTAGGAACAGGACTGCCGTTGTAAAGCTATCAACTGGTTTCTCAGTGAATGCCTTACCTAAACCCATTGCCTTTTGTTCATTTCTGATTGCCTTGGTGTTTGGTTATTTCCATTAGCTCCATATTGGTGATTTTGTCACACCTGTTCTGCTCAAACACTCATGCATGAGGTGTTGTCGTTTTTGTTGGTATCCATGTGTCAGAACCATAAAATAGGACTGTATAGACAACTGAGTTGAAGTTTCGTATTTTTTAATTAGACTTACTTTGGGAGCCGCGCTGGTGTAATGGCTACAACGTTGTACTGGCGACCAGGTGTTCATGGTTCAAACCCGGCCGTCGGCGTTTGAAGAAATGTTTACGACCGGAAATTTGACTGAATAACCTGAACGGCTCCTGCACATAAATCCCTTGTGGATGGGAAGGAGCGAAGCTCCTGACCGGGTTGGAAGGAAAGTCCACTGACCCCCCAGCCTCGCAATGACATGTCATTGGGCCGAAAGAGCTGGAAAGCTCGAGTGCCGCTGGTTATAAAAAAAAAAAAAATTAGACTTACTTTCTTTCTTTCACCCCCCTTTCTGACTGTAATGATTTCCCCAGCTAAATTCATGTATAGGCCTACTTATATTCGGGTTACTGACATACGATATCTCCAATGTGGCCTAAGGAATTCGGATTAGAACACCGTGAAATTACGCGCAGACGCAAACGGTTACTACCGCGATAGCATCCGAGGAGTTGGTTAACAATAACAGGCGATCTTCAAAAGGCTGTCCGTAAAATCGAATATTTGCTTAACAGAAACAGCAGGTAAGAATTAGCACGTCTTGTATAAAGAATAACAAATAGCTGCAAGTAAATTACTATCATACAGCTCGAGAGCGTGAGGAATGCAATCAGTGTTAAAGGTCCAGCCTATAGGGGATGCAGTATCACAACACAGCCGGTCGTGTCGTAAAATTCAAACTAAATGACAATGACAGTCAATTGTTGTCAACAAGCAAGCTGACTATAAAAGCAATAAAATAAGGTTTAAAAAATTCAAGACATCAGAATGCTAGTTTTAAAAAAAAAAAAAAAAAGCGGAGGGAAAAGGTGCGGATAAGTGTGAGACGTTTAGGAGCAGATAGGCCTACTCACTCTAACCCCGCTCAAAATTATGAAAACGGATATTTGTAGAAAAGTGTTAATGGCATATTTCGGAATGTATGCTACTCAGGAGCTCAGGATTAGACGCTTTTTTGTTATTATACTTTCTAAATGGCACTGGGCGTATTGTTTAAAAGGTGAATAAAAATCCATTAAAAAATTGCGTGTGTATGAACGCAAAAATAGAGCCACCCAGAAGGTATAGGCTACATAATAGAAGTTGGGGGGGGGGGGGAAGTCTTCAGCACTCCCTGCCACGTTACTGAGAAGTCAATGCGATATACTTCACTGGGGTGTATTTAACAGGAGTTCCCAACCTGGGGTATGTATACCCAAAGGGGTTACGAGAAGTTTGTCGAGGGAATACATGTTAAATAACTATAATAGGCCACCCTTTTGAAATATTGTAGTAGTGATTGTGAAAACAGTTGTGGATTTGAGAGTTAACAGCGTGTGCAGTGCTCGGTCAAATCCACAGCACGAAGCAAATTGGAGGCTAAACATGATATGCTGCTGTCTCTTTCAGCAACTAGCAAAAATTAAACTGTTGATTGATCAGATGTCTTACTTATTTATTTGACTGTGTCTGCTAAACATTTAAATTTATGATACTAAAAAATCATGTTATATCCGGAATAAGGTTTCCTTAATGAAAAATTAATTAATTAATCTATTTATTTTCTAATGAGCATATTCATAATAAACTGTAGAATGTATTTTTTTTTTCTCATACTGAATAGTGAGTAGGAGAAGATTTACTAAAAGCCAGGGGGGTACAAGAACCTAAAAAAGTTGGGAACCCATGGCATAGACTGTAGTTAGACAACAGAAGTATCTCTGTTAGTTTCATTATCATTTTCTTTTGTGCTCCTTATGGAGCATAGAGCCACCAGAGCAGCCAATCCCCTTGCAGGAAGCCTCCACTAAGCATTCAGGTGCTCTTGCAACAGTGGTTTCTGTGGCTATAAGTTTGACATGATGAGGCTGCCAACCTCATACACAACCTCCTACTGGTCACCCTGTACAAAATGTTTGAGGGTACAGTAGTCCTTATCTTTCTTTGTCTCATCAGAGACTTCCAGGAACTCTACGAGGCTGTATTAGTTAGACATGTTTCTAAATGTTCGGTATTTCTGCATGTGCTTGAAGACAAGACTAGGTAGCGGGATGTAAACAGGGGAAAAAATAGATGAATAGAGACTGGGGGCTGCATGGAGCTGAATGAACTGGTACACAGACATGTTTGGTGTGTGAGGTTTGTATTACAGTCTACAGACAGTGTTGTATGGTTTTATCAAATTAGGTGCAAATCAAAGTTGTGATGGGTTAAAAAAAGTTATTTTGGGGGGGGGGGGGGGGGGGGGGGAGGAGGGGGGGGGGAGAAAGACAAGTAGGATAAGGGGTTGATATATTGTTCAGTTTTTACTCAGACACACTTGCATGTTTTGGTAAAAATGGAAAGCAGGAATGGGCACCACTGATTTTATTGGTGTGTTGTTTTTTGTTTGTTTGGGGGGGTTTAATATGCACATGCAACTGGTAAGCGTGGAAAATAATGGAGAATTACATGCAGCCAGGGCAGGATCATGATAACCGTATGCACACATGTGTTGGATAGAAAATTAGTTCCCAGAACTGTAGAATAGACCTGGTGAACTAGAGGTAGGAATGGCACAAGACAAGTCAGGGGTAGTTAACCGCACAATTCAGATGATAGCTGTAGAAGAGAACTGATAGGTAAGTCACCTTCTTGCTAGACCTATCCTATGCTCCAGGGGTGTTATATTAGTATGTGATTTCAGCTCGTATTTATTCCATACCAAATTAAATTATTACTCGTCTTAACCACACAACACAATTATAACTGGAAAGTTAAGAAATTCAATAACTGCAGTTATAAGATAAATCAGTGCACTTTACTGATTATTAATGTATAATAAAATATTTGCACCTTTGGTATATAAATATTTCACACTCACACACAAAAAAACTTTTTCCAGAAACAATATAATGTCACTGTTAGTTCTTTCATCATTATGTGGTTATGACGTCGTGGTTTGTGTTTTCCCTATGAGTTAAACTTAACTTGCGTGGCAGGTGGTTGTCGTTGACTTTTCTTGGTAGTTAAATCTTGACATTGAAGACACTATGCTTATGCCAGACGACAAACGGTTTTGGTCCCCTGTTGACAGTGCACAAATTCCAAGGAAACATTGTGTCACGCTTCTCACCACCAGTTTGAACCTGCAAATATATGATGAGGGGTTGGTACTTGGGTTTCACATCCAAGACGCCTCTCCAATGCTGACTGGCCACTGAGGAATCAGATTCCTCTTTCTGACCATACGTTCATGAGGCTGTAGTATGTCAGTAAAAGAGGGGGGGTAAGTCATACAACATTACAATACATTTTTACATTAATCAATCAATCAATACCCTTTAGCTCCCTGAGGAGCATAGGCCTTCAACAAACACATGCCAAGTCTTCCTGTCCTGTGCCATCCGCTCAAGTTCTTTCCATGTTTTCCTCATCATTTTCACGTCTGTATCCAGTTCTCTTCTCCATGTGTTTTTTGGTCTACCTCTGCCTCTCTTTCCCTGTGCATTCCAGAACAAGGACTGCCTTGTAATGCTATCAACAGGTTTCCTCAATGTGTGTCCTATCCATCGCCAGCATCTTCTTCTCAACTTTTGTTCCACTGGCACTTGTCTGGTTCTTGTCATCAATTTCACATTTATGACTTTGTCATAACTCCGCCCATGCCGGTCCCAAGCCCGGATGAAAAAGGAGGAGGGCGGCCTGCATGGAGGCCGTAAGGAGGCAGCCCCTCCACCATGCAAAGGCACAACAGGCCAATCACCTGTTTGCTTTAAATCATGATTACGTGAACTACAAGAGAGAAAACCGGACTGATTCTAAAGGCGACGAACTGGAACGGACTACGGACTACGACTTATGGAACTTGGAACACAAGAAGTATAAATGGGAAGGAAGAGGAGCTGGTGGAAGAGATGAGGAAAGCAAAACTAGAAATCCTGGCTATAACGGAAACGAAGAAAAAAGGACAAGGAGTCATGGATCTCGATGGCAACACGTTGCTCTACAGTGGTGTACCCATATCTGAAAGAGCTAAAGGGGGCGTGGGTTGCATTGTGGCCCAAAATCAAAAAGATAGTATCAAGGGATGGAACTTTGTCTCGGAGCGCATTATGGTTGTAAAACTAAAAGAAGGAGAAACCATAGTCAACCTGGTCATAGTGTATGGGCCAAATGAGGATGAGAGAGCAGAGGTCAAGGAGGAATTCTTCGAGCTGCTTCAAAGGACAGTGGATGACTGCCTAGATGAAGTTATCATGCTCGGAGATTTTAATGCCAGAGTTGGAAATGACCATGCTAGATGGGGTGGAGTTATCGGAAGATATGGAGAAGATACTCTCAATGACAATGGAAAGCGACTCCTTAGATTCTGCAGTGAGCAGAATCTGATCATTACAAACACAAAGTTCCCCCATAAGCGCATACATGCATACACTAGATGTGAACCAACCAAGAATGAGAAGTCAGTGATCGACTATGCCATTGTTCGGAGAAGCTCATTCAGATATGTCCGAGATGCAAGAGTCTGGAGGGGGCCAGAGATTGGAAGTGATCACTACCTGCTAACAATCAAACGAACAACTGAAAGAGTTGCTCAGCCTAGGAACTGCCCAACATCACGCAAGAAACCAAGTAAACGAGCAGGAGAAATGAGCATTAGGACCTACAAGCTGAGAGAGCCAGAAATTAAGACCAGATATCAGGGGCTTATTGCTACAGCAGTGAGCAACACAGAAGAACGACCTGATGACTTGGAAACCCTCTGGAATAAATTCAAGGATATCATAAAGACAGCTGCTGCAGAAGCATGCGGTGAAGTCCGACTTGGGAACCAGAGAAAGAGGACACCTTGGTGGACAGAGGAAGTCAAAGAGAAAATAAGAGAGAAGAAAATGGCATGGAAACAATACTTAGGAGCTAAAAACACAACAGGACAAATGGAAAAATATAGAGAATATGTGACACTCAGAACAGAAGCAAAGAACAAAGTGCTAGCAGCAAAACAGAAGTCCTGGGAAGAATTTGGAGAAAAGCTAGAAAAAGATGCACAAGAAAACCAGAAATTGTTCTATAAGACCCTAAAGAACATGAGGAAGGAAAAACAATGCCCTCTCAAATTTATAAAGGACAAGCAAGGCAAATTGCTTACTGCCCCGAAGGAAGTAATGGAAAGATGGAAAGAATATTTCTCAGAACTCCTGGATGGTGAGCATGGTGAAGCATCAGAAATGATAACCACTAGCACAGAAGAGAAAACCAATGATGGTGAAGATGACATAAAGATGGAAGAACTGAGGGCAGCACTAGAGAAAATCAAGATGGGCAAAGCAGCAGGGCATGATGGTATAACACCAGAAATGGTTAAGTACATGGGAGCATCAGGCGACCTATTACTCTTAAAGGTCCTACAGGCAGCATGGTGCAACAAGACCATACCAAAGGATTGGGAGATTGCCATCATAACACCAATTTTCAAAAAGGGTGACAATCGACAATGTGGAAACCATAGAGGCATATCCCTTCTCAGTGTCCCTGGTAAAATCTACTCTAGAATCCTAGAGCAGAGACTCCGACGCCTAGCTGAGCCACAATTGGATGAGGTCCAGTGCGGATTCCGAGCAAACCGAAGTACTCAAGACCTAATCTTCACACTCAGACAGCTGAGTGAAAAGGCCCTTGAGTATAAGAGTGAGATCCATCTTTGTTTCATAGATCTGGAAAAGGCGTTTGACAGGGTCCCCTGGAGCAAACTTTGGGACTGTTTGGCAAGGAAGAATATTCCAGCACCTCTGATTCATGCTATACAGAGCTTCTACAAGTCTTGCAGAAATTATGTGAGGACAGCAAACCATAAGTCAGAAGAGTTCAGGACCACCACTGGTGTAAGACAAGGTGATATCCTATCACCTTACCTCTTCATACTCCTTATGGACGATGTCATCAAGGCATGTAAGGAGAGAACAAGAAAGTATTCAGTGGGGTACTGGAAGATGAGACAGGTCTATATTTCGGAGCTGGCATTTGCTGATGATGTTGCCCTGATTGCTAAATCAGAGGCACATCTCCAATCCAACCTGCAAGTCTGGAAGGAAGAGCTGGAGAAGAGAGGGATGGTCATAAGCAGCTCTAAAACAAAATCCATGGTGATATCACGAGAAGAAAGAAAACATCAGATTAAGTTGGGAGAACAGGTCCTGGAGCAGGTCGACCACTTTAAATATCTCGGAGCTATTATAGACCGAAAGGGAGGCATCAAAGAAGAGTTGGCCACTCGAAAAGCAGCGGCTGGGAGACTTTTTCAGGCCATAAATCGTGGATTCCTCAGCAAGAAAGAGGTTGGTAAGAAAACGAAGATGGCTGTATACCGCTCCACCTATGTCCCAGTCTTGACATATGGATGCGAGTCGTGGGCAATGACTACAACCCACAAAAGCCAGATCCAAACCTCAGAAATGAGGTATCTGAGGAAAGTGGTTGAAGTAACAAGAAGAGACATGGTCCGCAACCAGACGATCCGTCAAGGCCTAAAATCCCATCCGCTGCAGACCCAAATAGAACAGTCCCAACTAAGATGGTTTGGCCATGTCTGCAGAATGGGAGAAGATCGGCTACCACGACAAGCATGGGAAACAAAGAGCCAGGGATCCAGACCTCCAGGACGACCCAGAGTCCGCTGGGAGGACAACATTAGACAATCTTTGAAGGACCGAGGACTAGAATGGAACCAGGCCAGGAAGAAGACAGCTGATAGAATGGTCTGGCGCTCTCTCTTCCAAACCTCTACACCTCACGGTAGAAGGGGAACGACTAAGTAAGTAAGTAAGTAAGTAAGACTTTGTCATACCATTTCAGTCCTTCTATTCTACGCAAGCACCCGTTTATAAAAGTCTGAAGCTTTTTGGTTTTTTGGTTGTTGTTTTTGTTGCTCTCCATGTCTCAGAGCCATTCAATAGGACTGACGACATTTGAGTTGAAGATTCTTATTTTCGTGTTGGACTTGATTTTTCTTGTTCTCCATATGTTTCCCAATGCAATGAAAGCTCCTCTTCCTTTTTGTATTCTTATTTTGATATCATTGTCTGCTCCTCCATCTTTGTCTACATTGCTGCCAAAATATGTGTACGATTCTACATCCTTTAGTGGTGTATCTTCAAGTTCAACCTTGTTATCATTTCTTGCATTTATTCTCATAATCTTTGTCTTTTCCCTGTGTATTTTTCAGGCCCACTTGTTGTGACCTCACATCAAGAATTTTCATTTTTACATCAGTTACAACATTTTCATGAGAGGAAAGAAGGCATCAAATTAATCTGGGAGAACAGGTCCTGGATCAGTTCAACCACTTTAAATACCTCGTAGCTGTCATAGACTGGAAGGGAGGCATCAAAGAAGATTTGGCTACCCGAAGAGCAGCAGCTGGGAGGCTTTTTCAGGCCATAAATCGAGGATTCCTCAGCAAAGAGAGGTTGGCAAGAAGACAAAGATGGCTGTATACCGTTGCACCTATGTCCCAGTCTTGACGTATGAATGTGAGTCATGGGCAATGACTACAACTAACAAAAACCAGAAATAAGGTATCTGAGGAAGGTGGTTGAAGAAACAAGAAGAGACATGGTCCACAACCTGACGATATGTCAAGGCCTAAAAACCCAACCCCTGCAAACCCAAGTAGAACAGTCCCAACTACAATGGTTTGGCCCATGTCTGCAGAATTGGAGGGGATCAGCTACCACGATGGGCTATCATCATTCCACATGGGTGCCCTTAGACATCATTATAACCTGTAATCCCACTTTAGCCTCCACCCTCCTTCCCCTGCTCTCTCCGCCCTTCCCTCTTTCACGGAGCCATTCATGTCTGTGTTATTTTAATCTTTGCCACTACAGCTTGTCTGTGTGTGTGCAATATGGAATTTTCCTCGCAAACAAGTCACATCTTTATGTTTTATAAAAAAATTGTAATTGTTACAGGACGACATAGGCTTTATTGCTTTATTTTAAGTACATGAGTGTAGATTTTAATTGTTAATTTTTAAATTATGTTTTGTGTGTGTAAATGTCCTGTTTGCTTGTTTGATTGTTGACCGATGAAGGCTAATTAGCCTCAGAGTCTGATTCATCTAGTTTGTGATCGCATCCTGTAAAGCTAGCATTGTTCATACATATGTACAGTTATATTTAGTTTTCTTTACTTTTCTAAACTTCAGCAGTTTTGCTTTTCTATCTTTTTTGCAGTTAACTTTTTATGATTATATTTTTTTTATTTCTGCATTCAGTACATTGTGACAGTATTTTTTTATAAATAACAAAAAATGTCTACAACACCTGCATGTCAGATTATTGACCTTTATGAACCCTTGCTGACCAAGCCATACAGAGTAAGCAGCTCAGAAGTACCTGTAACATCCTTTTTGCTGCAACAAGAGATGAAGGTTTGATAGATTACCATTTCCTTGATATATTTCTTAACTTTATCCAGGCTAACTGGCATTATGTCTGATACTGTTGTTGGTGAAAAAAAAAACAATAAATGGCAAAGGTCAAGTGTTTGGTTCAGATTCTCATTTTTCAACAATTGGGTTCAGTGACTGTGTTCCGTAACCCACAGAGATGATTGAAAATGACTACCCTACATTCTTATGCTCATCTCAAACTGTTCATATTTCTTTAGAGCATATTTTTGATTATAGGATTATGGCGAGACAGTTGTCACTAGCTGTTGACATATTTGATGACTTTGATGATGCGGAGGCCATGGAGACTACATGTTGTAGACAGGTTTCAGAAGACCAGTATCAAAATGATATGAGATTAGAAACAGGCAAGGCTCTGAGAGTAAGTGATAGTAATAGTGAAGCTTTGAGTGTGGTCAGTAGTGGTCGCAAGGTTTTACAAGTCATCTATTAACTGAGGGAGAATAGTCTTTGAACTTTGGGGGAACCATGTACTAGTGCTTCATTTTTATTTGACTGAAGCTAAGAGGGTGTTGCTTGTACATGTTGCTGTCAGAAGCGGTTTAGCTTGTTTATACAGAATTTCAAAGTCAGATATGCTGAAATTTGAGTGATACAAAAATGCTATAGCAGTGGAAGGCAGCCTAGGAGTTTAAGGATCTACTTTAGATCTCCCTAATAAAATCGTGTTTGCATTCAGGTTAAAGAGTAATTGAAATTTGGAATACGTGCGGTACCCAAAGATGCAGCAATAGTGAATGCAGTCAGCGACCCATAGCTTGACTGCTTGCATCAGGACCAGCGAACCAGAGCTGGTCAAGACCGTACTCCACCTCCACGTGGTGGTCCTGGAAACAGTCTGCAGCAGTGCAGTCTGGCTGAGCGAGTACGGATCGAAATGGGAAGGCAAACCCGGTCCCTAAAAAATGCCGTGCTGAAGTCGGATGTGTCGACCGAAAGGTGCAGATATCACAGCTACGGCGTAAACAGACACAACGCAACCACCGTCCTTTTCAGGGCGAACGAGGAAGAAGAAGAAGAAGAATACGTGCAATGTGTTTGAAACTTTTATCTCTGCTGGTCAATCTGCTTCCTGCAGTTCCATCAACAGCAGTGGAAAACTCAAACTGAAAGATATTAAACAGAATGTTAACTTCACTTCCCAGAAAATACAGCATTTATAGATCTGGTTCTACCTCATGCCAAGCCATGGTTATAGTATAGACCGACAAGAACAGTAGTAGTTTAAATTGATGCTTACTGAGCCAGTAAAAATATATTCTGTGTAATAGGACATGCTGACTGCTCCAAGACTTAGTAGCATGAACTGTTAAAATAACTAAGCAATTTGTGACCATTTTTTTTGTTGATGTGGCATTATTAAAAGGAGTGTGCTTGTGTGTTGATGTTCTTGGATGTGTGTGTGTGTGCGTGAATATTGGGGTGATGGTTTTTTTCATAATAAATCCTTCCTTGGTCATCAGAAGTATATTGGTGCCTTTTTAGAGCAGAATTATTACAAATTTTGTCAGCAGTTTTGTGATATACTGTTTGCTGTGGGATCTTACATTCTTGCACATAATACTTTTGTCTGCATTGGAGAGGCCTTGATGCCACCTGTACTGCTGAAAAGTCAGTACCATGTTGATTCAAGGTTCTGTTCAGTGTTACAGCTGCACTCTGAAGGGCTTTGGTGTTACAGTCATGCTCTGAAGGGCTTTAGTATTACATCTGTACTCTGAAGGGCTTTGGTGTTACAGCCATGCTGTGAAGGGCTTTAGTATTACAGTCGTACTCTGAAGCGCTTTGGTGTTACAGCCACGCTGTGAAGGGCTTTAGTATTACAGCCGTACCCTGAAGGGCTTTGGTGTTACAGCCATTCTCTGAAGACTTTCGTATTACAGCCGTACCGTGAAGGGCTTCGATATTACAACTGCACTCCGAAGAGCTTCAGTTTTACAACTGCACTCTGAAGGGCTTCAGTTTGACAACTGCACTCTGAAGGGCTTCAGTTTTAAAACTACACTCTGAAGGGCTTTGGTTTTACAGCTGCACTGAAGGGCTTGTGTGTTAAAGCTGCACTCTGAAGGCCTTCATTGTGACAACAGCATGCCAGATAGGTGTACACCAATATAAGCATGATATACATGTTGCATTTAAACGTTTGTTTGAAACATTTACTGGAAATACTTAACTATACTTAAAGCTACTGTCACATTTTGCATGGTATAATTTCATACCTTTCAGGAGCTCTGTCAGTACCTGGACCACAATCCTGAAGTATATGCCCGAGTGCTGCGCAAGAGGAAACAGGAAGAATTAGAGAATGGAGGCATAGTCTCCTACATCAAGGTTGTTATAGAACAATATTAAAATTATTATAATAAACTGTTTATAAATATTTTATATTATTATAAATTTATGTGGCAGTTCCAGTTTTAAAGCTAGTACGGGCTGGCTAAAGTATATTAACTAACGGGATGACAAATATGTTTAGCAATAATTAACATATTATTAACAATAAGGCGACATACACAGTTTTTAATTTTATAATATGGTGTTTCTATTTTCTTTCAACTTTAATTTGTGAACATGAATCAGTATTCAGTTATCCAGAAAATCGACTGTCAAAACAATGGTCACAAAAATAAGGATAAAAAATGCAAAAGGAACTTTCACTGCATTGGGAAAAAACAGGGAAATAAAAAGAAATCAAGTTAAACACAAAAATCAGGATCTTCAGCTCAAATGTCAAATCAGTCATATTGTATGGCTCTGAAAGAGAGAGAACACCAACACAAAAATCAGGATCTTCAGCTCAAATAGTGTATGACTCTGAAAGAGTAGGTACCACAAAGTGTCCGCTTCGAGCTGTTGAAAGTGGAGAAAACTGAGGGAAATTCGTCAAGTTTAAGTCGTCACTGTCCCTTTGCTATTAAGCAGATTGTAATAAAATTTATATCACGATACTCTTTATCTTCTTCTCTTTTGAAGTGTATTAATTAAAAAAAAAATAAAAGCTATTGAAGTATTTTTTTACTAATAAAAACAAACAACAGCGTTACGCGTAGTTTGCTACGGACTCCGAACCTTTTCGTCTCACCCCGCTTCATTTAAATGAGGGTCGCTCGACCACCAAACCACTAATTTGCACACTGTTTTCACAGCTTTTAGGGGGGAAATGTATCTTTAGTTTCATGTATTGCAAACTGTAGAAAACAAAGTGTAAAACGTTGATACCTCGAAGTGAAGTTGAAATTTTACCAAATTTGTGACATTTTAAATGGTGTTATAACTGTTTGCAATGTATGAGAAGATTTGGGAGCCATTTTCCTTTATTTATGTGAAATTTTAAAGACTTCTGATATTTGGCGGTCGAGCTAATTGACTTTGAGTAAGTTCTGTATCGCTCAAGTTAGGCCTAGAAATTTTAGCGAAGGATGCAGAGCGAGGCTGTTCCATGGGCCGTGATAACTCCCGATGTCGATCAAGATCGGGACGCCACTTATATTGGCTCTTGTTCAAACATCATCACATCTTCTGATTTGAGGTTGACTATACGTAAGTATATCACTTATTAACAATGTTTTGAACTTCAAATGTAAAATTTACAATATTTTTAATATTATTTAGCAATTTAACACGATCGCACAGTTTTTGTGTAACAGCGTGGATTAAATTGTTATCACCACTTCAGACATTCACGCATCAATCTAATTATTTCACGAGCTTCAAAAGCTAAGAAAGTTACCAATCTGAATAAAAAATGCATGTTTTTATTAATGTGTAACTGAATGAAGGTTTATTTTGCAATATAATAGGGTGAATTATGATCTCAAAGGCGAAGGATATCGCAAGGCCAAAAGCCAATTGCCGACATATCGAGTCAAGGCTAGGAGACCAGACAGTGTCACAATTAAAGTAGCTGATGCTGTACTGAAATGTCCGGACTCGCAGCCAATAGTTGATAGTCTTAAAATTTCCCGAAAAGAAGATATATATATATATATATTTTTTTAAATTAAGGATGAAAAATATCCCGTTCAACCTCTGATGGGTTATAATTAGGATACATATTGTTTTCAATTCCGAATAATATGAAAAAAAAAAAAATCAAGAAGAAACTCTGAACAAGAACAATCCAGTAATAGTACATGTAATTCTCTATACATGTAAAAAAAAAAAAAATAACTTCTGGAATTTTATTGTTCTAAATGACTCCTACTACGATGCTATGAAAAACCATTTTTAATGACTGGGAAGGGTTGCCGTCCAAAGGTGCCAGCTGTCAATCTGACAAACAAGGTCCTTGCACAACTTTATTATCTGAAGGAGGATGGGAATGCAACATGGCTTGAGGTAGACTGCTTGTAGTTTTTTTTTTTTTTCATAAAGCTACAGACCACAAAGTAACACTACAAACAGATAAAAAGTGAAATGGAGAAGAGGAAGGAGCAGATAAAATAAAAGTAGAGAATGCAAGAGTGATGACGAAGAACCCAAAACATAGACTGGAATGGAAAAAAACGGAGTAAAGAGTCGGAGAGGGCAGTCAAAGAAAAAAATTAAACAGCGAATAACTGACAACAATAGGAGGAAAAAAGAGAAAGATATTAAAAATGCAGAGAAGAAGTTAGAGTTATATAACACAATCATAAGCCAAGGGGGTCTGTGCACCACAAAGGAGGATGTAGATAAAATTTGTAAAGGACAAAATGCCCTTAGAAATCTTAAGGCTCAGTTAAGATACTTACTTACTTAGTCGTTCCCCTTCTACCATGAGGTGTAGAGGTAAGATACAGATAATTAATATTGAATGATAAGGACATTAATATTGAATGATAAGGACATTAAACTATCAGGAAATATCAAAGAATTCTATTTTGGACTTCTGAAGCATTTAGGCTTTGAGGCTTCATTGCCCTCTCGCAGGGAAAGAGTGCGCCATGATCATTCTTCTCCAGTTAAAGAATGTCTTTTTAAATACTAATAACCAGTTGTTTTTAAAAAATATAGCGTTTAGATGTTGCTAATTATTGTTTAGATGTTGTTAATTATTGCCTACAAATTTGTTTAAATGAAATATGGACAGTATCTTAAAAAAAAAATTTTTTCTTCATATTCACATTTTTTTCTTCCCCTGCGACAAATTGGCCTCTGGACACATTTAAAAAAATTATACAAGAACAAATAGATGTTTAAATCCTCTGAAAAAAATTGAGATATATTTGTGTAGTATGCAGATTAATATGTACAAATTTAAAGCTTGTACCTTTTATACTTTTTTAAATATGATGTTGTGAATATTGACTTTCATTCAACAAACTATATTTTTCGGTAATGTGTTTTGCAGATTTGCAATTTTTGGTCTCAAATATATTGATAATTATTCATGATGTAGCCCTATAGTTTTCTTTGTGTGATCAGTATATTCCAGACTATATGATGTTTGTCAGAGAAAGTTGTAAGATTATATTTAAGAAGACGGCAGTGTTCTGAAGTTGGTGTGATGTAACTTTTTCAATGTTGCAAAGTCCCCACACTTTTTAAAATGCTGTAACTTTTTTATTTGTTGTCCTATTTTAAAAAATAAAGTACCAAATTTCATGATTTACCAAGGGCTTCAAAACTACATTGTTTTCTCTGGTGTTTCTGTGCAAACAAAAATCACTTTGTGGTACCTAGAAAGAGAGAGAACACCAACACAAAAATCAGGATCTTCAGCTCAAATGTCAAATCAGTCATATTGTATGGCTCTGACAGAGAGAGAACACCAACACAAAAGGTTGCATACAGTCTTAAATGGGTGCATGCCTATAATAGATGGATTGATATGGTATGATAAGATCAGCTTTGTGGAATCGATGACAAGAACCAGACATGTGCCAATGGAACAGAAGATAATAAGACTCTGGCAATGCAAAGAACATGCATTGAGGAAACCAGTTGATAGCATTACAAGAGTCATTTTCTGGATTCCCAAAGTACGAGAGTTAGGGGGAGACCAAAAACCACATGGAAAAGAGAACTGGAGAAAAGGATTAAAGAATACAGGCACAACTTTGAACTGATGGTACAGGACATCTTGGAAGTATTTGTTGAAGGTATATGCTCCTTCAGGAGCTGATGGGTAATGGTTAAGATGATGATGAAACAATGGTCAGCCCTAGTTAAAATAATTGATGCTCTTCTGAATGTTGACTGCTTGTCATGTGCAGATTTGTCAATTGTTTGTTATTGAAAGTTTCCTGTCGGTTACCCAGAGTAAAGTGATGAGGCTAATGTATGGTGAGCAGTATTTTCATCATCTAGTCAGTGCCAGCGACTGTAGGCAAAGGACGAATGCTCTGAAGACTTGCATGAACAGAACATTTCAGTTTTCTCAGGGTGAGTAGTTGACTAGTGAAACACTACTGACAAGCTTAGGTGTTTTTACCAAATAGGATTACTTTTATATCATCAATCCTTTTTATTCCACTCCTTATAGAGCATGGAATCACTGTGACAGGACATACTATGAGTATAAGAATACATGGTATAGTTAGCTCAAGCTTGATACATCAAGTTACAAAAGCATGGTTCTTTTGGAAAAACTGTGTGCCCTTAACTAGCCAGAACAGTAGCCAGAACATAGTAACTGTGTAGTTACCATTGATGTCACAGTTTTCGGTGTATGCTACCGAAAACTAGTGGCGCTCCAAATTAAAATCTTAGTTTCAGTTTCGCTGTACGAAACTGACCAATCGAGATAGAAGATGCCAGAATATATTGACGATTCGGACAAAGGACTAGTCTGTTAGGAACTTACAGTCGTCGGGGAAATGAGTTGACTTGATTAGTGTTGCCATTTTGCCCAAAGATAGATATCAAGATAAGTAGAGAGGTTTTCTCTAACAAGACTCTGTGTGTATACTGCCTAGGATTAACGCAGAAAGTTAGTACGCCTCGATTAGTTGAGACATAGACATTTATTCTTCTACAGTACTTAGTTGGTTGTGTTGACACTACAACTAACTGCAGTGCCTCCCAACTGTAATTTACGAATTGGATAATACTGCATCTACATAATTATTGGACATTTGTCCTTCATGCTGTTGATTACTGAGAACGTTGGAATTTTGAATTAAACTATTTGTTAACTGGAAATACGATACGTCAAGGCCTAAAATCCCACCCCCTGCAGACCCAAGTAGAACAGTCCCAACTAAGATGGTTTGGCCATGTCTGCAGAATGGGAGAAGATCGGCTACCACGACAAGCATGGGAAACAAAGAGCCAGGGATCCAGACCCCCAGGACGACCCAGAGTCCGCTGGGAGGACAACATTAGACAATCTTTGAAGGACTGAGGACTAGAATGGAACCAGGCCAGGAGGAAGACAGCCGATAGGATAGTCTGGCGCTCTCTCTTCCAAACGGGAGCCGCGGTAGCATAGTGGTTAGTGCACTGGCTTCCTAGCGCAGTGGTCTATGGTTCGATCCCCAGATGAGGCGGGAATTTTTTAGGCCACAAACGGCTCCTGGGTCGACCCAGCCCCAAATGGGTACCAGAGCAACTTCTGGGAAGGTTAAGGCGGCCGGCGTGATGCCGACCACATCACCCCTCGTGTGCCGACGGTCAAGATAATATGGGCCTAACACCATATTCCCAATATGCCTCAATGGGCGTGTAACGGGCTCCTTTACCTTTACCTCTCTTCCAAACCTCTACACCTCACGGTAGAAGGGGAACGACTAAGTTAACTGGAAATAACACTAGGAGTTTGTTCAACCAAACAGTTGCATGTCAAGGTTGGAATACTTGAACTTAAAAGGAAAGAAAGTGAGATAAGCATATAAAACAGAATAACAATTGTAGGCTGTCACAAATTCCAGGTAATAGCCATAAAGAACCTGAAACCCAATACTTCAAACAAAATACATCTCTGGCGGTCAGACCAGTAACAATAATCAAACTTGAAGACCTAACAAAATAGAAGTAACTAAGAAAAGAAAACCTAAACCACCAAATTAACACCCACCGGCTACACCACCATTGTAGATGGGGGTTTGGGATGTCAGGTTTTGGTAGTACCTCTGGTGAAGGAGCTGTCATGCCCTTTTCAGGGCAGCTCGGCCACCTTTGGTCCAAACCTGGCATCCAGCTCTCACCTGTGGCTCCTCGTAGCTGTCAGCATGCGACAGCGGCCACCCCCGGGCAACGGCTTTGACAGGCCGGCTAAACTAGGTGAGGGTAGCCGACTGGTTATAAACCTTCGGTGAGTTAGGGTCTGCCTACCCATGCATGCGAAGACTGGATTCGATAGACTGCGCGGAAGAAACCATCTATTGGTTCAACGGGCATGACGGCGATTACCAGCAACGTGCTGTGGAGCGTAAGGAGCACGGCGAGGCACGTAGAACGCCCTGGTCATCCACTGCATCCTGTGTTGTCTCCAGTCGTCTCGATAATATCTTGCCACTGGAACAGATAACTCCGGACGAGAGAGTGAGGATGACGATTGGCGCAACTCTTCCTCACTTTAATCCAATTACAGCGCAAGCCACAGCCTCAGACAGATACATACAGACACTACACTAAAAGACCTGTGGCGATGGGGGAGTGGCGAACCAGAAAGTGTGGATACACTCAAGCTGCAGCCACAATCTTGCACACAGGCGGCTCAGGCTATAGGGTCGTTTCTCGCTGGAACTTTGAAGCAGCGGCGAGATCCGGCAGCCCCCTGAGTGACTGAGCAGCCCTCTTTAGGATCACTCTGCTCACCTCCATGGCATGAGGAAGGGGCTAGAAAAGGTGCCCTGAACATAGCCTGCTTCAACCTACTCTGACCAGCTTGACGCGGCTGGAGGGTATCCCAATCATGCGTTCGAACAAAAAGTAAGAAAAAAATGAAGGTGCTTACCTTCGGCACGTGGAACGTGCGAACACTACTCGACAATACCCTGGCCGACAGACCTGAAAGACGGACTGCACTTGTGGCCAAAGAACTGGCGCGCTATAATGTCGATATAGCAGCCCTAAGTGAGACGCGACTACCAGAAGAAGGTCAGATTACTGAAATTGGAGGTGGCTACACATTTTATTGGAGTGGCCGGGACAGCAAGGAACGGCGTGAGGCTGGTGTTGAATTCGCCATTAAATCTCATATCGTACGAAAACTTGTCAAATCTCCTAAGGGCATTAATGATCGCCTAATGACCCTTCATGTCCCACTAGGAAGCAACAGAAGTGCCACACTGATCAGTGCATATGCCCCAACAATGACAAACCCCGAGGAAACAAAAGAAAAGTTCTATGACGAACTTAACTCAATCATCTCATCAGTTCCTAAATCTGAGAAACTTATTATTCTCGGTGACTTCAATGCCAGAGTAGGCACTGACCACAACACCTGGGAAGGAATACTTGGAAAACATGGCATAGGCAAATGTAATAGTAATGGGCTCCTATTACTCAGCCTGTGTGCCACACATGATTTGTCCATCATGAACACCATGTTTCGCCTACCCACTCGAAATAAAACAACATGGATGCACCCCCAATCCAAACAGTGGCATCTCATTGATTATGTCATCACGAGAAGGAGCGACAGACGTGACGTGAGAGTGACCAAGGCCATGTGTGGTGCCGAATGCTGGACTGACCACAGGCTGATTGTATCAAAACTCAACCTTAACATACAGCCCAAGCGAAGACACCAGAGTCAGAAACCCATGAAGAGGCTCAACGTCACAAAACTTAAAAGCGAAGCAACCGCAGAGAGCTTCTCAAGGGACTTGGACAGCCGTCTGAGGGACGTTGAGCTCGGTCAAACCACTATAGAGGAAAAATGGGCCACTTTAAAGCACATTGTGTACTCTGTAGCCTCTGAGAGCTTGGGATATACAACACGCAAGAACCCTGACTGGTTTGATGAGAATGATGAAAATATTAAAACACTGCTGGCTGAAAAATATCGCTTGCACAGAGACTATCAAAGCAACCCTTCCTCAACATCCAAAAAGGCAGCCTTTACCAATATACGCAGAGTTGTCCAGAATAAGCTCAGGAAGATGCATGGCTCAGCAATAAAGCAGACGAGATACAGAGGTATGCAGACAGAAATGACTCAAAGCGCTTTTATGATGCCCTGAAAGCAATTTATGGCCCTCAATCGAATCAATCATCACCAGTCCTAAATGCTGATGGCATGGCATTGCTCACTGATAAAATGCAGATTTTGGAACGCTGGGCACAACACTTCAACGCCATCTTAAATTATCCATCAACTGTCAACGACCAGGCAATTGCAAGTATACCGCAAGTTACAGTCAATGTCAGACTTGACCTTCCACCCAGCATGGAAGAGGTCAAGAAAGCAGCCAGTCTACTGTCCAGCGGCAAAGCCCCTGGATCAGATGCTATTCCTGCTGAGATTTATAAAGCTGGAGGCAGCATGCTGCTGCAGAGACTAACAGACCTCTTCCACTCAGTATGGGATGAAGAACAGATACCACAGGAATTAAAAGATGCCACCATCGTTCACATATACAAGCGAAAGGGAAATCATCAATCATGTGACAACCATAGGGGAATCTCCCTATTATCTATTGCGGGCAAAATCCTGGCTCGAGTCCTGCTCAATCGCTTGACTGTTCATCTCGAATCGCAGGACTTACTTCCAGAGAGTCAGTGTGGTTTCCGAGCAGGCCGCAGGACCGTCGATATGATATTTGCTGCTCGCCAACTTCAGGAGAAATGCCAGGAACAGCACAGTGACCTATACACAACATTTATTGACTTGACCAAGGCCTTTGACACTGTCAATAGGGACGGACTATGGAAAATTATGGCGAAATTCGGCTGTCCCGATAAGTTCATCTCAATTGTCCGCCAGTTTCATGAAGGTATGATGGCTCGCGTATTGAATGATGGAGAACCTTCTGAACCCTTTCCCGTCACAAATGGTGTCAAACAGGGTTGTGTGCTTGCCCCGACACTATTCAGTATGATATTTGCTGCCATGCTGTCTAACGTTACGCATGACAGTAGCGACGGCATACACATCAGATACAGGACAGATGGGAATCTGTTCAATTTGAGACGATTACAGTCCTTTACGAAGGTGAATGAAACAATGATCTCTGACCTCGTCTTTGCAGACGACTGTGCCCTCAACACCTGCACAGAACTGGACATGCAGAACAATATGAGGAGGCTTTCTGTAGCGTGTGATGACTTTGGTCTTACCATCAATACGAAGAAATCTGAAGTTATGTTGCAACCTGCTCCTGGGAAACCTTACTGTGAACCAAATATCACAGTAAAGAACCAACGTCTCCAAGTGGTGGACAGCTTCACTTATCTAGGCAGTACCCTTACCAAAGATGCGAATATCGACTCTGAGGTCAACAACAGAATTGCAAAGGCAAGTGCAGCTTTCGGAAGACTAAGAGTAAATGTCTGGGATCGACAAGGAATTAGTGCCGCCACCAAGATAAAAGTATATCATGCAATAGTACTCACTACCCTCCTGTATGCCTGTGAAACATGGACAGTGTATAGCAGACATGCCAAGAAGCTTAATCATTTCCACATGAGCTGTCTTCGCAGGATCCTCAGGATCAAGTGGCATGATAGAGTATCTAATTCTAAGGTTCTCAACAGAGCACATATATCAAGCATCTACACATTGCTGCAGAGGGCCCAAACTAGATGGGCCGGACATGTTGTTCGCATGCCCGAAAAACGCATCCCAAAGCAGTTGATGTACAGCGAACTCTCCACGGGTAAGCGAACAGCAGGGGGACAAAAGAAACGCTTCAAAGACACACTGAAAGCATCGTTGAGCAGCTTCAACATTGATGTCTCCTCCTGGGAGACTATCGCACATGATCGCTCTGCCTGGCGGACAAACATTACTCAAGGTGCTCGCATTGCAGAACAGAATTTAGCTGATAAGGCAGAAGGCAAGCGTGCTGCAAGAAAGGCCAGAATGCACAGCAACACTACTATCGACTCTAACCATGTGTGCCCCGTATGTGGCAGGGCCTGTAGGGCCAAAATAGGACTAATTAGTCACATGAGATCACGGCACAGATGTGTCACAACTCAAGTCTGAAGCTGTCGCCATCTTCGCTTGCGATGGGCAACTATTATTATTATTATTATTATTAGATGGCTCCCTTGAGGCAGCCTACACCAGAGCTTAAACTCTTACAGCTGTCATTTCTGTAGCTGTTTGCTTTACATGATGAGGTTGCCAGCCTCAGGCACAGCCTCATATTGGCTGCCTATTATGCCATGCATGAGGGAGCCGTGTTTCTGTTCTTTCTTTGTCCCTTAGACCCCCACTACAACTTGGGGCATTATGTTTATTTGACTGGATCATATTATAGAGGGGAACAAATAAATACCCTTGTGGACAAATCAGTGTAACCAGACATGACCGGAAGTGGAGCTGCCAAGGGAAGAGAAGAGTAGGCAGGTTTAAAAGAACTTGGAGAGGAACAATAGGTGTGGAGGCCCCAACGACGAGGGCCTCATGGACAGAGGTGAAGTGGGCCTGAAATAGACTTTGTGTGAACAACAGCTGCAGTGCTGTAAGCAGTTCTTGGCAGTCTCTGAGGAGACACAAGAATAAGACTACTACTTACTCAGGCATGTTGTAAGGCAACTAAAATGTGGTTGAGCCTGGCTGGCACCCTCATCATGTACAACAGATTGCTGCAGGAAACAAGGTTCTGACACAGGCTACCTGCAAGGGGGCCAGATGTAGTGTTAGCTTCATGCTGTGTAAGGAGCAAAATAAAAATGAATGACTTTACAACTGCAGTCTTATGTTCTGCAGTGACTGACAAGGACAGATGGTAATTGTGATGAATGAAACACACATTTTATTTTAAAATTGTTTGGGGTGAGTAGAACATACACTCAGCAAACTTCACTACATCGACGTCAGCCAACAGAAATGGAATCCAATGGACTTTGACCAAACAGCTTGATGGTCTAGATTTTTCCGATGACCTGGCACTTCTGTCCCATAATCAGATGTAAGACCAAATTAAAATACTTGATGAGAGATCACAGCAAGTAGGTCTGAAAATACACAGGGAGAAAACTAAGATAATGAGAATAAATGTAGGAAGATTAAACTACACGAAACACCAATACAAGATGTAGAATCATATCTTGGCAGCAATATAGATAGTTGGAGGGAGAGTCAGTGATGTCAAAATGAGAATATAGAAGGTTAGTGGAGCTTTCATCGCTTTGAGTAATATATGATCTAAAGAAATCAAGTCCAACACAAAAATCAGAATTTTCAATCCAAATGTCAAGTCAGTCCTATTGTATGGCTCTGGAACATGGAGAACAACTACCAAAAAGCTACAACCCTTCATAAAATGGATGCTTGCTTAGAATAGAAGGACTGAAGTGGAATGACAATGCAGAACTGACAACAAGAACCAGACAAGTGCTAGTAGAACAAGAGGTGAGAAGAAGATAACTGAAGATTGGTAGGACACACACTGAGGAAACCTGTTGATAGCATTACCAGACAAGTGCTAGTAGAACAAGAGGTGAGAAGAAGATAACTGAAGATTGGTAGGACACACACTGAGGAAACCTGTTGATAGCATTACCAGACAAGTGCTAGTAGAACAAGAGGTGAGAAGAAGATAACTGAAGATAGATAGGACACACATTGAGGAAACCCGTTGATAGCATTACCAGACAAGTGCTAGTAGAACAAGAGGTGAGAAGAAGATAACTGAAGATTGGTAGGACACACACTGAGGAAACCTGTTGATAGCATTACCAGACAAGTGCTAGTAGAACAAGAGGTGAGAAGAAGATAACTGAAGATTGGTAGGACACACACTGAGGAAACCTGTTGATAGCATTACCAGACAAGTGCTAGTAGAACAAGAGGTGAGAAGAAGATAACTGAAGATTGGTAGGACACACATTGAGGAAACCTGTTGATAGCATTACCAGACAAGTGCTAGTAGAACAAGAGGTGAGAAGAAGATAACTGAAGATTGGTAGGACACACATTGAGGAAACCTGTTGATAGCATTACCAGACAAGTGCTAGTAGAACAAGAGGTGAGAAGAAGATAACTGAAGATAGATAGGACACACCCTGAGGAAACCCGTTGATAGCATTACCAGACAATCCTTGCTTTGGAATCCCCAGGGTAAGTGAGATAAAGGAAGACCAAATAAAGACCAGGAGAAGACAACTCAAGACATACATTAAGGGAATAAAGAAGACATGGAAAAACCTTGGGCTGATGGCAAGGGACAGGAAGACTTGGCATAAATTTGTTGAAGGCCTATGATCCTTGGGGAGCTGAAGACTGATGAATGAATGAAACAATTCAGGGCAGATTTGATTCTGGGACCTTAGGGGTAGAGGACATCAACTTCTCAAAGCATGTAGAGGAGAGAATTTGAGACTGTAATGGGAAAGGCAGGGAATGACATGGATGGAGTAGATTGCTGTTGACAAGAAAGTTTGGAAGAAACTGGCTGAAATCGCATGCTCAACAAGGAGCAACTAACATCATAACAGCAAAGATGCTATGAAACTTAATGACTCAGAACAGTGTCATACTCTGGAAGTTGTCAGGATTATGTTAAGTTCTGTAAGCACCGAAGGTCAAGGTAGTTCTATAGCAGAAGCTGCTGTAGGGGAATGAAGTGTTAGAGACTTTCCTTACTAGGTCTCATCTTAATGAGGTGGGGTGACCACATCCCTTCTTTGCTGCCATTGCCTTCCCTAACTCAAAAGTATAGAGTCAAATACCCATTTACAGCTGGGTAGGCTGGAGCATGACACTACCACGTTTTGATCTTAGAACCCAGAAACACTGCTGCAAGAGGTAAGCACTCATAACGCTTAGCCAGTCGGACTAATTACCATTGTTGTTGTTGTTGATATCCCATTGCTGTTGAGCTGTCTACTCTTGGCAGCATCAATGCCATTCTTAGAAAAGTTCACGTTTTCTGCAGTTGGTCCAAGGTTCTATATAGTGAGTTGTCAATTGTCATAGGCATCTGTAGTAGATTTTCGCTGGCATGTGTGATTGATGGGCACTCCATGAGGAGGTGTCTGGTTGTTTCATAAGGATGAGAATAGTTTCTGCACATTGGTAGGTGCTGAGGGTTAACACGGTTTAAATTGCTTTGACTCTGGCATGTCTAGTTCGAAACTGGAAGATGATACTTTGATATTTCCTGTTGAGTCTGTTGATCTTGTCGTTGTCTTTTGGGTGAGTCATTTCATTAAAGACATTTCGACCAGTCAGCCCATTTGCACATCTGTTGAGCAAGATTTCCCTTGTGTTGTTTCTGAGAATCTGTTTGACTGTTCTCATGCTGCAGGGTCTGTCCTTTTGTTGTTTAGAGGCTCCTTTTTTAGCGGGTCTATCAGCTATCTCATTTCCTGGTAAATCACTGTGTCCAGGAATCCACTGTATGGTTACACTGATGGAGTGGGCTGTGATCAAGTTTTGGATCTCTCTTCCTATAAGGAAGGTGTCTTTGTTTTCATATGTAGTGTGTTTAAGTGCTTCCAGAATTACCATTAAAATCTCATAAGAGCTGCATGGAAGTTGCAGTAAAAAATAGTGTTTCAACAAAGAAAAGCGAAAAGCTTACCTAGGCAAAAAAGTGTTTATCCTTGCTGTAAGTAGAGCACATTTTATGATGTAAGTAGCATTACATTAAGCACCAGAGCATAAAAGTATTCTGTGTTCTTTTATGTGGTCTGTAGTTTTTGCATATAGGCTGGCAACCTGATCATGTTAAACTGGCAACCTGATCATGTCAAACTGGCAACTTGATCATGTCAAACTGGCAACTTGATCATGTCAAACTGGCAACCTGATCATGTCAAACTGGCAACCTGATCATGTTAAACTGGCAACCTGATCATGTTAAACTGGCAACCTGATCATGTTAAACTGGCAACCTGATCATGTCAAACAAACAGCTATGGAAATCTCTGCTACAAGAGCATGTTAATGTTGTATACAGGCATCCTACATAGAGACCAGCTGCCGTGGTGACTCCCTGCTCCTGAGGGAGGGAAAATAAAAATGATAAGGATAAAAATAAAATAACTGTTACAGTCAGGTGATCCCATAGCAGATACTGCTATAGTGAAGTCAAGTGTTTGAGATTTCACCATTGTCAGGTCTGATAGATACAGACCAAATTCTAGTATGCTGCTTTCAGATCATGCAACAGAGAATCCATCAAAAGCTCCTAAGACAGCAATACCTGTTGCTGTTGTTAAAAATATGAGCCGTGAAACAGGCAAAGAAAAACAAGGTCCCTTCGCATTTGGTAACATTGGCAACAGAAGTGCAGATGTTCACATAGAAAAAGTTAAAGATGATACCTACAATAGCAATACAGGAGCCATAAAGGACTCACCAACTCAGCTTTATCAGGTGGGGTGACTAGTTCTCTTCCTTGCTGCTTTTGCCTTCCTCACCTCAAGAGCAGAGTCAGGAACCCATTTGCAGGTTGGTAAACATGAGCATGATGCAACTAGATTTTGACCCCAGTAACTTTGCCTCTAGAAGCACGCACTCTGACCTCTCTGCCACTTGGCGATCTTAGTTAAAATGAACATTTTTAATGTTTATATCAGAGTGGTTAGAGTGCTGGCTTTTAGCTGCAGAGGTGCCAGCTTCAAAATGCAATGTCATCACGCTCCAGTCTACCCAGCTGTAAATGGGTACATGACTGCTCATGAGTTAGGGAAGGAAAAGGCAGCTAGGAAGGGAACTGGTTACCCCCCACCATTCAATGCTGGACCTAGTATAGTGAAGTCTGTAACCCTTCACTCCCCTACGCCAGTATCTGCTATGAGACTATCTTACGTCAGAAAGAAAAAAAACATCAGTCTAAACTGCCAGCTCAGGTGACTGGGACATGTCACTTCAGTGGAAGCAGACAAAGGGGTAAACATGTGTAGAACCATACTTTAAAAAAAAGAGGTTGAGGACAATATAGAGTGGCAGATTTAATTTTCAATGAAAGTTAAAGGCTGAAGAAAGAAGAAAATAATATATTTCTGTTAACACACCATTTTTAAAATTTTTTTTTTGCTGCCCTGTATATAATGTTTATTGTTTTAAAACTTGTTACACAATGTTTATTGTTTTGAAACATGTCACCTAATGTTTATTGGTTTAAAATTTGTTACATAATGTTTACTTTTTAAAAGTTACATAATTTTATTGTTGTAAAACTTGTTACATAATGTTTATTGTTGTAAAACTTATTACATAATCAAACATTAAAAGGGAACTTTAAGTTATACTATAAGTACTTTAATTGAGCTGTTCTACATTCAGGTTTTTTTCCTGCTGTATTCAGGGCTGGAAGAAGAAGAAAGAAGACAAACACCAAGATTAGTTGCCAGAAGACATGCACAAACATCCATCACCTGGTTCCAGCCTATCAACTTATATAAATGGAAAGCTCAAGATACATCCAGCAGTACATTATTCAGCAACATTAGACTTAAATCTTCTGATAGCGCAGACAAAACAGATTCGATTACCAGGTCTGGACTTACAACTTTGCCTAGCACAGACAAAACAGATTCGCTTATCAGGCCAGGACTTACAACTTTGGCTAGCACAGACAAAACAGATTTGATTGTCAGGTCTGATAGATACAGACCAAATTCTAGTATGCTGCTTTCAGATCATGCAACAGAGAATCCATCAAAAGCTCCTAAGACAGCAATACCTGTTGCTGTTGTTAAAAATATGAGCCGTGAAACAGGCAAAGAAAAACAAGGTCCCTTCGCATTTGGTAACATTGACAACAGAAGTGCAGATGTTCACATAGAAAAAGTTAAAGATGATACCTACAATAGCAATACAGGAGCCATAAAGGACTCACCAACTAGCAAGTCAGAAGTATCCTCAAACAAGCCTCAACATCTGCCACCTTCTCCTGTCTCTGCCAATTTGACCGCTTCAGTTGTTCCTAAACAAAGTTCTGGTGACACAAGAAGATCATCTATTGATCGTGAGCGACACAGCAGCCCAAGATTACATTCTGTCAGAGCATCCTCAGAGATCAGACATACTAGAACCAGCAGTGTTCAGAATCTGTCATCTCAGTCTGGTTCACCAAAGGATGGACTTGTAAGTTATACTGAAATAATTTTATGGAGAGGAGCTAATAGTGAAGTGATATTTTCATAAATAACTAGGACTTTAATTAAAATGCACAAGCCCATTACAATAATAGTAATACATAATAAAGTGTGTAGTTCATGAGGTCCCTGAGATGACAGAGAAAGAATATGACTGCGGCATCCTCAGGCTTGCTATAAGAGGTGGCTAGCAACATCATCACAATGTTAAACAACTTGCTACAGAAACTATCACTGCAAGAACACATAAAGGTTTTAGTACAAGGGAAATAACTGCAGTGATGGATCTGTAAGGAGTGAAAAGGGGATTGACAATGAAAACAAAGCTTTTGATGGTACAGTGTTCTTGGTTGCAAAATGGTGGCCATCTTTGATTTTAACTCTTACTATCCGGCAAACCCCATGAAGTGGTGCGGGTTTAGTACCAATTTTA
The DNA here is from genome assembly GCA_024509875.1 of Oreohelix idahoensis. Lineage (NCBI taxonomy): Eukaryota > Metazoa > Mollusca > Gastropoda > Stylommatophora > Oreohelicidae > Oreohelix > Oreohelix idahoensis. The sequence goes on along the minus strand of JAMPIV010011437.1, from coordinate 240,259 downwards.
CGGCTCGCCAGTTTAACTGGCGCGCGACGGTAACGATAGCGAAACTAGCGCGTAAAAACGCGGTTTTAGCTCACGTATAGTAAGAGTTAAAGCTATGTTTCATTTCATTAAGGCTTTTTTATTTTTGTGTGTTATAAACACACAGTTTAAATTGGAAGTTTATCATTATCAGAATAAATGTTTGATAACTTTAGTAGATTATGAGCTACTGTTCTTTAAATTTAGCGTATATAAAAATAGTAAACAATTTTGCTAAATCTTACAACACCAAAGCATAATATTTAAAAGATTTGTAGCACAAAATGTGGTTCTGAGAAGTTAGTGGTTTTCTTTATAGGAAAAGCAGGAGCCGTGCTGGTGTAATGGTTACCACATTGTGCTGGTGATCAGGGGTTCAAGCCTGGGCATGGGCATTTGAAGCTGTGTCATTGACCAGGATTTTGACTGAATAACCTGAACGGCTCCTGAGATAAACCCTCTGTGGATGGGAAGGAGCTAAGCTCCTGACCGGGTTGGAAGGAAAGTCCACAGGCTCCCCAGCCTCGCAGTGACATGTCATTGGGCCGAAGGGCTGAAAGCCCAAATGCCGCTGATTAAGGAAAAAAAATAGGAAAAGCAAAGTTTTTTCAAAAATACAAATTTCGATAAATCTGACAGTATAACTATTTAGAATGTATTCTGACTAATGGCTTTTGACACATTTAGATTCAGGTAACCTTAAAATATTAGAAAATAGACTAATCCTGATTGTCAGATTTTGACTTAAAAACCACTGTCGCTCCTCTCCTTAAGTTTACTAGCTTTGTCTTGTTTTAACTGTCTGCTTTATCAGGGTATAGGTTTGTAAGTTACTGTGAAATATTTATAGAATTATCACCATTGTTTTGTTTATGTGGAGAAGATACTCATAATGACAACGGAAAGCGACTTCTTAGATTCTGCACTGAGCAGAATCTGATCATTACAAACACAAAGTTCCCCCATAAGCGCATACATGTATACACTAGGTGTGAACCAACAAAGAATGAGAAGTCTGTGATGACTATGCCATAGTTAGGAAGAGCTCATTCAAGTATGTCCAGGATGCTAGAGTGTGGAGGGGGCGAGAGATTGGAAGTGACCACTACCTGCTTACAATCAAAAGAACAACTGAAAGAGTTTCTCAGCCTAGGAACTACCTAACATCATGCAAGAAAGCTAAGTAAACGAACAGGGAAAAAAAGCATTAAGACCTACAAGCTGAGAGAGCCAGAAGTGAAGACCAGATACCAGGGGCTTATTGCTACAGCAGTGCAAAACACAGAACAACAACCTGATGACCTGGAAACACTCTGGCTGAAATTCAAGGACATCATAAAGACAGCTGCAGCAGAAGCATGTAATGAAGTTCGACTTGGGAACAAGAGAAAGAGGACACCTTGGTGGACAGATGAGGTTAAAGAGAAAATAAGAGAGAAGAAAAAGGCATGGAAACAATACTTAGGAGCAAAAAAAAACACCAGGAAAAACAGAGAATATATGATACTCAGAACAGAAGTAAAGAACAAGGTGCTAGCAGCAAAACAGAAGTCCTGGGAAGAATTTGGAGAAAAGCTAGAAAGTGATTGCGCAAGAAAACCAGAAATTGTTCTATAAGACCCTAAAGAATATGAGGAAGGAAAAAACAATGCCCTCTTAAATTTATAAAAGACAAGCAAGGCAAATTGCTTACTGCCCCAAAAAGAAGTAATGGAAAGATGGAAAGAATATTTTTCAGAGCTCCTGGATGGTGAGTAAGGTCAAGCATCAGAAATGATAACCACTGACACAGAAGGGGAAACCAATGGTGATGAAGATGACATAAAGATGGAAGAACTGAAGGCCGCACTGGAGAAAATCAAGATGGACAAAGCAGCAGGACATTATGGTATAACACCAGAAATGGTTAAGTACATGGGAGCAGCAGGCGACCTATTACTCCTAAGGGTCCTACAGGCAGCTTGGTGCAACAAGACCATACCGTAGGATTGGGAGATTGCTATAATAACACCGATTTTCAAAAAGGGTGACAACCTAGAATGTGGATACCATAGAGGCATATCTCTTCTCAGTGTCCCTGGTAAAATCTACTCTAGAATACTGGAGCAGAGACTCAGACGCCTAGCTGAGCCACAAATGGATGAGGTCCAGTGTGGCTTCCAAGCAAATCGAAGTACTCAAGACCTAATCTTCACACTCAGACAGCTGAGTGAAAAGGTTCTTGAGTATAAGAGTGAGATCCATCTTTGTTTCATAGATCTGGAAAAGGCGTTTGACAAGGTCCGCTGGAGCAAACTTTGGGACTGTTTGGCAAGGAAGAATATTCCAGCACCTCTGATTCATGCTATACAGAGCTTCTACAAGTCTTGCAGAAATTATGTGAGGATGGCAAACATAAGTCAGAAGAATTCATGACCACCACTGGTGTAAGACAAGGTGATATCCTGTCACCTTATCTTTTCATACTCCTCATGGACGATGTCATCAAGGCATGTAAGGAGAGGACAAGAAAGTATTCAGTGGGGTACTGGAAGATGAGACAGGTCTGTATTTCAGAGCTGGCATTTGCTGATGATGTTGCCCTGATTGCTAAATCAGAGGCACATCTTCAATCCAACCTGCAAGTCTGGAAGGAAGAGCTGGAGAAGAGAGGGATGATCATAAGCAGTTTGAAAACAAAAACCATGGTGATATCACGAGAGGAAAGAAGACATCAAATTAAGCTGGGAGAACAGGTCCTGGAGCAGGTCGACCACTTTAAATACCTTGGAGCTGTCATAGACCGGAAGGGAGGCATCAAAGAAGAGTTGGCTACCCAAAGAGCAGCAGCTGGGAGACTTTTTCAGGCCATAAATCAAGGATTCCTCAGCAAAAGAGAAGTTGGTAAGAAGACAAAGATGGCTGTATACAGCTCCACCTATGTCCCAGTCTTGACATATGGATGCGAGTCATGGGCAATGACTACAACCCACTAAAGCCAGATCAAAACCTCAGAAATGAGGCATCTGAGGAAGGTGGTTGAAGTAACAAGAAGAGACATGGTCCGCAACCAGTCGATACGTCAAGGCCTAAAAACCCAACCCTTGCAGACCCAAGTAGAACAGTCCCAACTGAAATTGTTTGGCCATGTCTGCAGAATGGGAGAAGATCGGCTACCACGGCAAGCATGGGAAATTAAGAGCCAGGGATCCAGACCTCCAGGACGACCCAAAGTCCGCTGGGAGGACAACATTAGACAATCTTTGAAGGACCGAGGACTAGAATGGAACCAAGCCAGGAGGAAGACAGCCGATAGAATAGTATGGCGCTCTCTCTTCCAAACCTCTACACCTCACGTTGGAAGGGGAACAACTAAGTAAGTAAGTAGTTCCCAGGATGCAGGATGTGTGGGGGGCTCTGATGAGACAAGAAAGAATAGGCCTACTGTACTACTGGTCCCTCAGGCATGTCATAAGAGGCGGCTAATTTGAGATTGTTCATAGGGCTGACAACCGCATTGTCTAACACAGATCATGTTCATAGGGCTGACAACTTCATTGTCTAACACAAATCATGTTCATAGGGCTGACAACCTCATCATGTAACACAGATCATGTTCATAGGGCAGACAACCTCATTGTCTAACACAGATCATGTTCATAGGGCTGACAACCTCATTGTCTAACACAGATCATGTTCATAGGGCTGACAACCTCATTGTCTAACACAGATCATGTTCATAGGGCTGACAACCTCATTGTCTAACACAAATCATGTTCATAGGGCTGACAACCTCATCATGTAACACAGATCATGTTCATAGGGCTGACAACCTCATCATGTAACACAGATCATGTTCATAGGGCTGACAACCTCATTGTCTAACAAATCATGTTCATAGGGCTGACAACCTCATCATGTAACACAGATCATGTTCATAGGGCTGACAACCTCATTGTCTAACACAAATCATGTTCATAGGGCTGACAACCTCATCATGTAACACAGATCATGTTCATAGGGCTGACAACCTCATCATGTAACACAAATCATGTTCATAGGGCTGACAACCTCATTGTCTAACACAGATCATGTTCATAGGGCTGACAACCTCATTGTCTAACACAGATCATGTTCATAGGGCTGACAACCTCATTGTCTAACACAAATCATGTTCATAGGGCTGACAACCTCATCATGTAACACAGATCATGTTCATAGGGCTGACAACCTCATCATGTAATACAGATCATGTTCATAGGGCTGACAACCTCATTGTCTAACACAAATCATGTTCATAGGGCTGACAACCTCATCATGTAACACAGATCATGTTCATAGGGCTGATAACCTCATTGTCTAACACAGATCATGTTCATAGGGCTGACAACCTCATTGTCTAACACAAATCATGTTCATAGGGCTGACAACCTCATCATGTAACACAGATCATGTTCATAGGGCTGACAACCTCATCGTGTAACACAGATCATGTTCATAGGGCTGACAACCTCATCGTCTAACACAGATCATGTTCATAGGGCTGACAACCTCATCATGTAACACAGATCATGTTCATAGGGCTGACAACCTCATTGTCTAACACAAATCATGTTCATAGGGCTGACAACCTCATCATGTAACACAAATCATGTTCATAGGGCTGACAACCTCATCGTGTAACACAGATCATGTTCATAGGGCTGACAACCTCATTGTCTAACACAGATCATGTTCATAGGGCTGACAACCTCATTGTCTAACACAAATCATGTTCATAGGGCAGACAACCTCATTGTCTAACACAAATCATGTTCATAGGGCAGACAACCTCATTGTGTAACACAGATCATGTTCATAGGGCTGACAACCTCATTGTCTAACACAAATCATGTTCATAGGGCTGACAACCTCATCATGTAACACAGATCATGTTCATAGGGCTGACAACCTCATCGTGTAACACAGATCATGTTCATAGGGCTGACAACCTCATTGTCTAACACAAATCATGTTCATAGGGCTGACAACCTCATCGTGTAACACAGATCATGTTCATAGGGCTGACAACCTCATCGTGTAACACAGATCATGTTCATAGGGCTGACAACCTCATCGTGTAACACAAATAATGTTCATAGGGCTGACAACCTCATAGTGTAACACAGATCATGTTCATAGGGCTGACAACCTCATCATGTAATACAGATCATGTTCATAGGGTTGACAACCTCATCGTGTAACACAGATCATGTTCATAGGGCTGACAACCTCATTGTGTAACACAGATCATGTTCATAGGGCTGACAACATCATCGTGTAACACAGATCATGTTCATAGGGCTGACAACCTCATCGTGTAACACAGATCATGTTCATAGGGCTGACAACCTCATCGTGTAACACAGATCATGTTCATAGGGCTGACAACCTCATCGTGTAACACAGATCATGTTCATAGGGTTGACAACCTCATCGTGTAACACAGATCATGTTCATAGGGCTGACAACCTCATCGTGTAACACAGATCATGTTCATAGGGCTGACAACCTCATCGTGTAACACAGATCAGGTTCATAGGGCTCACAACCTCATCGTGTCACACAGATCAGGTTCATAGGGCTGACAACCTCATCGTGTCACACAGATCAGGTTCATAGGGCTGACAACCTCATCGTGTCACACAGATCAGGTTCATAGGGCTGACAACCTCATCGTGTCACACATATCAGGTTCATAGGGCTGACAACCTCATCGTGTAACACAGATCAGGTTCATAGGGCTGACAACCTCATCGTGTCACACAGATCAGGTTCATAGGGCTGACAACCTCACCGTGTAACACAGATCAAGTTCATAGGGCTGACAATCTCACTGTGTCACACAGATCAAGTTCATAGGGCTGACAACCTCATCGTGTCACACAGATCAAGTTCATAGGGCTGACAACCTCATCGTGTCACACAGATCAAGTTCATAGGGCTGACAACCTCATCGTGTCACACAGATCAAGTTCATAGGGCTGACAACCTCATTGTGTCACACAGATCATATTCATAGGGCTGACAACCTCATCATGTCACACAGATCATGTTTATAGGGCTGACAACCTCATTGTGTAACACAAATCATGTTCATAGGGCTGACAACCTCATCATGTCACATATATCGTGTTCATAGGGCTGACAACCTCATCGTGTCACACATCATGTTCATAGGCTGACAACCTCATCATGTAACACAAATCACTAAAGCAACTACTACTATAAGAGCAGATAAATACTTTGGTGCAGACTTCCTTCAAGAGGATCAGCTGCATTGGGGGCTTTGTGCTCCGTTGCTCTATAAGGCATAAAAAGGGAAATGATGGTGAAAAACTAATGTGAGCGTAGCTGAGTATGATGAAGCAAAGTTGGTTTGATGTTAAGATGCTTACTTCATTAAGAAGGTTATTGTTGTTTAACTAGGGCTCTTTTGCAGCCAATACCAAGTTGAAGACTCTTTGGTATTACCTACACTGTAGATCTAGACTGTTCCTGTGACTTTTTTCTACCTTTCCAAAACGTGTTGAGTTGAAGCCATGAGCTCCAGTTTCACCAGCTTGGTTTGCATTTAAAAGATCATCACATCTAGTACCAAGCTAGGATGAAGAAGCATGTTGCATATTGTGCATTCCCCACCATCCAAGAAGGCTCTCTAAATATGCAGAGCTAAAATACTAAGCTCTGGTTCTTTGCTCCTCCAAGGAGTTGTCATGTTTCCACACAGAACCACTTCTGAGCTCCCCCTGTCCATCATGGGCCCATAGTGAGATCCTTCTGCAAGAAACTGTCTCAGGCCTAAGGGTCTTTTATATTTGGACATGCGCCCTAATATAACCGACTAGGTTGAAAGGGACGCGCCTCACCAAAACGAGGCAAAACTTTATTAACAACAAGAAGCCAACCAGGTAAAAGCCAGAGTTACGTCTGGGGCTTAAGTGACTCCTCCAAGCTTAGTGTGCAATGCTGGGTTCTCTATACATTTTACTACAGGAGGAATCCTGGGAAGTGTGTGGATGATGTCAAAAGTCAATGAAGGTTTAATTATCCTCACAGACAGAAGTTCACTTCCACATATATATACTATAGCATTGTGCTTAGCTAGTGGTCATATAAAGACGACACCAGATATGCCTTCATTTAGAAGGTAAAGGTAGTGCCATAGTAGGTTCTGCCGTAGCGGAGTGAAGTGTTAGAGACATCATCATACTTGTTCCAGCTTTATGAGGTGGGGTGACCAGTTTCCTTCCTTTGCTGCCTTTGCCTTCCCTAACTCAGAGGAGAGTCATTTACCTATTCACAACTGAGAAGACTGGAACGTGACACTACCAGGTTTCGATCTTGGAACCCGATGACTTTGCCACAGGAGGCAAGCATTTTTATTACCCAATCAGATGCTCATGAAGTTTTAAGATTTCACATGCCTGAATTGAGGATGTTGAATCAGCTTATGACTGGGTGCTTTTTTTTTAATTGGATGCTTTTTTTAACTAGTAAAAGTCTTTAAACTATATAATAGTGACAGTTTCTATGCCCTGAAGTCTTGTTATGAAAATATTCTTCCAGGCCTACCAAATTAATCTTTATAAGCATGTAGCTACTGTGGCAATAATTTTACTATTGATTCTTTTAGGAATGTTTTACAGTGTAACCAGTGAAGAGAGTTATAAAATAAGTGGGCTGAAAAGATGAGCTTAAAAGATTAATATTCAGCTTCTCAAACCAAAAAAAACAAAACAATACTTGCACATTTAGTTTTTCAATTTGATCACAAAGGATTATTGACATTTTATATATAAGTGTTTCACACTTGCTGGTTAAATTTTATTTTGTTCAGTTTTTCTGTCAAATTTTGCTTTCAGTTTTTGACTCCAGACATACCAGCAAGATTCAAGACACGGAAACAATCACTGTAAGTTTCATTGATGGACAGTATAACTTTCTTGTTTCCTCTCTTCTGAAGCCGCTGTACTTTCACCAACAGAAATCTCTGTGACATCTTTCATATCAGATAGTCAAATATAATAACATACATGCTTGTGGCACAGACCCAGGCAACTGTTAATACAGCTGAAGAGAAAAGGTGGAGATGGATAGCACATATCCTCAGGAAGCAACCAGTTGTATATAAAACAGCTGTGTAAACAACCAGTTTTATATGGCACAGCTGTGTAAGCAACCAGTTTTATATAAAACAGCTGTGTAAGCAACCAGTTTTATATGGCACAGCTGTATAAGCAACCAGTTTTATATGGCACAGCTGTGTAAACAACCAGTTTTATATGAAACAGCTGTGTAAGCAACCAGTTTTATATGGCACAGCTTGTAAGCAACCAGTTTTATATGGCACAGCTGTATAAGCAGCCACTTTTATATGGTTGTGTAACCAACAAGTTTTATTTGACAGCTGTGTATGCAGCCAGTTTTAAAAGAAATAGCTGTGTAAGTAAGCAGTTTTATATGATACAACTGTGTAAGCAGTCAATTTTATATAAAACAGCTATGTAAGCAGCCAGTTTTATATGGCACAGCTGTGCAAGCAACAGTTTTATATGGCACAGTTGTGTAAGTGTCATGGTGACACTATTTAGATTTTGTTAGGGTCTCCCTAATGATCTCATCAGTATAATCTGTAAGACGAAATTGCTAGAAGTAAAACTAATGCTATAGTTGCAATTTACGATTAGATGACTAGTTGAAATTATGTGGGATACATATTTCCAAGAGAGGTCTTAGTAACCTACGCTGGTGTGACGTATAATGGAAATAGAGCCTACAGTAATCTGACAGTCTTTGTAATCCTGTTAGCATTCTGTGATTTGCTAGCAAAACCACGCATGTTTTCTACCTGTGTTTTACTTACACAAGCGTACTTTTCGTCCCACCTCTTTTTCTGGGAACACAAGCTAACGCAATGTTTACAAACTGCATGACCTGTCAGTCATAACAGGTAGCGAATCAGGTTTGTTTACTTAGTTTTCTCACGCGAGCTTATCTGTTAATCATATGATACCTGACAGACCGCACGTGAAAAACCATAGACCCTTTAAAGTTCGTACTCAGGGGAGTCAGAAAAACCCCTGGGCTCTTTGATCTTCAGAAGCGGGCAAAGTTTTCGAGAACCCCGTTACACGGATATAAGTCTTTTGATTACGGTTGAAACCTCGCCAGAAGGCCGACCGTAAACTTTTATCTGAGGAACTCTGTTCTGATTCTCCGTTACTCACACAATAGTGCAAAAAGTAACATCATCTATAGATCAGAGAAACATAATGAACTGTGTTTTCTTAAACCTGCTATCAGTTGTCACTCAGAATTTTTTGATAGTCTAAGCACGTAGTTCTAGAACCATTGTGGAAAATATGTTAATAGCCTTCATGGGGATTTTCATTCTGATTTTCTGGTAATAGAAATTAGTGCTTACGTGTTTAAAAGTGTTAAGCTTTTAGCATTATAATTCACTTTGATTTTCTAGCGTTAAAACTAGTAAAATAAAATAACGCGTAGCTATTTCATACCAGATATTCAGTTATCATGTTAATTTTCACCACACGCTTTCTCACACAAGAAGAAACTACGGTTTTAGCTGGCTTGTTTAAATGCTAGGTGCGACTGATGGTGACAGAAAAGAATTCATGTTTTATTTCATTGTGCTTATTTATTATAAGTGCCTATTATTTATTATCATTCGACTAAACTATCAGACGCTGACAATTTAATAGCTATTAAAAACATTCGATACTTTATGTAAGTGCGCATCATCATCATCTCAACCTGTAACCCGTCATGGGTCGTAGGGGTGCCATGGTGGAAGCATCAGCAGACAGAGTCCTCCACTGCTCTCTATCCTCAGCAATGCGTACAAGTGTGGAAAAACCATGTCCTGCCCATTCTTTGATGTTATCAGCCCAGGATTTTCTTTGCCTTCCTCTTCTCCGTTTACCTTCGACTGTTCCCTGGAGGATCGTTTTCGAAAGGGAGTCATGACGAGTTACATGCCCAAACCAGGCAAGCTTTCGACGTTTCACTACTGACAAAAGTGGTTCTTGGTGGCCTGCATAGGTGTTTATCTTCTCTCTAACATAGACATTTGTTTTGTGCTCTTTATAGCAAATGCACAAGATTCTTCTATAACATTTATACTCGAAAGCCTGAATCCTTCGCTCCGTATCTGCAGTGAGTGTCCAGCCCTCACACCCATACAAAAGAATAGATAATACAAGTGATTTGTATAATTTGATCTTCACAGGAAAACTGATGTTACTTTTCCAGATCACATTCAGCCTTGTCATGGCAGCTGAGGCCATCCCAAGTCTTGTCTTCATTTCTTTACTTGATCTTCCATCACTACATATAGTGGACCCCAGATATTTAAATGTTTTACTTCTTCTAACGTTTGCCTATTTAACGTAATGTTGGTCGGAACATGTTTCTTATGGCTATTCACCAATATCTTGCTTTTTTCTATATAAATTTCCATCCCATACGTTCTTGTTACTTTCTCCAGTCTAGAGGTAAGGTCTTGAAGTTCTGATTCTGTTCCAGCTATAAGATCAATATCATCAGCAAAACGTAGATTGCAAAGAGGTCGACCTCCAATCGATATGGTTGTTTTATAATCGTAGAGAGCCTCCTGCATAATATGTTCTAGATATATATTAAAGAGCACTGGGGACAGGATACATCCCTGGCGAACTCCTACAGTTGTTTTGAAAAATTCTCCAATGTCATTGCTTGAAAAAAACAGCGCTGCTTGCATCCTTGTATAATGCTTCAATGATATCTATGATATTGGTATCAAAATTGAATTTTCTCATTATTTACCATAAGCCTTCATGCCAGACTCGATCGAAGTGCGCATACAGATCATTAAATAATAATTGACATTGTACGCTGATTGTTAACCGCGAGCAAGAGGGGGGGAGAGTTGCATAACTCATCCAACCTACACTCGCTAAGCTACGGGCGATAGGGAAGCTAAAGACACCATCTGCCTCTTAAATTTAATCAGGACTGACGGAGTGGATAAGAGATCGTCTTGTCGCCGTCTCTGTGCATATATGTAGCTATATAGAAAAGTAGCATTTTTTCATAAATGTTTCTTATATATTTCTGCAGACCTGATCAAGGGCGTCCAGCGGTCTTTTGGTCTTTTTCCTTTTTACTGATTGGTTAATGTTGTCTTTTCTTGGTTTGTGCATCACCAATCTCATTGGTGAGCAAACATTTGCCAACGATACATGAGAAACATTTTAACTTGTAAATTTAACTGGATTTATCATACCAGCAATATTTTTCAATTTTATCAGCCCACTGGGGTGTGAAAAATATAACACTTATTCCCAACTTCTGACAGTTGTATTCAAGGGAAGCATCCAGAAATTTACGCTGTTTCAGAATCAGCACACTAACATAGAGTGTCCAATAGGATTATCAATCATCATTATATGTAACATTTTTAGGAACCAGAGGTTTCCCAATACTGGAAGTATTTTCCTCTTTTAACTGTGAACCCCAAGATCACGTTTTCTACATCAACTATTGGCAGTGACATTTTGTCCATCCAGGAAAAAACCCACACCAGATTCGGCGTTCACCTCACTAGTCTTTATTTGTAGAGAATGGACTGGGGCCAATTTTGGAATTAAACCTGACTTTTTTTATATTCAGGATAATTATAATTCCAAGGGATATCACCAAGAGTAGGTAAGAGTGATTGAGTGGCCACTGTATAAAAGAGAGAGTGAATATTTTTCTTGGTTACAGGGACTTTACCAACATTGGATTTTGCTTAAACTTGTTAACTTTACTGGGTAGCCTATAGTAGGAACCTGTTTACTTTACTGTCTACTCTGTAACATAGTGCATACCTTCGACCTTTGGGTTCTTTTCTCCAAAGGGGGAGGGCACATTTATTCTGCTATTTTCATATGTATGTAAATCTGATTTTATTTGATCTTTCTTTAGATATTTGATGTTGTCAAGTTTAAATTATAGTAAACAACAAAAGAAACTTAACTTTGTGTGTTGGTCAGACTCATACCCAAGTAACCATAGTTTTTCACATTTGTGTGTCTTGTTGTCACATATCTGTGTGTGTAGTTAAACATATATTTATATGTATGAGGAGGGCAAGCTTGTGTGTACTAAATTATAGTCGTATAGATAGGCTGGAATAGAAAAACTTACTCATTCCATAGACATATCTTCTCCTTAAGCTATCACCCATGAAATCTATTTCTCACACCTTTTTCTCACGTACTTGTCAATCAGATTCTCAAAGACAGAACCAGTAAAGGCAGAACCAACCAGTAAAGACAGAACCAACCAGTAAAGACAGAGAAAGCCAACCAGTAAAGACAACCAACCAGTAAAGACAGAACCAACCAGTTAAGACAGAACTAACCAGTAAAGACAGAACCAACCAGTAAAGACAGAGAAAGCCAACCAGTAAAGACAGAACCAACCAGTAAAGGCAGAGAAAGCCAACCAGTAAAGACAGAGAGAACCAACCAGTAAAGAAGAGAGAGCCAACCAGTAAAGAAGAGAGAGCCAGTCAGTAAATGTAGAGATAGCCAATCAGCAATATCCGAAGAGATGATGAAATGTTCGTTCAATGAAGTACCTCTTTTGATTGGAATATTGGCAGAGAAGAAGATCAAGCTAAACAGATCCTATATTCTGTGATGACTCCTTCATCGAACACCCTCAGAAATTAACTTGAATGTCTTTGAAGAGAGCAGTGGTCAGCCTAAGGTTTCTGGCATCAGGGACTGTGATTTTTAATGAGCATTTTTTTTTTTAACTTCTGTCTTAAATAATTCTAGTTGTTGATACAGGTTGACTGTTATATAATTTTGAATTATGTTCCTGTCATTCACTCATAGGTCAAACTCATCTGGAGACTCACATTCAAGTCATGGATCTTTGTCCAGTGAAAGTTCTGAAAGACGTTCATCTAAACCAGTTAGGAAACAAAAAGCTGCAAAGGTTGCTAAGTAGGTATTGGTAACAAAAAATCAGTCTACCAAAAAGAAAAATGTAGAGAAAAGGATAGTTTAGTTCTGTCAGGCAATGACCGATGCAAGTGGTCATGTTCATGTAAAATTAGCATTTTGTTTTTTTTAATTTGTTCTGTAACCCAACTTTACATTCATTAAATTCATCATCATGTAGTACTGTACCAAATGATATCGGCCATGGGTCGGCAATCAGTCGATCGTAATCTAATGGTAGATCACGGGAGATGATCTGGTAGATCTCTGTGTGGAGGAGGGGGAAAAGAATGAATTTTTATGCTAGGAAAATATAGGACTAGCCCTGTCCCATCGGTATTAAAGAGCATGGTGTCCTCAGGATTAAAAGTTCTTTTTCTGCTTTTGCAATGAAAACCCATGAAACAAACTTGCTAAATCTCACTTTTTATTCATGACCTACATAAGATAGGAACATGATCTTTTCTGTGAAGTGAAATTAACATACCTGATGTCCCACTTTGGATGTATCACATTATTTAAACAAAAACCGCATGGTGTCCTATGAATAATTTGAGCAATACAAAATGGACCTTTACATACTAATAGTAATACCTCAGGTTTTGTGAATCGGTGAAAAAGTCTTAATTTATTATAGTGGTTGTGTCTACAGTGAAATGTAATAAATTCCTTATGTGGTACTTCATGGCACAAAGTTAAGGGAAAGGTTCCAGACTTAGGTAGTGAGTATTGACGAACAGAAATCAGGCGATCGAGTGAAGTCAGCAATGGAGAAAGAGGTGGAGAGCAGTTATTGTGTTAAAAGAAAGAAGCTTCTGTGTTGGAATACTGATTGGTTTGGTTGTAAGGACCATCCTGATCTCCTTCCTTAGATCACATAAGGAGGATCTCAGCACAGTGTACAAACTGTGTAGAACCATCGAGGATCCCAGTGTGTGTATACAGAAATCACACATTCTACAAATATTTTTGTGGTGGGTAGGTTTCCTAATTTTTAAAATGTTGCCAGGGCAGCTATACAATACATCAGTAGTTTGACCGCCACAAGATAAGAAAACCTGGGTGACACTATAGTTATTTACATAGTGATATTCAAGATCCAAAGGTTGTTATTGCCGGGAGTTGTAGTGAGGATAAGCTCTCACTGCAGATAAAATACTTCTATGGCACGCGCCTCAAACAGCCTCTGACAACCAAGTCCAGCTCCCGGCCTTCACGTGTGGCTCAATTTGAGCCTGGCGGAACTGTTTCCACTGACGGGAGAAGGGGCAAAGGCGAGCGACTGGCGCCTTAAAACCAGCAGCTTCTGGCAGATAGGGCTCGTGATCCTTGGTTGGTAGCTTATCTAAGAGAAGGAACTCTGAATTCAAACCACCGCTGCCTTGCGGGAATATCCATTTATGGAATTGGCTTCGGGAGTAAACCCTGAGGATAAATCCGGAGTCGGAGTCCCTAAGGCAGTCTAATGTCGATTCGACATTATTCTGGCAACTCCTGCGACATGGCTGGTACCAAACTGTATCGACTACTGCCGTTCCTTTGGATCTACCGGCTGTGTGGAGAGGGGGAACATGCTGCATGGGCAACAGCTTGATCTCCATATAACTGTGCCCAAGCTCGCGCCCTGGAGAGGACACTCCAGCTTCACCCTATAGGTGTCGGCAAAACACGGGAAGTAGCAGTTACCGGTTATAAGCATTTGCCCAATTGGCGTAGGGCATGGCGCCAAGGGCTACTTCCGACAGTGGGAGAGGTTCTAGGATCTCACTGGACAGCTACCGCCCACTTCAAGCTGGGCAGCCCCCAGTCAATAAGGTGTTGTCCCGCCACTGTCTGCTTTCCCCATTGGGTGCATGAGGATTAGGGTCAAACCCGAACTGTGGACAGAAAATTTTGCACCAAGCAATTATCGAAAAAATAGAAATAAGCAAACTCTCAGATTGGGATGCTGGAACGTCCGGACTATGTTGACTGGACTATCCGAAAACCTACAGGATGTAAACGATGTAAGGAAGACAGCCATAATTAATGATGAGCTTAAACGACTTCAGGTGGATATAGCTGCACTTCAGGAAACGCGCCTGGCGGGCTCTGGAACGGTGAGCGAGAAGGACTACACATTTTATTGGCAAGGGAAAGATCTTAATAAAGCTAGAGAACACGGAGTAGGTTTTGCGGTCAAAAAATCGCTAACTAAAATGGTTGAACCAGGCGAGAATGGATCAGAACGCCTGTTAACGCTCCGCTTGCAAACTAGCACAGGTCCCATCACCCTTGTCAGTGTGTATGCTCCTACTCTGTACTCTGCCTCAAAAGCTAAAGATGAGTTCTATGAGAATCTAACAGCAATTACCAAAAGCATACCTAGGCAAGAACAGCTTGTTCTCCTTGGTGACTTTAACGCTAGAGTGGGTGCCGATAATGTTTCATGGCCTTCGTGTCTGGGCAGGTTTGGTATTGGCAAGATGAATGAAAATGGACAACGGCTCTTAGAGTTGTGCGTCCAACATGACTCTGCGTGACCAACACCTACTTTCAGACAAAACCCCAGCATAAGGTGTCATGGAGACACCCACGATCCAAGCACTGGCACCAACTTGACCTGATTCTCGTCAGAAGGCCACTCCTCAGGTCTGTACTCTCCACGCGCTCGTACCATAGTGCAGACTGTGATACAGATCACTCCTTGGTTTGCTGCAAAATCAGAGCACAACCAAGAAAACTCTATCGTGTCAGACATGAAGGGAAACCACGCATTGATACCAGCAAGATGTCAGACCCTTTCATGGTCGCTCAATTCACTGCGACCTTCGAGAAAGTGCTCAGTAGCCCTCAGAATGGTGATACTATTACAGAGAACTGGGAGCATCTACGGAACACCATTCAAAGTACTGCACTTGCCACCTTTGGTAAGAAAACAGCAAAGTCAAATGACTGGTTTGATGCTTCATCAGATGTGATGGCACCTGTCATTGAAGCTAAGCGCAGTGCTATGAATGAATACAAACGTTCACCGAGTGCCAGAACCCTACAGATCCTGAGGGCTACGAGAAGCAAAGCTCAACAAACTGCTCGACGCTGTGCAAATGACTACTGGCTCCAGCTCAGTGAGAGCATTCAGATCGCTGCGCAAACAGGCAACATTAGACAAATGTATGGCGGTATAAAGAAAGCACTTGGCCCCCATAAAAGTAAGACGGCACCGCTAAAAACCATCAGCGGAGAGAAGCTAACCGATAAAGGTAAGCAGATGGAGAGGTGGGTCGAGCACTACTCTGAGCTCTACGCTAGAGACAATACCGTTACGCCTGCAGCCCTTGATGGTGTCAACAGTCTGCCAACTATGGAGGAGCTGGATGCCGAACCAACATTAGAGGAACTCAGCAAGGCCATTGATAGCTTGGCCTCTGGCAAAGCACCAGGCAGTGATGGGATTCCTCCTGATTTAATCAAATGCTGTAAGAGCACGCTATTACATCCCCTGCATAGGATGCTGTGCCAGTGCTGGGAAGAGACAACTATTCCTCAAGACATGCGAGATGCCAAGATTGTAACACTGTATAAAAATAAAGGAGACAGAAGTGATTGCAATAACTACAGAGGCATCTCTCTTCTTAGTATTGTTGGTAAGGTTTTTGCCAAAGTCATCTTAATGCGACTACACAAGTTAGCTGAGCGCATATATCCAGAGTCACAGTGTGGATTCCGAGCTGGCAGATTGTGACGCTACACTGTAATTCTGACTTTTAACAGGCCCGATTCTGTGGTTCTATTTTGAATTTTCACCAGTTTTATTTTCTTCTGATCACGCGATTTTCCGTTGTTTACGGAAATCGCTATTTTCGGGCCCGCTTTTCCACCATTTTATTTCTTCTCATTTGAATATATATCGTGGTTGGCATTTTTTTTTTGAGTAGATAAATTAAATGGGTTCGTTTATGATGGTAGGTTTATTTTATTCTAGCATCAGTTTTACTTTCTTATGATTTTTCGCGATTCCCGTAGATTTCGTTGTTTACGAAAAACATCGCCATTTCCGGCACGCGATATGACGAGGCCGGAAGCACGCGGCCGGAAGCACGCGGGGTTTGCGTAGGTGGATAGTATTGATTTTTCTAGCGCTCCCATTGGTCCGCGATATGCGTGGGAGAGAAATTCGCGTGGGTGTTTTCTCTTGTATATAATGAGGGAGGAAACCGCGGGCAATTGTCTCTATGAAAAATTATTGCCTGGCCGTAAGACGTCGTAATTATCGTTCTCCACCGTGGGAAAAACAAACGATAATCGCAAGTCACGGCGGAAACAGTGGGGAGCATAATTTTGTCAAATAAAATTATCCACGGCAAAAGACATATCTCAGGGTCAGTGTACTCGAGTATCGTCAGGAGCAAAAGAAAATTACCCTATGGTCTCTGGCAGTGAAGTCCCTATGCTTCAGCTGGACCGAGGTTTATTTATCATACAGCCGAGAGCATCGCTATTATAGTCTCTAGCAACGGCAGGTGGCCGGGAGACTAGTTTCATTTTGTACAGCCTGAAATCAAGGCTGTGGTTTTTTCCTCTAACTCCGGAGCGGGTTAAAAGAGGGAAGCTATTCAGCAGCAGAGAAGTTTTGTCTACAGTTAATCAAGTCCCTCATGCTTGATATCCGAACATCGTCATCACCAAAATCAGGAACAGGTGACAGGGTTACCATACCTAGGTCCTGATAGAAATCAAGAAGAGAGTAACGGAGACGCCGCATTACCAGCCCTCGAGTGTTAGAGAGACACTGAGATCAAGAGAGAAAGATAGGGAAGGAGGGAGAAAATAGACAGGACCAGTAGGGTCTGTTCAGTATCCATTGGACGGATAGACACTGAGTCTGCGTTCGTAAAACTAAGTCTATTATTTTTAGCATTTCTTGTGGTGTAGTTATCAGCGCATATCGCCTAACAAGTAGAAAGCTGTGTAGAGTTTCGTTGAGGAAGAGTCACCAGGACTGAGACAATAAGAAAGCTTATTAATGTTAGAGAGTGGAGGCTAAGTTGACAGCCCCACAAGATCAAAGCACTTTAAAGCACTAACCATTTTTATTGTTCCTCAGCAGGGTGACAGGAAGAGTGAATGTGATTGGGGTTTTTTTTTGTTGAGTGTCTCTCAATTTAATTGTTACCTTGGTTTTTCCAGGCCGTGCAACAGTGCACGCTATCGACTGACTTGATGATGTATGATGCCTTTTTATGTTTTTCTTGTATGTAAATAAATATATACATATATTATTTACTGGATCAGCTTCTATTCTTTACTATACTTACTCTATGTTGTCTGTATAGTGGTGTTTGTGGTCGTAATTATACACCTTATCTCCTTGTGTTTCAAGGCAGTCAGAGGTGGGGAGACTATAGCCATTTTTTTTAGTCACGAAGCGGCAGGGGGAGATTCAAATCCTGGGTCTATCTCTTGAGCCAATAGTCTCACCTGTCCACAGGCATGTCATTTTCCATCTAAATTCTATCTTCTCAGACTTTCTCATACTAGGGTCTTGCTTTCATTCAGGCACACTCTATAAAATTAAAACCACTTCGTGACAAGTGGGCGGCAATCGTCCGGTGGATCATTCTGTTGAGATCAATTCTGTGATCTACATTCATAGATTGTCTCTAGGAAGTTTCTGAGAATAGAATTTCTTTAAATATCCCCTAGACTTGAGCTACTAGAACTGATCCAGTTATAGGTTTTTCCACAGGTTGCAGTCTAGTAGATTTGGGGTAATTTTGATGTATATGACTAAGAGGTAATTGATGGCATACCGACATATTTTTCTTTAACAGGAAGGTAATTTAGTTTTGGTAGCTTCTTAACTAAATTTTTCTCAGGTTATTATTCAGACTTGGTGCTAGTCAGAGGTGGGGAGACTATAGCCATTTTTTTTAGTCACGAAGCGGCAGGGGGAGATTCAAATCCTGGGTCTATCTCTTGAGCCAATAGTCTCACCTGTCCACAGGCATGTTATTTTCCATCTAAATTCTATCTTCTCAGACTTTCTCATACTAGGGTCTTGCTTTCATTCAGGCACACTCTATTGTCACGAAGTGGTTTTAATTTTATAGAGTGTGCCTGAATGAAAGCAAGACCCTAGTATGAGAAAGTCCGAGAAGATAGAATTTAGATGGAAAATGACATGCCTGTGGACAGGTGAGACTATTGGCTCAAGAGATAGACCCAGGATTTGAATCTCCCCCTGCCGCTTCGTGACTAAAAAAAAATGGCTATAGTCTCCCCACCTCTGACTGCCTTGAAACACAAGGAGATAAGGTGTATAATTACGACCACAAACACCACTATACAGACAACATAGAGTAAGTATAGTAAAGAATAGAAGCTGATCCAGTAAATAATATATGTATATATTTATTTACATACAAGAAAAACATAAAATGGCATCATACGTCATCAAGTCAGTCGATAGCGTGCACTGTTGCACGGCCTGGAAAAACCAAGGTAACAATTAAATTGAGAGACACTCAACAAAAAAAAACCCCAATCACATTCACTCTTCCTGTCACCCTGCTGAGGAACAATAAAAATGGTTAGTGCTTTAAAGTGCTTTGATCTTGTGGGGCTGTCAACTTAGCCTCCACTCTCTAACATTAATAAGCTTTCTTATTGTCTCAGTCCTGGTGACTCTTCCTCAACGAAACTCTACACAGCTTTCTACTTGTTAGGCGATATGCGCTGATAACTACACCACAAGAAATGCTAAAAATAATAGACTTAGTTTTACGAACGCAGACTCAGTGTCTATCCGTCCAATGGATACTGAACAGACCCTACTGGTCCTGTCTATTTTCTCCCTCCTTCCCTATCTTTCTCTCTTGATCTCAGTGTCTCTCTAACACTCGAGGGCTGGTGATGCGGCGTCTCCGTTACTCTCTTCTTGATTTCTATCAGGACCTAGGTATGGTAACCCTGTCACCTGTTCCTGATTTTGGTGATGACGATGTTCGGATATCAAGCATGAGGGACTTGATTAACTGTAGACAAAACTTCTCTGCTGCTGAATAGCTTCCCTCTTTTAACCCGCTCCGGAGTTAGAGGAAAAAACCACAGCCTTGATTTCAGGCTGTACAAAATGAAACTAGTCTCCCGGCCACCTGCCGTTGCTAGAGACTATAATAGCGATGCTCTCGGCTGTATGATAAATAAACCTCGGTCCAGCTGAAGCATAGGGACTTCACTGCCAGAGACCATAGGGTAATTTTCTTTTGCTTCTGACGATACTCGAGTACACTGACCCTGAGATATGTCTTTTGCCGTGGATAATTTTATTTGACAAAATTATGCTCCCCACTGTTTCCGCCGTGACTCGCGATTATCGTTTGTTTTTCCCACGGTGGAGAACGATAATTACGACGTCCTACAGCCAGGCAATAATTTTTCATAGAGACAATTGCCCGCGGTTTCCTCCCTCATTATATACAAGAGAAAACACCCACGCGAATTTCTCTCCCACGCATATCGCGGACCAATGGGAGCGCTAGAAAAATCAATACTATCCACCTACGCAAACCCCGCGTGCTTCCGGCCGCGTGCTTCCGGCCTCGTCATATCGCGTGCCGGAAATGGCGATGTTTTTCGTAAACAACGAAATCTACGGGAATCGCGAAAAATTATAAGAAAGTAAAACTGATGCTAGAATAAAATAAACCTACCATCATAAACGAACCCATTTAATTTATCTACTCAAAAAAAAATGCCAACCACGATATATATTCAAATGAGAAGAAATAAAATGGTGGAAAAGCGGGCCCGAAAATAGTGATTTCCGTAAACAACGGAAAATCGCGTGATCAGAAGAAAATAAAACTGGTGAAAATTCAAAATAGAACCACAGAATCGGGCCTGTTAAAAGTCAGAATTACAGTGTAGCGTCACACAGATCAGCAACAGACATGATCTTTTCTCTCCGCCAGCTTCAGGAAAAATCAAGAGAGCAGAAAAGACCATTATATATTGCCTTTATAGACCTCACAAAAGCATTCGACCTGGTTAGTAGGGATGGACTCTTTAAAATCCTCCTGAAAATAGGCTGCCCTTCTAAAATGCTGGAAATGATAAAGTCATTCCATGACGGCATGACGGGAACAGTCCAATATGCTGGAAGCACGTCACAGCCCTTTGATATACGAAGTGGCGTTAAACAAGGCTGTGTTCTGGCTCCGACCCTCTTCGGAATCTTCTTTGCCTTACTCTTGAAACATGCATTCAGAGATGCAACTGAAGGAATATGCCTTCACACTAGGTCAGATGGCCGTCTGTTTAATCTTTCAAGGCTGAAGGCAAAAACAAAAATCAGAAGGGTCACTATAAGAGACTTGTTGTTCGCTGATGATGCTGCAGTCGTCACTCAAAGCCAACAGGAGCTTCAGAGCTTGATGAATCGCGTCACTAAAGCATGCAAGGACTTTGGCCTCACAATAAGTCTAAAGAAAACGAATGTGCTGAGTCAGGATGTGGGTGCTGCACCAGTTATCACTATCGATAACTATGAATTGGCAGTGGTGCATCACTTCACATACCTATGGTCTACCATCAATGACAAACTCTCACTGGATACAGAAATCGACAGCCGCATTGGCAAAGCTGCAGCTACCTTTGCCCGCCTCACATCGCGTGTTTGGGGAAACTCTAAACTCACAATAAAGACCAAAGCTGCGGTATATAATGCCTGCGTCACCAGCACACTCCTATATGGCAGCGAGACCTGGACGACCTATGCTAAGCAAGAAAGAAGGCTCAATACCTTCCATTTGCGGTGTCTACGCCGCATCCTCGGCATCTCGTGGAAAGATAAAGTGACAAATGTCGAAGCGTTGTCACGTGCTGGCCTTCAAAGTATGTATACGCTTCTTAGACAGCGCAGACTTCGCTGGCTTGGCCATGTTCGCCGCATGGATGATGGTCGCATCCCAAAAGATATCTTCTACGACAGTTAGCAGATGGCAAGAGAACAGTTGGGCGACCACAGCTGAGGTTCAAAGATGTGTGCAAGAGAGATATGAGGGCACTGACATGGATCCAGCAACATGGGAGGATGAAGCTGCCGATCGCACTAAGTGGCGATGCTATTTACGGCGCCACCTCAGATTGGGCGAAGAGAGGCTCACACAAGAAGCAGAGGTGAGGAGAAAACGTCGAAAGGAGCACCAGGAAAATAAGCAGCTGAGGGCTGTCACCTCAGGGGTGCATTCCCATAGTCAGTTATGACTGAAGGGGCTATTATTATTATTATTATTCAAGATCACTGCCACAGGGGCTCTCCAGATATGCAGAACTAAAATACTGTGCTCTGGTACTGGGCTGTCCTAAGGAATTGTCACATCCTGCACAGAGCCATGTCTCAGTTCCTCCTGCCTATCACTGAGTCCACAGTGAGATCCTCCTGCACACAGTCAACCAAGTCAAAGAATTACATCTAGGGCTCTAGTGACTTCTCCAAGCTTAGTGTGCAATACTAGGTTCTGAACAAGTTTCACCTCAGGGGGAAATCCCTGAAAGTGTGTAGATGATTTCAAGAGTCTGTGAGGGTGTAATTAGCCTCACAGACATAGGTTCACTTCTACATATGTATACTGTAGCATTGTGCATAGCTGGTGGTCATATAAAGATGACTCCAGATACGCCTCCATGCATAAAGAGAGTAGTTACTAGAAAGTTTAATGTTATAGCATTGACAAAAATCAAGAAAATCGACGCGCAGTTTAGGCTCAGGATCATCCAGTCAGCATGATGCATGAAGAATAGGATGATGAAGTCTGTGACTAATCTTTCTATTTGT
The DNA here is from genome assembly GCA_024509875.1 of Oreohelix idahoensis. Classification (NCBI taxonomy): domain Eukaryota; kingdom Metazoa; phylum Mollusca; class Gastropoda; order Stylommatophora; family Oreohelicidae; genus Oreohelix; species Oreohelix idahoensis. The sequence continues at coordinate 217,405 of JAMPIV010011437.1, read as the reverse complement.
CACAGAAAAACATAATTAATATTATCAGAAGAACTGATCATTTAGGATCTCCTGAATCTAAATAAGTCAAAATCATTTTCAAAGCACATTATAAACAAGTTTAATTTTAGTTCTAGCTAAATTTACATTTTGTTATGAAAGTGTACTTTTCTTGTGAAAACCATTAATTTCTCAAAATCTTGTTTTTGTGTTATTTATTGTCTTATAATTAGATTTTTCATTCATTAATAAACATGAGCTTTGCCACAAATACTTTCCCCTGCATTTTTAAACCTTGTTAGAACAAATTTATGTTATTTTACCAACATTTTAAATATTATTTTTGCCTGTAGTGTACAATTCTGCAAACTTTGTGTACTTCTATCCAACCCCACATAGGTCAGACTCATCAGAAGATTTCAGTTCAAATCATAGATCATTGTCCAGTGTCAATTCTGATACCTCATTGCTTACTCCAGTTGTTCAAGAAAAGGCAACAAGGTAGGTATCAGTACCACTAGGTCATGAAAGGAGGAGTAGTTTAGTACAATATGGAATCTCAGACTGATGTCATAGTGGGCCTGTGAAATTGTGTTATCTTTCCCAGCTTGATATACATCAACTTTACATACCATTATGCCATGTTTTACTAAAATAATCAACTTTACATTCCATTATGCCAAGATTTACTAAAATAATCAACTTTACATACCATTATGCCATGTTTTACTAAAATAATCAACTTTACATACCATTATGCCATGTTTTACTAAAATAATCAACTGTACACACCATTATGCCATGTTTTACTAAAATAATCAACTTTACATACCATTATGCCAAGATTTACTAAAATAATAAACTTTACATACCATTATGCCAAGTTTTACTAAAATGATCTGTTAACTGGTGTGTAGTATGTCAGGGCAGCATTTCGTGATATGTATAGTAGAATAAAGAAAAACAAATGAAAGTTAGGAAGACAGAGAGCCAATCAGTAACAGAAAGAACAGTGGGGATGCAGGAAAATGATGAACAGTAGAATGATTCTGCACAATGCAAGACCATGTCCTGTTGATTATAAAGAATGACAGACGCATTAAATTCTGCTTGATATGAATCTTTTTGAATCCATGACCGCTGACCAACAAAGCAGTCAGTTGCTATCATGACTAGTGGCTTCTTGTAGGACAGCAACTCCTTTGTGATTCCTATACACACACATTGAATAATTTCTGAGATGTATTTTTTAATATCCTGTTGTCACATTTAGCATCATGGTTTCAGTTGAGAACTCGGTCCTTCTCTAAGTTACTGTGTCTTTTCTTTGTAATGTAAGTTTACCAAAGTATTGATCATCAGTTTATACTCTCACATTTTTCTGAATGTTTATATGGACCTACGCTTTTAATAAACTGGCATGACCCGAGCTGAAAATGAATTTACACCTGGCAAAGGTGAGAAGATCTAGTTTTGGTTTTAAGGACCATCTTCATTACACCTGGACACCTCCATCAGTGCTCCGACCTCCTCCCTTAAATCACACAAGGTGATCTCTGCACAGTGCAAGAACTTTGTAGCAAGGATCCCAATGTATATATATAGGAATCACACACTCTACAAATATTTTTGTGATGGGTAGGTTTCCTAATTTTTTTATTTTGCCAGGGCTGTGGCCATATGGCCTACTCTACATGATTTCCAATTGCCGAGGGATTTTTAACGTGTGCAATTTGCACAAGATACCTCCTATTTTTTTCGCCCTTATCCAAGAATGCTATGCATCTCACTACCCATGGGGGGGGGGGGGGGGGGGGGCCTCATTAGGAACCACTGGTTCAGAAAAAAATTTCCATCAGTTATATTCCCTGTGCTTGGAGTGAACCTGGTACATTTAGAATTAGAGGCAGACGTCATACTTTTTAACCACTCTGAAGATGACAAGGAATTGTTTACAGTACTTCCGACTGATGGAGAAGTTCAAGTAATCTGTAATGTTGTGCATGCATTTCCAGTTTTTCCAGCACAATTTTCATGAAACCCAACCATAAATGTTTTGTTTTTGAGCAATAAGAATACTTTTGATACCTGATTGACTACATGCGTGCAATAACAAAAGCTTGTGTGCTGAAGTTTAAAATATTGTGTGCTGGCGCAGCTTAGAGGGAACATTGAGGTTATCTACCTTGGAATTCTTGATCTGGTCTTTTGTTCCACAAGAGGTGTAATGAAAGTATTTGGCACCTGGGGCGGACCTTACCTTTGGCACCCCTCGCCATACATAAACACACTTGCAAGTATATTGTTAACAGCAAGTGCTGTCATAAAAGTGTGCAATGGCATCCTTTCCTGGCTGTCACCGGGGTGGACACCCTCCTTCCCCCCCTTAGTATGCCACTGTTTTCACTGGTCTGAATTTATATGTGCTGTAATTTTTAAGTTTAATATACATATCTCACTAAAGTCATTTATCTTCTAATGTTGATGGGTTTTGCAGGTCTGGTGATGGAACTCCAGTCCAGTCAGAAGCAAATACACTGAGTTCAGCGCCATTGCACAAGGCCCTTCTGGCAGCAATGAAGACCAAAATTAAGAAAATCAATGCCCGAAGTCTTCAGAACATCACAGCCAGCAATAATTCAGCACCACAGGAATGATTAACAGCATAAAATGTTTGGGATAGTAACAGCATAACATGCGTGGGATCATCAGGTTTACTGTATGAAGGGTTACGTTCTTGGGAAATTGAAAGGTGAAAGAAGAAAAAAACTCTTGGGGCAGAAAGTATGATGTTTACTGACAATTGAAAATCATCTTTGAAATTCACAGAAAAATAACCATTATAGTATACCAAGTTTTTTGCCATTAGTCCTCATTGAAAAACTGAGTGAAATATATTTCAGGCAAAATGTGTTATCAGCCATTTGGCTTGAATTTATCACTTTTCATTTTGATATGTATGCTGTGATCCTAACTCTTTTATTTTGTTGATTTTCCATTTTCTTTCAACTTGTTTACTTTTCCTGATTATCTATTCTGTGATTTGAAAGGAATAGTTTTTAGAAGTTTAATTTTTATTTTTTAAATGTTAGTAATGGTGTTCATAATGTGGTCTATATATTAACATTGACAAGTTTAATTTTTAAAAATGTTAGTAGTGGTGTTCATAATGTGGTCCATATATTCACATTGACCGTGTACTAAAGTGTGAACCACTTAATGAATGGTATAATTTATATTGATGTTTTAAATACACCTATTTTTTTTATTTGGTGTTTTAAAAGTATACATGACATTGTTGACACGATATATCAAACTTGTTTGACTTAATCCTTTTGCAACGACGGGTTTTTCATTCCCAATTACGACACCATTTTCAACTTAGTTCATTCCCCTGAACAACATGATAATTGTAATTTTTGGGGTCATATTTTTAATTTGACTGTATACAATTTATCATAAAAGGAAACCCATTGAAAGAATATTTATTAAGAAAGAGCATAAAACAAAGTTTCAGAATATGCTAATCAAGGCCAACATAAGTCTAGGTCACAGGGTACATACATAAATGAAAATTGAGAGAAAAATAAACACAAATTATTTGTATGAGCCACAAAGGCTTTGTTGTTTTTTATTTTATTATGATAAAAGAACATGGAAACACTGCTGGCACTTGTTTTCTTGAGTTTGCTTACATTTTTACAGTTACAGGTTGGGCTGAGTGTGGTCAGTTTCAAAGCATTCCCCAAGGCACAAACCCAGCTTGCTGTTTATCTCATTCACTACTAGTATCCAAAAGTTTTCATTCAGAAACTTATTCATGAAATCATGGCATTCATAATCAGTATGATCAATGAGTAGACCAGACTGTGCTGTAAACTCAAGTTGGGCAGCATGGTTTTCTTGTCTCCATTCATGACTTATGTTTGCATCTACATTATTTTCTGCCTCTGGTAACTCTTCATTACCAGTGTCTTTAAGGTGATGTTCTTCCTCATCAATGCTTGTTTTTCATTCTGAGGTCTAGATCTCAACATTTTCTTTCCTTGTTTAGGTGTAGATCTTGTTTTCACTGCCTTTCCTGTTCCTTTCACTGATGAATTATTGTGATCTAAACTGAGTGAACTAGATCTAGATCGAATGTTACTACTATCATTCACTTTCCTCATTTTAGCAAGCCTCTTACTATCACCTTGCTCCAGATCTAAATCTACATCAGTCTGATTCTGAACCAGACAACACATATTCTGACCCTGAATCTGAGTAAAAAGAGTCATCAGAATCATTCAAGTTGAATAAATTCAACTCAAACAAGGATTTTCATGCTCTTTTTCCACCAGATGTTTATAGTTGTCAGACGTGGCAGCGTCCATGTTTGTGAACTTTGGCTTTTGTGAAATCGCTATTATCAGTTCTACTTTATTCACTAGCAGTAAAATATTTTGTTCGTTTTAAGCTTAGTGGCAAGATTTTTTTCAATGCTGAATCCGATTATGTCCAGCAATTGCCAATACGCTTGTAAACAGAAGAGTTCTGGTGCTTTTAAAATAGAATTACGCCGTACGCCATATAGATGAATGGGAATGAGCATAGCGAAAAAAATTGTGAAGATTTATGCCGTACGGCTTACGTCATACTGGTGCTGAAAAGGTTAACCCGTTTACATTTATGAAGTTAACAGAAAAGTTGTGTAACAATTTTCAGAGCTAACTTAGGTGCAGTAAAAACAATATTTTAAAAGTAATTTCATATCTTTTAAAAACAGAGACCCTTTAAACTCAAAGCAAACAAGAAGGATACATTTTTTTCTTCAGAAAGCAGTGTTTTGTATAGCTTTTAGTTTCGAGGTATTTTCTTCCTTGTTTGCTTTATGTTGCATTAGTTATATCTGTTTGATAAAGTAATAAGTTTACTTTTTGGTAAATGCTCTGAGTAACCTTCTGAACAACTAGACATGTTGTCATCTAACTGAAGACCCTCTCTTTATTGTTTTCCATTCTAAAAGTCTTGACTTGTAACACAATATTTTTTTTTAAGAGTTATGTGGAACACTGCAGCTTATGGGCAGCAAGGATCTACTAAAGATATCATTTTTATGATAAGTCGTTCATTCAGACAGCATGGTGCTGTAATAAAATAGAATGGACAAGGAATTTGCTAATATTTTTAAAGGCAGCGTGTGTGCTGCCAAAGTATATTCATTAATATTTTTTTTTATTTACTGTTTGCAGCTTGAAACACACTCTGGCAAATTTGTTAAGCCTAAAGTATGTGCTCGTATGGTTGATCGGCTGTGATTCATATATAATATAATAAAATTCTTTAGTATTTGTAGTCAGTTTTAAATCAAAATGTTCCTTTCTTTCAGCTTCTCTTATCTCTCTCTCATCTTTAGGAGCATAGGGTCATGACTGCATTTACATTTATCTGTATTATTGGAAGTAAACATGTTATTGATAAATATGTCATATAGACTAACAGTAAACATGTTATTGATAAATATGTAATATAGACTAACAGTAAACATGTTATTGATAAATATGTAATATAGACTAACAGTAAACAACAAAGCGGAATAGGTCAGAAATTTATGGCACTGAATTAAATGCATTGAGTTACACACTTCTCTACAAGAAAAGTACATTCAGTTATAGGCTTCAGTACAAAAAAAGTACATTCAGTTATAGGATTCAGTACAAGAAAAGTACATTCAGTTATAGGCTTCAGTACAAGAAAAGTACATTCAGTTATAGGATTCAGTACAAGAAAAGTACATTCAGTTATAGGATTCAGTACAAGAAAAGTACATTCAGTTATAGGATTCAGTACAAGAAAAGTACATTCAATTATAGGATTCAGTACAAAAAAAGTACATTCAGGTATAGGATTCAGTACAAGAAAAGTACATTCAGTTATAGGATTCAGTACAAGAACTAGAATCGTTTTAGGAAGGTTTAACTATTTTTTTGGTTTTAATTGTACTATTGCGTTGAGGTGTGCTTCTAAAGTGCATTCTGAAGAGAGTGGTACCAGTTTTAAGTGGAGCATAAAGTTAAAGTTAGTTGCTTATCCTTTACAGGACGTGGCAATCAACCCCAGCTTTTATTGGCTGTTTGTGATTTTTCTAGGCAATTTTTTTCATTCAGTAGTTTGCCATTGCTTTCTGAACGGTAGGGCGCTTATACCATTGTTAAAAATCCACACATAGCGATCTGCTACCAAACCGCCTGCAGCAGGTTTTGAACCTGGTATATCTGGATTATGAAACTGCGTTCATATCCATTAGGCCACAGACGCCGAAGTGGAGCATAGGGATAGCTATTTAAGACAGACCCTGAGCTAGCAGCAGAACTATTAGAACCACTATTTGCACAAGTCTGGAAAACGGGGACAACACCATCAGAGTGGAACAAAGAGATAATTGTCAAATTGCCCAAGAAGGGAGATCTTGCAGACTGCAATAAGTGGAGAGGAATCACTCTTCTCTCAGTTCCCAGCAAAATACTAGGCAGGATAATTATACAGAATTTCAAAAGCAGTAGACCACAAACTGAGGAAAGAACAAGCAGGATTTAGAAAGAACAGAAGATGTGTAGATCATATATTCACTCTCAGGAACATTATAGAGCAGTGCTCAGAATGGCAAAGACAGCTGTACATTAATTTCGTTGATTTTGAAAAGGCTTTTGACAGCATACATAGGGACAATTTATGGAAAATACTGAGGGCTTATGGAATTCCAAGCTGCATAGTGTCAATCATAAAAAGCCTCTATGCAAACTTTACGTGTATTGTTGGGCAGAACAACCTAACCTTTGAGGTGAAGACAGGAGTACGACAGGGATGCCCCTTATCAACCACTCTATTATTAACAGTCATAGATTGGGTGATGCGCCAGACAACAGAGGGCAGTCCAAGAGGAATAAGATGGACTACATTTTCTACATTGGAAGATCTGGAATATGCAGATGACCTTGCACTACTAGCACATTCACATCAAGACATCCAGGAAAAAACGGATAGACTTAATAAGTTTAGCCAGCAGGTGGGCTTGAACATCAATTTAAAGAAGTCAGAGGTCATGACGCTCAATGTGAGCAACCCTGAGCCCATATCAGTAAGGAATCAGCAACTGGTACAGACAGGCACCTTCACATACCTAGGATGCATAGTAACACCAGATGGCGGGGCAGGCAAAGACATCCACATCATAATGAATAAGGCAAGAACAGCTTTTTTTAGCCTAAACAACATCTGGAAGTCCTCTCAATACAGCACAAGCACAAAATTAAGATTATATCAGAGCTGTGTGCTTTCTGTGCTTCTCTATGGTGCAGAATGCTGGAGAGTTACAGAGAAGGAAATGTCGAAATTGTCCTCTTTTCACACAACATGCCTAAGAAAAATTCACGGAATCTTTTGGCCGAATACCATGACCAACCAAGATCTGCTTACTCGGAGCAAGCAAGAGGACATGCACACCATCATAGCTGGCAGACGCTGGAGCTGGGTTGGTCATGTCCTCAGAAGAGACCCCGATGCCATCACAAGAACAGCTATGCTTTGGACCCCTGAAGGAAAACGAAAGAGAGGCTGACCAAAAACAACTTGGCGGAGGACTGTGGAGGCTGAGATGCAAAGAATGAACCAGAGTTGGGGCCCTGTACGAAGGATGGCCGCCGACTGAGCAAAGTGGAATCAATTTGTTGTTGCCCTACAAGACGCCACTAGGCGTGATTGCCACTGACTGCTTTGACGGTTGGCAGCTAAGGATCAAAGAAGACGACAAGAAAAGTACATTCAGTTATAGGATTCAGTACAAGAAAAGTACATTCAGTTATAGGATTCAGTACAAGAAAAGTGCATTCAGGTATAGGATTCAGTACAAGAAAAGTACATTCAGTTATAGGATTCAGTACAAGAACTAGTACATTCAGTTATAGGCTTCAGTACAAGAAAAGTGCATTCAGTTATAGGCTTCAGTACAAGAAAAGTGCATTCAGTTATAGGATTCAGTACAAGAACTAGTACATTCAGTTATAGGATTCAGTACAAGAACTAGTACATTCAGTTATAGGATTCAGTACAAGAAAAGTACATTCAGTTATAGGCTTCAGTACAAGAAAAGTGCATTCAGTTATAGGATTCAGTGCGAGAAAAGTACATTCAGTAATAGGATTCAGTACAAGAAAAGTACATTCAGTAATAGGCTTCAGTACAAGAAAACTACATTCATTTGTAGGTTTCCGTACAAGGAAAGTACATTCAGTTATAGGCTTCAGTACAAGAACAAGTACATTCAGTTACAGGCTTCAGTACAAGAAAAATACATTCAGTTATAGGCTTCAGTGCAGCAGAACTATTAGAACCACTATTTGCACAAGTGTGGAAAACGGGGACAACACCATCAGAGTGGAACAAAGGAATAATTGTCAAATTGCCCAAAAAGGGAGATCTTGCAGACTGCAATAATTGGAGAGGAATCACTCTTCTCTCAGTTCCCAGCAAAATACTAGGCAGGATAATTATACAGAGAATTTCAAAGGCAGTAGACTACAAACTGAGGAGAGAACAAGCAGGATTTAGAAAGAACAGAAGATGTGTAGACCATATATTCACTCTCAGGAACATTATAGAGCAGTGCTCAGAATGGCAAAGACAGCTTTACATAAATTTTGTTGATTTTGAAAAGGCTTTTGACAGCATACATAGGGACAGTTTATGGAAAATACTGAGGGCTTATGGAATTCCAAGCTGCATAGTGGCAATCATAAAAAGCCTCTATGCCAACTTTACGTGTAGTGTTGGGCAGAGCAACCTAACCTTCGAGGTGAAGACAGGAGTACGACAGGGATGCCCCTTATCAACCACTCTTTTTTTAACAGTCATAGACTGGGTGATGCGCCAGACAACAGAGGGCAGTCCAAGAGGAATAAGATGGACTACATTTTCTACATTGGAAGATCTGGAATATGCAGATGACATTGCACTGCTGGCACATTCACATCAACACATCCAGGAGAAAACGGATAGACTTAATAAATTTAGCCAGCAGGTGGGCTTGAACATCAATTTAAAGAAGTCTGAGGTCATGACGCTCAATGTGAGCAACCCTGAGCCCATATCAGTAAGGAATCAGCAACTGGTACAGACAGATACCTTCACATACCTAGGAAGCATAGTAACACCAGACGGTGGGGCAGGCAAAGACATCAACATCAGAATGAATAAGGCAAGAACAGCCTTCTTTAGCCTAAATAACATCTGGAAGTCCTCCCAATACAGCACAAGCACAAAATTAAGATTATACCAGAGCTGCGTGCTTTCTGTGCTTCTCTATGGTGCGGAATGCTGGAGAGTCACAGAGAAGGAAATGTCAAAATTGTCCTCTTTTCACACAACATGCCTAAGAAAAATTCACCGCATTTTTTGGCCGAATACCATCACCAACCAAGATCTGCTTACTCGTAGCAAGCAAGAGGACATGCACACCATCATAGCTGGCAGACGCTGGAGCTGGGTTGGTCATGTCCTCAGAAGAGACCCCGATGCCATCACAAGAACAGCTATGCTTTGGACCCCTGAAGGAAAGCGAAAGAGAGGCCGACCAAAAACAACTTGGCGGAGGACTGTGGAGGCTGAGATGCAAAAAATGAACCAGAGTTGGGGCACTGTACGAAGGATGGCCACCGACCGTGCAAAGTGGAATCAATTTGTTGTTGCCCTACAAGACGCCACTAGGCGTGATGACCACTGACTGCTTTGACGGTCGGTGGTTAAGGATCGAAGAAGAAGAAGATAGGCTTCAGTAAAAGAGCTATGTTCATGGTTGTTATTTGTTTAATTTTCATAAACTTCAGTTTTTTATGTTCTTTGTGTGCTGAAGACTCTTAGTTGATATGTTGTTTGTACTGCAAATGTAATTCCACCAAACTGGGGATTCTCATCAGTATCAAGAATAACACATTGGATTGTTCTGAAAATGAAATCGGTTGTTACATGTGATGGACAGAAGTAATGTCAAGGAATGCAATCAGATAGTTATTACACTGTATTGTGCTATAGCAAATTAAAAAGTTTGAGCAGTTTATTTGAACACAATATTTTGAGGGTTTATTGTTTTGTTATTATTTTTTTTAAATCTGTGCTTTCGTTTTAAAATGCATTTGTTTTTTTTTTTAAAAAGATTCTGTGATTTGACCCATTGTTGAACAGTGCCGTATACTGCTGTTGATTTGATAATTTTTAGATCTTCTTGATTTTAGTTGTTGTGGAGAGCACCATTTACCATTGCATTTATGTGATCACTTTTATGTGTGCAGGATACTCTTCCTTCTAGATACCATCACATATAGTTTTGCAGTATGTGAGTTTTAATATTTTATAGACCATGCGTGTATGCCATGTAGATTTCTATTTCATAATTTTGATATTTACTGTGCACCTCAATTCCATACAGTGCTTTAACGGTTGTGAATTTAAGAATTTGGTTTTTGTTTGTTGTTTTCAGATTAAACCTTTGGTCTAAACTATGCTGTTGGTATTTTGTAGACTTTCTGTGGTGGTTGAGTATATCACACAATTAAAAACTAAATACCTGCATCTACCTCCTGCTCTGACACTACTATGTGCTGTTTTTATTTTTCCATGTTGAGCTTATGAGAATTAACAATAATTATGTATCTCTTTACCCCATGTAGTTCCTTGAGTATCTCTTTACCCTGTGTAGTTCCTTGAGTATCTCTTTACCCAGTGTAGTTCCTTGAGTATCTCTTTACCCCGTGTAGTTCCTTGAGTATCTCTTTACCCCATGTAGTTCCTTGAGTATCTCTTTACCCCGTGTAGTTCCGTGAGTATCTCTTTACCCCGTGTAGTTCCTTGAGTATCTCTTTACCCTGTGTAGTTCCTTGAGTATCTCTTTACCCCTTGTAGTTCCTTGAGTATCTCTGTACCCCGTGTAGTTCCTTGAGTATCTCTTTACCCTGTGTAGTTCCTTGAGTATCTCTTTACCCCGTGTAGTTCCTTGAGTATCTCTTTACCCTGTGTAGTTCCTTGAGTATCTCTTTACCCCATGTAGTTCCTTGAGTATCTCTTTACCCCGTGTAGTTCCGTGAGTATCTCTTTACCCCTTGTAGTTCCTTGAGTATCTCTGTACCATGTGTAGTTCCTTGAGTATCTCTGTACCCTGTGTAGTTCCTTGAGTATCTCTTTACCCTTGTAGTTCCTTGAGTATCTCTTTACCCTGTGTAGTTCCTTGAGTATCTCTTTACCCCATGTAGTTCCTTGAGTATCTCTTTACCCCATGTAGTTCCTTTAGTATCTCTTTACCTTGTGTAGTTCCTTGAGTATCTCTTTACCCCTTGTAGTTCCTTGAGTATCTCTTTACCCCATGTAGTTCCTTGAGTATCTCTTTACCCCATGTAGTTCCTTGAGTATCTCTTTACCCCATGTAGTTCCTTGAGTATCTCTTTGCCCCGTGTAGTTCCTTGAGTATCTCTTTGCCCCATGTAGTTCCTTGAGTATCTCTTTGCCCTGTGTAGTTCCTTGAGTATCTCTTTGCCCCATGAAGTTCCTTGAGTATCTCTTTGCCCCGTGTAGTTCCTTGAGTATCTCTTTGCCCCATGTAGTTCCTTGAGTATCTCTTTGCCCCGTGTAGTTCCTTGAGTATCTCTTTGCCCCGTGTAGTTCCTTGAGTATCTCTTTACCCCGTGTAGCTCCTTGAGTATCTCTTTCCCCCATGTAGTTCTGTATCTCTTTACCCCATGTAGTTCCTTGAGTATCTCTTTACCCCATGTAGCTCCTAGAGTATCTCTTTACCCCATGTAGTTCCATGAGTATCTCTTTACCTGGTGTAGTTCCTTGAGTATCTCTTTGCCCCATGTAGTTCCTTGAGTATCTCTTTACCCCATGTAGTTCCTTGAGTATCTCTTTACCCTGTGTAGTTCCTTGAGTATCTCTGAGGAGACAAAGAAAGAATAGAACCACTGTACTGTGAGGTATGTTGTAGAAGGTGACTAGTAGGAGGTTGTGTATGGAGGTAGAAGGTGACTAGTAGGAGGTTGTGTATGGAGGTAGAAGGTGACTAGTAGGAGGTTGTGTATGGAGGTAGAAGGTGACTAGTAGGAGGTTGTGTATGGAGGTAGAAGGTGACTAGTAGGAGGTTGTGTATGGATGTAGAAGGTGACTAGTAGGAGGTTGTGTATGGAGGTAGAAGGTGACTAGTAGGAGGTTGTGTATGGAGGTAGAAGGTGACTAGTAGGAGGTTGTGTATGGAGGTTGGTAACCTCATCATGTCAAATAAATAGCTACATAAATCATCGCTGCAGAACCTGCATGTGAATGCTGGGTGTAGACTTACTGCAAGGGAACTAGCTACAGCGGTGGCCGAGTAAGCCAGGAGCTGAATTTAACACCAAGTTCCCAACGATGCAAGAGGTAAAAAGCATTGTCCAGAAAGCTCGGTGCAAGTCAGCTCCAGGTCCTAGTGGTGTATAAGAGATGCCCTGAGGTGCTCAAACGACTGCTACATTTACTGAAGAATGCGTGGAAAATCCAGCTGGTAAGCAAGGAATGGAGAAAGGCGAACGGAGTCTACATCCTGAAGGAACAAAATTCCACAGACATCAGTCAGTTCAGGCCAATCTCACTACTTAATGTGGTAGGGAAGATATTCTTCTCAGTGATGGCGAAAAGGCTCACTACATACCTCCTGTCAAATGGGTACATTGACACTACCATTCAGAACGGAGGTATCCCAGGTACACCAGGATGTCTAGAGCATGCCACAATGATCTGGGAAGCAATCCAAAAGGCAAAGTCTGACAGAACAAACTTCCATGTAATCTGGTTGGATCTAGCAAATGCTTATGGATCCGTTCAACACCAGATGTTGTGGCAGGCCCTAGAAATGTATCATGTTCCACAAGAGATTACAGCAATGCTGAAGATGTATTTCGCAGGGTTTTCTGTCAGATTTTCAACCAGAAAGTACACAATGAAGTGGATTGGCCTTGAAGTTGGAATTGCGATGGGATGTACCATCTCTCCGATACTATTCGTGATGGCTTTGCAGATAATCCTCAATGTGGCTGAAGGAATGGCTATAGGTCCAAACCTCGGTGGAATGTGTCACATGCCACCACTCAAAGCATTCATGGATGACACAACAATTCTGACATCAGATGAATGTCAGGCCCAGAGAATGTTAGCACGCCTGGATGAACTAGTCAGCTGGTGCAGAAAGAGCTTCAAACCCAAGAAGTTGAGAAGCCTATCAGTCAGGAAAGGGAAGATAGCAGAGGTCATATTCATGATTTCCAACCAAAGAATCCCTACTGTCATTGAGGAACTTGTTAAAAGTCTTGGCAGGGATGCCTCATTAAAATACTCGAAGGCAGTGCAACAGACAATAGAAATGGCAGGCAGAGGGCTACAAATCATAGACCAAAGCAGACTCCTAGGAAAATTCAAACTCCAGTTCATGTTGATACCTAAGTTGCTGTGGCCACTGCTTATATATGAAATAAGCACAAGTACAGTGGAAGCTATAAAGCAGAAGGTCAACAAGTTCATGAGGAAATGGCTAGGGATACCACCAGGTCTGTCAGATGTAGCACTGTACTGCAAAAAGTCAAAACTTCTGCTTCCCTTCAAGTCAGTTGTTGAAGAGTACAAAGTTGGAAAGACAAGGCTTGCAGTGATGCTACGCGAGTCAGCTGATGACGTGGTTAAGTCCATTCAGCCCACACTGAAAACGGGAAGGAAGTGGAGAGTGGAAGAAGCTGTTGATGCTGCCCAAGAGTCGCTCAAACTGAGGGAGGTAATCAGATACACACAAACGAATAGACAGGGATTTGATCATGGAGACATCCGCTGGTGGTCCAAGGCATCAAGCAGTGAGCGCAGAGACATGATAGTTCAGGAGATACGAGGAGCTGAGAATGATAAGATGTTGCAAATAGCAGTGCAACAAGGCCAATGGACTACATGGGAATGAGCCCTGCAAAGGTCCTTGACATGGAATGATATATGGCATATAGCACCTCTTAGGCTCAGCTTCGTTGTTAGATCAATTTATGTCTTGACCTGCTGCCGTCGGCCACAAACCTTGTGAGATGGGGAAAGTCGGATGATGAGCAGTTCCCCCTGTGCCAGGGGAGGCAGACACTTGAACACGTGCTCTCAGCGTGTAAGGTGTCATTAGGGCAAGGGCGATACACTTGGCACCACAACAAAGTGCTAATGAGCTGGCTGCAACAAGAGACCTGGCAAGGATGAAGGTGAATAGCAAAGCCAGGCCGAGCACCGCAAATACATACTTTCTGAGGGCAGGAAAGTCAGCACACCCCAAACCGAGTAAACCAGGTAGCAGTTTAACATCTCTTCTTGACTGTGCAAACAACTGGAAGATGGCTGTAGACCTACCTGGACGAGGGGCATATCCAGAGAGTATCAGAAAATAGCGGAGACGGCCGGATATAGTGCTTCATTCTTCAGCATCGCTTCAGGTTATACTGATTGAACTGACCGTGCCATTTGAATCCAGATTGGACGAGCAACATTCGTTCAAAGCGGCCAAGTATAATGATCTGGCCACGGATCTGAGACACGATGGGTTCACTGCAAGGGTCATGGCTGTTGAGGTGGGCGCAAGAGGGCTCGTGGCTGCATCAGTGTATGATTTATTGAAACTGTTGGGGCTGAGGGGACAGTCGAGAACAAGGGCACTGAAGAGGCTTAGTGAAACTGCCGAAAAGGCATCATGCTGGCTGTGGAACAACCGCAATGGGCTATGGAACTCGTGACAGTAAACTCTGCAATACAGAGAACACCAGGATTTATTCTGTCCACAATACGTTGAGTTTTTCGGTGTACTGGTGAAAGGGCTGTAACTGTCGGGCAACACACGGCGTATATTATAAGAACTATTGGGCACAGAATTTCAGTTGCCAGCGCGCAGTGGCTAGCCTCGTCAGCTTCACGCAGGTGTGTCAGTGTCTGTCCCTAGTCGTGGTGTGCGACGGAACGAATGGAATAATTTGTCTTCTCTTTGTTACTTTCACAATTGCCTCCACGGCTGGCGGAGTTGTGGATTTTAAAGTTGCTACCAAAGTGAAATGGGTTCATTTTCGATACAAAACAACAGGAGGCTGAGACACTTGGGAGTCATGACCCAAGTGGGCCCACCCCCCTTAGAGTGTAAAGGAGTATACAGGGCCGAAACACTTGTTCGATGGGGGAACTACTTCTGATGATCAGATTGCCTCCTGTTGTATCGCTCTGTAAAGAGTTTCCTATCAACATACAAGGTGACTAATAGGAGGTTGTGTATGGAGGTTGGTAACCTCATCATGTCAAATAAACAGCTACATAAATCATCGCTGCAAAAGCTGCATGTGAATGCTGGGTGTAGACTTACTGCAAGGGAACTAGCTACAGTGGAGGCTTGATATTCTGTAAGGAGCGAAGAGGATAATTATGATGTATCATGTTAATTAAAGTTGAAAAGGCAGCTTAACCAGTCACTAGTGGAGAATGATGATACCTGTCATTGGATCCAGCTTGACCCTACATTTTGACTGCTATGGTTTAAAGTTTTGAGAATTCAGACTGTCCTATATAGCCTCTAGAAAATTATTTAGATCTGTGATCTGTGCCATGTTTTGTAAGAAATCCAGTATATTAAAAATAAAACTAAAACTTTAAATGTTAAATTATTTTCAAATTGATTAGAAAGCTAATTTTCAAACATCATTAGTTGCTACCAGAAGACCTTTCATGAACCATTAGTAGCCTATGTACCTCCACCTGAAAAACACTATTAACTAATCATTCATTACTGAAAATCTCTCTTAGGTATTGTGACTGTGCGTGTGAGTATAGTGGGTTCGTATCACTGCCCTAAACAGTAGGTAGTTGTGGATGATGATGTTAAGTACTTCAAACGAACTTTTGACAACTACAACAGCTGGACAAAACAGATGTTTGATGATTTAGTAGCTGGCAACATACTTCACGCCAACAGCAGTGAACGTAACATGAAAGTTTATTTACATTCTACGAATACAGCAACAGTTGAAAAGGGATGTTCTGCCCAACCTTCCACTTGAGGCTGGTAACTTTCATACAGCAAAATTCTCTATGTTGTCCTCTTTCATTGCCCATATTCTTTAAACACTGTCACTGCTTCTATTTGTCTACTGACTCTGGCAGTCTAAGTGGAAATGGCTTGAGAACCTCTGTTGTCAATTAACGTTTACTGTCATGTTTTATCTCAGTACTTGATGTTTTAGTTCTGCTCTACTTGTTCTATTGTACTTTTATCTTCACAATGTCTTAACTTCAAGTCTATGTGTGATCATGTTATGTTATTTTATGAATTTTTTTTTTTTTTTTTTTTTAATTATGAAGAAAAATATCCTGTTCAACCTCTAATGGGTTATAATTAGGATATATATTGTTTTCAATTCCAAATAATTTGAACAACTGCCGATATGAGAAAGTGGCATCACATTTGTCAAATCATAGTAAATAGGGACAATCACAATTATGCTTATATGTTAAATAAATTTAAAAAAAAAAAAAAAAACGAAATCAAGAAGAAACTCTGAACAAGAATAATAAAGTGGAGGGGTTTGTTTAAAGTCCTGGTGGTTCCAGTTATATAACTGACTTTAACAGATATTTAATTGACTTTCATCTGTTAAGAGTCATATGCATTGTAGGAACAGCATCAGACCCTCACATTCCTAGCCACTAGATATTAACATTTGTTCGTGTTAAATATTGTTTGACTATATTATGCAGTTCCCTAGGTCTATCTATTCCTAAAACCTCTTCTATATTTATAGGTAAGTTGGATGCTTTCAAATAATCTAATATTGGTATTCTCATTTGTTCATACCTCTTACATTTTAACAAGAAATGTTCTATATAATTGTCTTGAAGACATCCTGCACAGTAAGGTTCTTCTATTCTGAAATAGCCTTTTCCCAGCTGTAATCTGAGAAGTTTCTTATTACTGGGAATTTTCAATTCCCTAGATATGTGACATTTTCTTGTTGGAGCCTTGAACATCTTATATGCATGTCTTCCTTTCAGATCCTTATCCCACTTTGCTTTCCATTCATCTGTTATTAAATCTTGAATTAAGCTCTTAATCTCTGATTTACTCATCTCTACATTTATTAGATTTTTATCAGATTTACCTTTCTTGGCTTCTTTATCTGCCTTTTCATAATGTAGTAGACCTGACAAAGCAGAGGAGATATTTCTGGCTACTATATACCTATATTCCAGAGGATGTTCAGTCTTAATCCAAGCAATTAAGACTGAACATCCTCTGGAATATAGGTATATAGTAGCCAGAAATATCTCCTCTGCTTTGTCAGGTCTACTACATTCTCGTAAGTTTCTAAGTGCTTGAATTGTTGAAAGAGTGTCAGTTAAAACTGTTAGTTTTTTTGGGAGGGTTATTAAAGAATATTTCTAGTGCTTTTAGTGTTGCCACCATCTCTGCAGTGAAAATGGATGTATTTTCCATGATGCTACATTCTTTTGCCATTTTCCATATTGGAATAAATATTCCTATCCCCAATTTGCCATCCTCTCCCTTGAATCCATATGTGTCACAGTAATGCTGTCTTTTGATATTTGTTGTATATATTTATTGGCTGTGTTTTTAATATTTTTTATATTATTTGTTTTCTTAAGTATTTCTGCTAGGTGGTAGTCCGTATCCTAACAATCAAACGAACAACTGAAAGAGTTGCTCAGCCAAGGAACTGCTCAACATCACGCAAGAAACCAAGTAAACGAGCAGGAGAAATGAGCATTAGGACCTACAAGCTGAGAGAGCCAGAAATTAAGACCAGATATCAGGGGCTTATTGCTGCAGCGGTGAGCAACACAGAAGAACAACCTGATGACTTGGAAACCCTCTGGATTAAATTCAAGGATATCATAAAGACAGCTGCTGCAGAAGCATGTGGTGAAGTCCGACTTGGGAACCAGAGAAAGAGGACACCTTGGTGGACAGAGGAAGTCAAAGAGAAAATAAGAGAGAAGAAAATGGCATGGAAACAATACTTAGGAGCTAAAAACACAACAGGACAAATGGAAAAATATAGAGAATATGTGACACTCAGAACAGAAGTAAAGAACAAAGTGCTAGCAGCAAAACAGAAGTCCTGGGAAGAATTTGGAGAAAAGCTAGAAAAAGATGCACAAGAAAACCAGAAATTGTTCTATAAGACCCTAAAGAACATGAGGAAGGAAAAACAATGCCCTCTCAAATTTATAAAGGACAAGCAAGGCAAATTGCTTACTGCCCCGAAGGAAGTAATGGAAAGATGGAAAGAATATTTCTCAGAACTCCTTGATGGTGAGCAAGGTCAAACATCAGAAATGATAACCACTAGCACAGAAGAGGAAACCAATGGTGATGAAGATGACATAAAGATGGAAGAACTGAAGGCAGCACTGGAGAAAATCAAGATGGGCAAAGCAGCAGGGCATGATGGTATAACACCAGAAATGGTTAAGTACATGGGAGCATCAGGCGACCTGTTACTCCTAAGGATCCTACAGGCAGCATGGTGCAACAAGACCATACCAAAGGATTGGGAGATCGCCATCATAACACCAATTTTCAAAAAGGGTGACAATCGACAGTGTGGAAACCATAGAGGCATATCCCTTCTCAGTGTCCCTGGAAAAATCTACTCTAGAATCCTAGAGCAGAGACTCCGACGCCTAGCTGAGCCACAATTGGATGAGGTCCAGTGCGGATTCCGAGCAAACCGAAGTACTCAAGACCTAATCTTCACACTCAGACAGCTGAGTGAAAAGGCCCTTGAGTATAAGAGAGAGATCCATCTTTGTTTCATAGATCTGGAAAAGGCGTTTGACAGGGTCCCTTGGAGCAAACTTTGGGACTGTTTGGCAAGGAAGAATATTCCAGCACCTCTGATTCATGCTATACAGAGCTTCTACAAGTCTTGCAGAAATTATGTGAGGACAGCAAACCATAAGTCAGAAGAGTTCAGGACCACCACTGGTGTAAGACAAGGTGATATCCTATCACCTTACCTCTTCATACTCCTTATGGACGATGTCATCAAGGCATGTAAGGAGAGAACAAGAAAGTATTCAGTGGGGTACTGGAAGATGAGACAGGTCTATATTTCAGAGCTGGCATTTGCTGATGATGTTGCCCTGATTGCTAAATCAGAGGCACATCTCCAATCCAACCTGCAAGTCTGGAAGGAAGAGCTGGAGAAGAGAGGGATGGTCATAAGCAGCTCTAAAACAAAATCCATGGTGATATCACGAGAAGAAAGAAGACATCAGATTAAGCTGGGAGAACAGGTCCTGGAGCAGGTCGACCACTTTAAATACCTCGGAGCTATTATAGACCGAAAGGGAGGCATCAAAGAAGAGTTGGCCACTCGAAAAGCAGCAGCTGGGAGACTTTTTCAGGCCATAAATCGAGGATTCCTCAGCAAGAGAGAGGTTGGTAAGAAAACGAAGATGGCTGTATACCGCTCCACCTATGTCCCAGTCTTGACATATGGATGCGAGTCATGGGCAATGACTACAACCCATAAAAGCCAGATCCAAACCTCAGAAATGAGGTATCTGAGGAAGGTGGTTGAAGTAACAAGAAGAGACATGGTACGCAACCAGACGATACGTCAAGGCCTAAAATGCCACCCCCTACAGACCCAAGTAGAACAGTCCCAACTAAGGTGGTTTGGCCATGTCTGCAGAATGGGAGAAGATCGGCTACCACGACAAGCATGGGAAACAAAGAGCCAAGGATCCAGACCCCGAGGACGACCCAGAGTCCGCTGGGAGGACAACATTAGACAATCTTTGAAGGACCGAGGACTAGAATGGAACCAGGCCAGGAGGAAGACAGCCGATAGAATAGTCTGGCGCTCTCTCTTCCAAACCTCTACACCTCACGGTAGAAGGGGAACGACTAAGTAAGTAAGGTAGTCCGTATCTGGTTTCTTGATCTCCCAGGGTGGAATCACTGGTTTGTATTCAACACTGTTATTAATTGATGTAATTAATGTATCCAGATGGACAGTTTCCTCCATACACTTTCATCCTGTAGGGTATCTAGTGGTATTCATTGGATTGGCCTGAGTTGTTAGTTGGCATCTGGTAAAAGCTGTACGTGCTGGGTGAGACTTATCTAACATAACTGTGTTCATGTAATTTAGTCTTAACTCCTTTCTCCGTAATTCTAAGGGTAGAATTCCTAAAGCCACCTCTATAGCTCCCATTGATGTTGATCTGGTTGCACCTGCTATTGTACATAAAGCCTGATGCTGAATTCTGTCTAATTTAATCTTGTTACTGTGTGCAGCAGAGTCATATATTATACTTCCATAATCTATGTTTCCTCTAATGAAAGATTTATAAAAAGTGAGCATTGTCTTAGTGCTTGCACCCCATTCATTACCTTTCAAATATCTTAATAAGTTAGTCAATCCTCTGCAAGACTCCACTAGTTTATCTATGTGTTTATTCCAGTTCAGCTGTTGGTCCAATATCATTCCTAGATATTGAGTGGTTTGCACTGTATTAATATTTTGCCCTCGGATATTTATGTCTATAATTTTATTTTTTACAACCCTACCTTTACTGAAGATCATTCCCAATGTTTTATTTGTATTCAGCTGAAAACCCCATTTTGTCATCCATTTACATACTTTATTTATTTGCTTCTGTAGATCCTTATATAATTTTGGCAGATGTTTCCTAGTCCTCCATATAGCAACATCATCTGCAAACTGTGACAATTTATTTGTTATATCATTAAATTCCTCACCTAAATCATTTACCATTATTGTAAAAATTGAAGGGGATATTACTGATCCATTTTGTTGTTCATACAGTTCTGATCTATCATTGTTTACCTACTCCTATCTTCTTCATTTTAAAGAGAGCACCCTCTCTCCAGCATTCATCATAAGCCCTAGCTATATCTAAAAATACTACCACAGTTTTTTTCTTTCTTTTGAAATCCTGCTTTTACTTCATGTTCTAATTTAATTATCTGATCCATAGTGCATCTGTTCTTCCTAAATCCTGACTGAGTTTGATTATATAAATTATTCTTTTGCAAATAAAACTTTAATCTTTTATTTACTATGGTTTCTCATATTTTACCTAGATGGGAATATTATGTGATGAACTAGAACTAGAACGGTATCGAAGTAATAATGCACTTTATTTACACATCAACTGGTTTCTGCTGTATACATGTCGCTTGACAGCTGGAACCTGCGTTCAGAAGGGCGGAAGTCCCATTACTGACGCTATGCTCTGTCAACATCCAGGTGTAGCTAAAAGCTATTGAAACGGAATCGTTCTGTATGAAAACACAACATTCCTCCCCAGCAAGTTATGATCAGAGATTAAATCTGATGGTTGGATGACGTGTCCTTTCTGACCGCCTTGGGAGAATTGGAGCAACCACTGATCTGTCTTCTGTACCAAACTGTATCAATCACACTTCTTGTGGCTAGCTGCTGTCTAATGTCTTCTCATGACTTCAAAACAGTTTATCATACCTGGTCGTCTTGTAAAATCTTGAAAACGAGCACAACTTTTTGAATCTTGTGAAACTGTCTCTGAACTGCTGAATCAGCTATGCTAACAATCATGATGGCGTAATAAGCGATTAAGGAGCTAGACAACAGTGCATCTTTCTGTCAACACAGAAGCAACCAATTCATTGGCATGTTGTCTGGGTGGCACCCCTTAATATCGCTTGCCATATCTCAGTCTAACACTTTGGGAGAGAACCCATTATTTTCTCTACTTACGCCTAACGCGTCTGGATCTGAACTGATTATAACTTTAACTTCGATTTCCTATAACAATTATTAACAAAATTTCGAACTCAGACTTTATCACGAATCATTCACTCGCTCCTACCAAAACTCCCGTGCAAAACCTGCTTCGTTCACACTGTTCAAAAAAACAACTCACTTAAAACCATCAAGGGACGTAATTACAAATCATCACTCTTTGTGAAATAATACTTTAAATTAGCCTCTTCTCCCCCTAAGTTATTTTAATAGCGTTATGCAAATTTTTGAAACCATATCCTTTCACCCATGAATTCTTAAGACCACGACTTAACCCCCTTTGCCTCAAAACCCACAAATCATATTTTAATTACCTTTTAGTAAGTTCGGCCTTTTGGCTTAGATCAAAGTGCATTGACATTAACGTGTTAATGTATTTGATCTTTTGAGGCTAGACGTGCGCCTTGATATCCGGCCTATTGGCTAAGACCATGCGAGGGGGAAAAAAAAGGCTTAGATCAACGTGTCTTAGCCAGGGCCGGGATCACACAATTTCCACATTTAACTCAATAAAGTCAATAGACCTCACTTTGAGCCCCATAAGGGGTATTAAAAAAAAAAAGTTAGCGATACGATAGTGTATCGTGTTAGAAGTGTTCCAAATCTGCTCTTGTTCGATCGCTTTTCTGCCTTTTGGCTAAGATCAAAGTGTCTTAGCCAGGGCCGGGATCACACACAATTCACACATTCTACTAAATAAAGTCAATAGACTCCACTTTGAGCCCCTGAAGGGGGTATAGAAGATTTTTTTTTAAAAAGTTGGAAGAGAACGCACAAGCAAGGTTTTGGTAAATCATTCATTTACTCGGGCCTTTGGGCTGACAAGATCTGTTAGGCAGGGATGTCCCCTTTCTCTTCTACTCTATGTACTCACTCTAGAACCACTGCTAGAGAAAATTAGACAAGTCAGTAACATCAGAGGCACTTTTATTCAAGGTAAAGGGGAACAAAAGTTGCTTGCCTACGCAGACGATATTACATTCTTTCCCCCCAATGATAGGTCTATACAAAATATTATAGACACTTTCACGCTTTTTAATAAAGGTACTGGGTCAAAATTAAACGTCCAGAAGTCTTCAATTAAGGGTATAGGCAGATGGAAAAACAAAGCAGATTTTCCCTTTGATTTAACGTCAACAACAAACATGAAACTGTACGGTTTATACTTCCCATCTCACTCGAACCGCACACACAAAGTCACATGGCAGAACTTAGTCGCATATACCACAGACATGCTTCACCGCTACTTCTTCTTCTTCTTCTTCCTCGTTCGCCTTCAGACTTCCACATTTATGACTCTAATAAAGGCAGTAGTCAACTCAAGGTTCCCGACATCTCCAAACAGTTTTTCGTTGACAGAAGTGGGTTGTTGCCATATGCTACTCCGTTCATTACTGTAGGTTGGGCAATACTGCAGGAGGTGTTTGACCGTCATCGGGCTGGTACCGCAGGTGCAGAGATCTGTTGCACCAATCTTGTATTTGTGGTATAGATGGTATCTCAATCTGTTGTGTCCAGTGCGTAGCCGAAAAATGATGACCTGTTCTTTCCTGGATAGTTGATGATATGCATCATTTTTCAAATGGCCCGGGTGCTCTCTTTCCCATTTGGACTTGAATGTAACCCTTATAGTAGTCTTTGCCGTTGCATAAGTTGTCTCTATATTATTTTGTTGTAAGGCACCTCCTTCCTTAGCAAGTTTGTCTGCCTCCTCATTTCCTGGTATGTTGCAATGGGCTGGTATCCACTGGATAGTGCACTTGTTGAAGCATTTGGCCAGTCTTTCAAGGGAGATTATCAGATCTTTCAATCCTTTAGTTTGGTGGCTCTTCAGCGCTGATATTACTGAGAGGGCATCTGTAAAGATTACTATCTGTTTTTCTGCTTGTGCTTTGCATTCAATAAGAGTTTCAGCTGCCTGTTTCAGGGCTTCTGCTTCAGCACTGAAGTTATTGCAGTATTTGCCAGTGGCAATTGCCATAGAGTGGATTCTATTCTTTAATTTTATGAGGATGCCGGCACCCCCATTTTCAACTGCATTTTTTGCTGAACCATCAGTATATGCATGTGTCCAAAGCTTTGCTGGGAATTTTTGGTCAATATACTTGGTTGCTATACACTTTCTTTGTGTTTCTGTCTGTGTTCCCTTACTTTCAATGCCTGGAATATCAGATTTTAACTCAGGAAAGCATCTTATTTTCCACAGTGGGATAGTTGAGCTTGTTGGGATTTTCTTTGCAACTGAGCTTGCTAGCATGGTATTTTTGCTAATTTTTTCTTTTGCTTGGGCTACAAAGTTAGTTCGCTTGAGCCTGCCTCTTCCTAGCCTATTCATTCTTTGGAACATGAGGTGTCCTTCGAGTCTCTTAAATTTTTCAGCTTGTTTTAGGACTCTGCTGTCACGTCTATCCTCCATTGACTGTAGCCCTATAATGCTTTCCATATGATTGATTTGTGTGGACTTTAAGGCCCCTGTTATAATACGTGCTGCTTGGTTTTGGAGTCTGTTTACTCTGTCAAAATTTGACTTTGCTGCCGTCGACCAAGCTGTGATGCCGTATTCCATAGCAGGTCTGACTCTGCCTGTGTACAGCTTTTTGAGGATATTCTCATCAGCACCCCATGTGGTACCAGCTAACTTTTTCATGATGGCCATGCGAAGTTTTGCCCTTAGCTGTATTTTGTTTATCTGTGATTTCCACGTCATTCGGCGGTCTAGTGTGATTCCTAAGTATGTTGGTGTTTCATCTTCTCGTACTGCCTGCCCATTTAGTTGTAGCTTTGCTTGCTGTGGTTTATTTGACAAGGTAAAAATAGTGTGTAGTTTTTTGTTCATTTATTTTGAGCAACCACTTTCTGGACCAACTTTCAAGGGCTAGCAGTGAATCGTGCATGCGCACTCTTGCTGTGGTGATGTATTCTTCTGAAGTCCACATGGCCAGGTCATCGGCATAGAGAGAGATGTGGATATTCTTGTGGATGTTTTCTGTTATATCATTTATATATATGAGGAAGAGTGTTGGGGAAAGGACCCCACCCTGTGGAACTCCATGTTCCATTGTAGTCTTTTTGCTTAACTGTCCGTGCACCTGCACTCTAGCTGTTCTGTTTGTTAGGTAGTGGCTGATCCAGTTATACATTCTTCCACAGACTCCATATTTAAGCATTTTAACTCTTAGCCCATCTTTCCAAACTTTATCAAATGCTTTCTCCATGTCTACCCAGACTGCTAAAGTGTGCTTTCCTTCTTGGAAAGCATCTTCGATTTCCTGTGCAATGTAGGTGACTTGGTCCTCTGTAGACCTATGCTGCCTGAAGCCTGCCTGTTGGTGCAGTAAAATTTGTTTTTCTTCGAGGTGCCAACTTAATCTGGTATTGATCATTCTCTCCATAAGCTTTCCCGTGCAGCTTAGAAGGCTGATGGGTCTGTAGCTGTTGGGGTCCATTCGGTCTTTGTCCTTTTTGAGGATTGGAACTAGTACTGCTTCTTTCCAGGCTTGTGGTACAATTCCACGCTTCCAGCTATAGTTCATAATCTTGAGGAGGACTTTCTTGGCATTAGGCCCTAGCTCTTTAAGCATGTCATTTGTTACCCTGTCTTTTCCAGGTGATTTTCTTTGTTTAAGGGATAAAATGGATGCCTCTAGCTCTCTCATGGGGAGGTTTGCTGTCATGTGCTCTTCTGGAACGCTACAAATACAAAAATACAACCATTTTTTCCAGAAGTGCAATAGTGAACTGCTTTATTATTCCAAAAATAATTTACATTGCTATAGTCTTTGACCCTCCACAACATACGGTGACAGAGATAAACAAGGAGATTAGGCGTTTTGTTTTTGGGCACACTTCATTTAGCATTAAACATCAAACACTCATGCAAGAGAAAAGATTCGGGGGAGTTGCCCTCCAGAATATAGGGACAAAAATAAAGGCACTTCGAATCAGACATGTAGGAAATATAATAAGAGACCCAGAACAACACACATTAGTCTATTACTACGTAGGGCTTAGACTTGCTAGACTGAGACCACTAAAGAACAATGTCCCACACCATTACGGCACACTACCACACTTTTACAGGACATGCATACAAGCCATCGGAGGACACAATATTTTAATTAACCAGAAAACAAACAAAATTTACAAACATTTAGTCAGGTTACAGGCACCACCTTTACACCTAAGAATTAAAAGAGGTTACAATTACTTTATAACAGATTACACTGAGATTTTCACCGATCTTCACAACAAAAGCATCGCACCAAAAGCCAGAGAAGTCACATATCGACTTTTATATAACATGACACCAACCACAGAAAGAGCAGCACACAGATTAAAATGAAAATCATGATGCAACATGTGCCAGGCAAATGTACAAGAAAGTGAGGAACACATTTTCTATAAATGTAGTACAATTATACCAGCACAGAGAATCTTACAAGACATACTGGACACACATACGACACAAAAACAGACATTTTCAAAGTCATTATGCTTAATTCAATTCCCAAGACATCCATTTTAAATTAATTCTTTTGCTCTCGGAATTTCGTTTTTTTAATTTGGAAATGTCGCATTCAATCAGTATTTGAGTACAAAGTTATCCGCCCAGCCTTTCTCCTAAATTTGTTCTTCCAGCGAGTGACGCTTATTTTAAAACCTGTCCACTATCCCCAGCTACCTGTACCTCGACCTGCCAGATGTTCTTAAATCCAAGCCTTTAGTTTATACGAAGGTCACTTTCCTATAACCTCCCCCTTCCCCCAACCCCCACCTCACTGCTAATTACGTGGTATTCCATCACCTGTGTGTTTTTTTTGCCTACCTTCCCCACTCCCTTTAACACACATCCTCATCCTCCCTCTCCTCCCCTACACACACAACGTTATAGGTGAGGGACTCCATCACCCAATATTTTTATCTTAAGTACATGTGAGAGAGTGTGTGCAAGTTAAATATTTTTCATCCTCCTTTTTGTCATGTCCGCAGAGAGAAGCCTGCCTTTAAATTATTATTTTATTTTCTATGTACAGTTGACATTCAAAAATCCGGCCATCGATAATCCGGTTCCTTCAGATTTCCGGCATGGATTTCGGAGCGCATTTTTTTACCGCGTTGGCGCGCCACTGTTTTCTGGAGCCGTTTATGTTTTGATGCAGTTGTTGAACTAAAATTCTGTAGAACTGTTTTATTTAGTTGATGAACATTAAAATTTCATTTGCTTCTCATTTAGTTTTTAATTTTCTTTCTTTAAAGGACTGTACAGGTAGTCATTTTCTGTTAAATATATACAGCATATATAACCATAAAAAATCCGGCATTTTCAACAATCCGGAACTCCTCAGGTCCGGAGGTTGCCGGATTTTTGAATGTCAACTGTATCTATTATCATTATTATTATTGTTATTGCCATTATTATGTTTACATTTTAATGCATATGTACATGTGTAGTCTTTTAATTTTATTATTTATTTTGTATTAATTAATTATTATTATTATTTTGGTTAAGATGGATGATGCAGAAGTAAGAGTTTTTAATAGGACAATTTTGCTCAAGTCAACAGCAGACCATGTGGTCTTCGGTCGGGGAAAAAAAACAAAAAAACTTGAGTTGGGAAATGTTGTAAAGAAACTTAAATGCTGGCCCTGGGCGTTTTGCGCCAGTTTCTAAATCTATGGACCGCTGTGACACGTTGAAGATTTACGATCAACGGTATCCGACACCGGTAATTATGGAAACCCGGTAGTCACGAATGTCAGCATTGGAAGCCGTCAATAGCAGTTGTTGAAATAGCGGCAAGTGTGTATGTGAGTGTGTGTTTGGGATCGATTGTATTTTATTTTCCATTGGGAATATTTTACAAACCGGGACAATCCTATTCTTTAACATTATTGAGGCCAAATTCAATTTTGCTCTATTTCATCTTGAGAAATCGAATAAACAAGCCTAAAAAAAAAAAATTTAAAAAATAAAAATTGACAGCAAATTGTCCTTTCACTGAAACTGTTTAGTCCATTTGTGTGTTATTTTTTTTCCACATCCTTTTTTTTTTTCTTTAAACTATTATCACTACAAAAAAGAGTAAAAAAAAAAAAAAGGAAGAGAGCGCACTACTCATGAAATCTGCACAACCAAATCATAAAAGAGGACATCGTTTATATTTGTAATGAGGGTAAGGTGCGACGTCCATCAGGAAGATGTGCTCAGGAGATTGATGGATTGTATCTTCTCCAGATCAGTTTAAAAGTTAGGTATTTGTTCTCCAAACAAGTCATTTCCTTTTCTCTTAAAAAATTTTTTTTTTAAATACTCATCTTTCATTTAATATCAGAATTAATGATATCAGATAATTTTGAACGTAAGGCAGAGGTCAATTCTCCCATATATGATAATAAGATGTCCGATGCCCTTGTGTACAAACTTACAGACAAATCGGAAAACTCATACAACAGCGTGTTCAAAATGTAACCATCATTACTTTATCAGAAAGTACTCTTGTCATAACAAGTACAAGACAGGCAACGCTTATGTCATGTCTCCGCCGCGTAAACGAGATCTTGTGCTAATCTTAGCCAAGCTGTGCCGTCCCCTGGCGACTGTGAGTAATTATCTCAGCAAATCTGGGTAGCGTCAAGAAAATGTGATTATTATCATCTACAGGGAGTGTCAAGCAATTCGACAATACTCAAATATCTGCTACTTAGCAGAAGAATAACGAAGAAAAAGGGAAGAAAGAAAGTAAAAGTACGACAAATGAAAGCACGTAATAAAAATCAGTACCACAAATGTACCGAAACTGTCGGAGAGAAACAAAGATCGATAGGGGACGCCCCGTTTTGTCACTTTCACTCTTTGTCCCCAGTTATCTTCTCCATGTGTTATTGATATACGCACGACCTTCTTGCTTTAGGTGTTCCAGAACAAGGACTCCCTTGTAATGCTACGAACAGGTTTCCGAAATGTGTGTCATATCCATTGCCAGACTAAGTCCTGCTGATGTGTTTGTGTGTGTTCACACCACTATTCATAAATATTCTACACGTAATTAGATTGTAAATACAACATTTCTATATTACAGTATGCGAAGAACATCAGCCATCCCTGATAACAAAACCATATTAAGTCAAATGTTGTGAACATACATTACATGTAAGGGCTGAAACACAATGAGTGCCATATACAATGTATTATTTTAAATAACAATCAAAAGAAGTTTGTATCCAGACCTAAAGGTCTTTTATATTTGGACATGCGCCCTAATATAACCGACTAGGTTGAACGGGACGTGCCTCGCCAAAACGAGGCAAAATTTAATTTAAAAAAAATATGACGATCAAAGGGATATAGAACGAAAACACAATGTGAATTATATCCCTTTAATAAATATAATTGATTATCCCACTTTGAATGAAAGGATTGACCCCGCTTTTGTCAAAATAGTTTAATTTACAAAACTATATTGAAATAAATCAAATCTACAATAAATCTTACTGTAAGAACGTAAACTTTATAACAATCAGTAAAATTTAAAGAACATAATTTGTTGTCAAGTTTTTCTTTATACATTTATCTAAAATAATTTAATTATTATAAGATTTAAAAGCTATTCTGGTATCTTACATCAGTGCAGGACGTTTTGCAATTTCCTATAAATGTCGGAATGTTTACCCTCTCTCGTAACGAATATTGTGTTCCACACCTTAGTGGAACACAAAACTTTATTTGACGGCGTAACCGCCTTACATAAATTTCCTTATTACTAGTGGGTTTTTGCTCCGCAGTGAATATGTGAAGTTATGTCTTGTTTCGTTGCAGTTAGGATTAGGGTTAACACTAACCCAAACCCTAAACATAACCCTAACTGCTACGAAAGAACACATAACTACACATATTCACTGAGGAGCAAAAACCTACGAGTAATAGGAAATTACCTAAGAACGTATCTGTCACGAAATAAAATAATATCATAGTGCAAGTCGGCTTTAGTGTGAATCGTTTTAGGAAGGTTTAACAATTTTTTGGTTTTAATTGTACTATTGCGTTGAGGTGTGCTTCTAAAGTGCATTCTGAAGAGAGTGGTACCAGTTTTAAGTGGAGCATAGGGAGCCGCGCTGGTGTAATGGTTACCACACTGCGCTAGCGATCAGGTGTTCAATGAAAATGGTGTGGATGACAAGGAAAGACCTTGAACTGATGGTACGCAACAGGAGGACATAACGAGTTCGTGGAAGGCCTATGCTCCTTGGGGAGCTAAAGGGTATTGATTGATTGTTTGAATTATATGTTATTTGTTACAGTGACAGAGTTTGACCATAGGATGAGCAGAATAAACGATACCGAAGCCCACCAAAAAAAATAAAAAAATAACTCACGTATTTCAATCCAGACTAGCACGTTGGCGTAACTGGCGAGTCCTTTTTAGGGATTTATGCTAGCAGATAATTTTGGTCTTTTTCAGGACTTAGTGTATCTGTCAACGCTGATCAACAGAGTTGACATTTTTGGATGGAAATGCGCTCTGATATAACCAAATAGGTTGAAAGGTACGCGCCTCGCCAGAAAAAGGCAAAAACCGAACAAACAAACAAAAACTGTTACAGTATGATGGGAGCTGGATCTGTATCGCTTCTCGGCCTTTGGCTAAGATCAAAGTGTCTAAGCCAGGGCCGAGATCAAACAAATTTTACACAATAAAGTCAATACACCTCACTTTCCGCCCAAAAGGGGTATTTAAAAAAACAAACCAATCACCAATAGATTTCGTCTACACAGAAGCCTTCATTTAAATTATTTGTGCTAGAAGATTTATCTTTCAACTAAAGCGAGCTTTGAACCACGTCTTGTGCCATCAGGCTCGGACTGTTTCTTGTCACATTTTCACATTCGATATCAAATCTTTTACTTCTGAACACCATAAAACTACGTTAAAGACATCAGAGTCATCATTAAAGTGCTTTTTGGCATACAGAAGCCTTCATTTAAATTATTTGTGCTAGAAGATGTATCTTTCAACCAAAGCGAGCTTTTGTCTTTAAATTTCATCCGCTAATAGGAATGATACAAACTTTGTGAAAAATACCATTTTCTTTATTCCATATCACCAACTTTGCATTTCCGAAGTTTTTACGGACGTGTAGTGAAGCCTGCTTTATTCAACTGTGTATTTCCAAACTTCGTAAGTAGACATATCCACTTTCTTTGGTCATTAAAATTTAAAGAAATCACCACATCAAAATGATCGCAAAAATCAACCTTGATGCCAGCGAGGAATTCGAAGGAGATGCCTTGCACCAAAACGGCACTTTGGTGTTGTCCATTTCTGGAGCACAGGCTGGGCGCGCCTCCTACTCGCTAATAACAAGTATTTTAACGGGCCCGTGCGGCATCATGCCCAATGGTATATCGTCGATATACCGTTTTGAAGACACAAACCGGCGGTATGCCACCTTGACGCCTGGGGCGCGAGCCGCCCAGTACAATTCCCTACATGAGAAACGATTGGAGTGGGAGACTCCAAAGCTGTCCGTTCTAGTGGAGCACTTAGACAAAGAACACGTGAAAGCCACCCTCCACTGGATCCCCCCAACACTGAAAAAGGAGGCGGCAAGAAAGATAGCTGTGGCTGTCTCAGGAGACGCCGAGGCAGAATCATACCAGTTAAAGAATGCTATGGACAAATTGGTCCTGCTTTGTAAACCCAACGATCCTCTTCCCCACTACATGGATTTATAAATCAAAGGGCAGGGGAAAAAGACACAAAATATTTGTCACTATACCAGGACGGAAGACGGCGTGCCCCTTTTGCATGCAAGAAGACCACTGGGCAAACAGGTTCCCCCCAAAAAGGTAAAGGAAACGAAGCACGTACACAACCAGATAAACAAGCACAACAAATACCACCTCCCCGTCAGCCAGCAGACAAAGAGAGGTTCCAAACAGTCACGAGATATAATAAACGAAGAAGATACCACTCTGAGGACGTCACCACACAAGACACACTGAACTTTACGATGATGAACCCCAAGCATTTTCCTACTCCAGCGCAAGCTTATAAAAACAATAGCCCAACACAAAGAAAATACAAACAAGCAGCATGTGGAAACACCACCCAGACATAGAACACTGTCAGACTCCAGCCCGAGACTGGTCATTGTGCTGGATAACCCTGGTAACACACAATAACAACTTTTCCCCCACCCCAAGAATCCAATTTTGTGTAATTACACTACTAACAAATAACGCATTTCAGGAATGGCGGCAGAAATTAGAGTAATAGGCGTTAATATTCGTGACATTCGCACAAAATTACAACATTTCATAACACTCATACAAAAACACTATCCAGATTTTATACTGTTCAAGAAACCAACATATACACAGACGAACCCCATCCCATATCACGACACAACTAGGACTTAGACATTCATGTTTTAGCCTTAGTATTCAGAATATACCGTAGGTTTCGGGGTAGCTATCGTTCAAACATCAGATAGGTGGGAAATTATCAGGAAAAATAGAGATAGTAAGGGTAGAATAGCCAAAGTTCAGGTAAGGAACAACACACATACATACACAATAGTAAACATACATGCACCACCAGATTACAGACACCAACCCTTGTTTTATGATAGCCTAGAAAGCCTACTCACACATTCATACAGGGAAAGGGGGGGGGGGGGGCAGAATATCATATTAGGGGGAGATTTTAATTGTATACAGTAGACATTCAAAAATCCGGCAACCTCCGGACCTGAGGAGTGCCGGATTTTTGAAAATGCCGGATTTTTTATGGTTATATATTCTGTATATATTTAACAGAAAATGACTACCTGTACACTTTATCTGCGATCGACAATGCACGATGTTTACGTTTTACACCACTTCTTTTATTTGCTGAATCCATAATGGGGCTAAACTGCAGCAAATAAATGATAAAATGAGAAGGAATGAGCAGGAATGCCTGTTAACACGTGCAAGCAAGACCCAACAGCTGCATCAAAACATAAACTGCTCCAGAAAACAGTGGCGCGCCAACGCGGTAAATTTAAAAATGCGCTCCGAAATCCATGCCGGAAATCTGAAGGAACCGGATTATCGATGGCCGGATTTTTTAATGTCAACTGTACTGACAAAAATGGATGTTATAGGCGTGGATATCAAAACACAAATTCGGATGGCAAACAGGAGGAAAATCAACGCCTGTATTTAATATACAGAGCTCGTCTGCTCTACGACGATATTCGACTTTGCAAATATTTTCACGGCTGGCAGCTAGGGCGTCAGTTTTGTCCTACAGCTTGCCAGAAGTCGTCGGCCTTTTCAGGAGAAGAAGAGTCGAGGCAGCGCCAGAAGAGAAAGAGGAGTGGTGACGCGGTGGTCACCGGCTCAAATTCAGTTTGCACCAGAAAGAGAGAGAGCATGGCGCTGGAAGCGAAGCCTTCTTCCTTAACAAATCCTGAGCTCTACGCTCATATACGCACACACTGAACCTAGGCGCAGGGCTTAGAGGTGTCGTAAAATTCGGTCATAATAAAACCGACGGCCCTAAACCCAAAAGAGGTGTAACCGGGCAGGCGAATTAAGATTCGTCATTTGTGAAGAAGCGATAGTCCAAGTCACGTATCCAGTCAACCAACCCAAGTCATCAGCTACAACAGTCGGTTAAAGGAAAAAGGGTCACAATACCTCTTAACTGCACTAGAGAGAGAGAGAGAGAGAGAGAGAGAGAAGGAGAGTAGTGGAGGAGTCTCTCAGTAGAAACCAGGAGTGTCATACATACACTGAACATAGAATTCAGCAATTCGTCCGGTAGTTTGTGTAGGAGGTGATAAAAACAGTTCTTTTCGGTGGACAAAGTGTTAGCTAGTGAAGGATAATTTGCCTAAAGCGGAGAAGCTGTGTAGACACTTCATTTTAGTGACGTCTGCAGACAGACAGACAGTAGGATTTAGATTGTGGTTACATAATATCAGGTTGATTAGGAGTAAGGCGGATCTGATGTTAGAGATCCAACTTATCAGGTTGTTGTATTTCTTACCTTTCTTCCTTACAGGTTTAGGGGAGGGCGACTTTGTGGGGTTACCATACGTAATCACTTTAATTGATTGTTATGTTCTTTTCAGGTGTGCGAATACGCACCTTATTTATTTTTGTATGTTATAATAAGTTATATGAATTTTGTTGTGTAAATAAAACTATTTAAACTTTAGTCTGGATCAGTCACTTACTTTAACTATACTGTACTTATATGTTGTCTGCATAGTGGTCTGTATAGTGGTGCCTGTGGTAAACCTTATCACAGTCTTGGTAGTTAGAGGTGTTGAGGCTATAGCAACACAATACGTCACCAGTGGCAACGGAGAGTCAATCTAGGTTCTCGCCCCTTGACGCCAATAGCCTCATCTTCCACAGTCACTGTCATTTTCATCTAAAATCTATCTTCTTAGTGTATATATATATATATATATATATATATGTATATATATATATATATATATATATATATATATATATATATATATATATATGTGTGTGTGTATGTGTGTATATTTATATAGATGTGTATGTGTGCATATATGTGTGTATGTGTGTGTGTTTATATGTATATACATATAGGTTAGTCGACAACCCAGACTCCTTTCGGCTTTGCCAAAAAAAGTGGATTGCTTCTTTCTAACTTGTAAAATAAGTTTCCTTTGCGCATATATATATATATATATATATATATATATATATATATATATATATATATATATATATATATATATATATATATATATATATATATATATATATATATATATATATATATATATATATATATATATATATATATATATGTATATGAGTATATGTGTGTATGTGTGTATATTTATATAGATGTGTATGTGTGCATATATGTGTGTATGTGTGTGTGTTTATATGTATATACATATAGGTTAGTCGGCAACCCAGACTCCTTTCGGCTTTGCCAAAAAAAAGTGGATTGCTTCTTTCTAACTTGTAAAATAAGTTTCCTTTGCGCATATATATATATATATATATATATATATATATATATATATATATATATATATATATATATATATATATATATATATATATATATATATATATATATATATATATATATACATATGTAATGGTATGCGTGTGGAGGTAGATATATGTATGTGCATGTGGGTATATGTGTGAATGATTGTACATGCAAATATATATATGTGTGCATTTTACATGTACGTGCATATGTACGTGTATGTGGCAGAGA
The DNA here is from genome assembly GCA_024509875.1 of Oreohelix idahoensis. Taxonomy (NCBI): domain Eukaryota; kingdom Metazoa; phylum Mollusca; class Gastropoda; order Stylommatophora; family Oreohelicidae; genus Oreohelix; species Oreohelix idahoensis. Next base: position 182,271 of record JAMPIV010011437.1, on the reverse strand, counting down.
TTTATGATTAATAAATTTCTATATCTTTTCTTTATTCTACACTTGTCTTTTACCTGTCTTTCGCTCTTTTACCAGTCTTTCGCATACGCTCGATTGTTAAGATAAACTCTCCCATTCTAACCTTTGTCTTTTCCTTTTTTATTTAGCAACGCATTTTATTACTGTTAAGCTAAGTTCTTGATGAGAGATCGAATCATGTTAATTCGTTCTCGACAGGGATAAGAAGTAAGACTATCGTCTATTTATTTTCCTCTGATATGTTCGCCTATAGTCAATTATTCTCGGTGAAAGATTTGAGATGAAAGACATTGATCGCTGGGAACGGCCATATGAAGCAGAACGTATAAAACGCATACTGTAAGTTTTATTGCCGATGTCTGATCAGGTCGAGAGAATTTACTGGAGGTGTTAAGTCTGATTTCGGTAAGGGTGTGTAGAATTCGTTTCATTCGTAGAATGAGTAAGGAAATATGTAAATCTGGACGTAGGTGCTAACATCTGGCAAATGAGTCGGTTCGGGTTATAGACGTAACCTTCCTTTGATTTCAGAGAGATATATACTCCAGTATTCTTCTTCTTCTTCGTTCACCCTCAGATGTCAACTTGAATAAGTTCAAAGAAAGCGGTGGTCAGCCTGAGGCTGTTGATATCTCGTAGATCTTCTCCAGGAATGGTACTGGTGATGGCCATATGCGTCTTCTCCGCTCCTCATATGTTGGGCACCTCTGAAGCAGGTGTTCGGCAGTCATTTTACCAGTGCCACAGTCACACTCATCCTTAGTTCCTATCTTTAATTTGTTGAACAGATGGTATCTCAATCTGTTATGACCAGTGCGAAGTCTGAAGATTACCACTTGTTCACTTCTGCTGAGCTGGTAATACGGATCATTTTTTGTGTGGCCTGGATGCTCTTCTTCCCACTTGTGCCTGTATCTGCGCTTGATAAAACTCTTGGACTCCTCATAGGTTATATTTGTGTCCAGCTGAGGAAGTTTTCCCCCTTCCTTTGCCAATCTGTCAGCCTCTTCATTTCCAGGGATGTTGCAGTGAGAAGGGATCCACTGTATCACAACTCTTTTGTATTGCTGACATAGTCTGTGAAGTGTTACTCTTAGGTCATCCAGTTCAGCATTTATTTGACTTTTCAGTGTTGTAATCACTGACAGTCGGCGTCTGTGGCCTAATGGATATGAACGCAGTTTCATAATCCAGATATACCAGGTTCGAAACCTGCTGCAGGCGGTTTGGTAGCAAACCGCTTTGTATGGATTTTTAACAATGGTATAAGCGCCGTACCGTTCAGAAAGCAACGGCAAACTACTGAATGAAAAAAATTGCCTAGAAAAATCACAAACAGCCAATAAAAGCTGGAGTTGATTGCCACGTCCTGTAAAGGATAAGCAACTAACTTAATCACTGACAACGCATCTGAGAAGATAACTACTGGTCTCTCTGAGCTTTTTTCTGTCATTAGAATTTCTGATGCAGTTTTTATGGCCTCTGCCTCTGCTCTGAAGTTAGTTGAAAATTTCTCTTGTTGCGACTGCTATCTTTTTTTGTGTGCCATTGCTTAAGCTCAGGAAGACTCCTCCACCCCCATCTTCTGTTGCATTAGTTGCTGATCCATCTGTGTACGCATGGATCCAGGTGTTGCTTGGGTAATGTTTCTTTATATATTTTATGGTTAGGACTCTCCTTTCTGTTTCAGTTTGACTGTTCTTTCTCTCAATACCAGGAACATTTTCTATCATTTCAGGGAAGCACTGTTGTTTCCAAATTGGTAGCTTGTGTGCAGTACATATTGGCGTAGCTGTTGATATTGCATTTATGGGGTCTGCTCTCATCTTTGTTTTAACTGTCTCTACAAAGTTGCTTCGCTTCAGTCTTCCCCTTCCAAGTCCATTTATCCTCTGGTGCATTGGGTGATCTATCAGCCTCCTGAATTTCTCGGCTTGTTGCTGGGCTCTGCTATCTCTTCTATCCTCCATAGGCTGGAGGTGAGTAATCTTTTCCAACTCTTTTATTGGTGTTGATTTCATGCCCCCAGTTATGATTCTCATTGCTTGGTTTTGGGTTCTGTTTATTTTGTCAAAGTTCGACTTAGCGGCTGTTGACCATGCTGCAATGCCATATTGTAAGACTGGTCTCACTCGCCCAGTATATAGATTCTTTAGTACTCTCTCATCTGCTCCCCAAACCGTGCCAGCAAGTTTTTTCATGATTGCCATTCTCTGCCTTGCTCTTGTCCTGTTTTTCTCAATCTGGGTTTTCCAAGTCAAGCGGTGATCAAAGGTAATGCCTAGGTAGTTTGGGTTTTCATCCAGATGTAGATTTTTCCCATTTAGCACCAATTTGGAGATCTGTGGTTTGTTAGAGAGAGAAAACACTGTGAATGATGTTTTCTCCTCATTTATCTTTACTAGCCATGCCTTGGCCCACTCCTCCAGTGATGTTAGGGCTTGCTGCATCCGAATGCTTGCCGTAGAGATATATTCCTCTGAGATAGACAGGGCTAAGTCGTCTGCAAAGGAGGCATTGTGGGTTCTTCTTGGAATATTCTCTGATATGTCATTTATATATGTGAGGAACAATGTGGGTGACAGGACTCCCCCTTGGGGAACACCCTGCTCCAATACCATCTTCCTACTGGTCTGTCCTTGTAGTTGGACTCTGGCCGTTCTATTTTCAAGATAGTGGCTGATCCATTTGAACATTCTCCCACACACTTCACTTCTTTGCAGCTTGACTTTCAGTCCATCTTTCCACACTTTGTCAAATGCTTTTTCTAGGTCCACCCAAACCACCAGTGTGTGCTTTTTTTCTTGGAAAGCATCCTCAATTTTCTGAGTTATATAAGTGATCTGGTCTTCAGTGGATCTGTGTTTCCTGAATCCTGCTTGCTGTGGGGCTAAGAGATGTTTTTCTTCTAGATGCCACATAAGTCGAGTATTTATTATGCGCTCCATCAATTTTCCAACACAACTAAGTAGACTGATAGGTCTGTAGCCATTTGGTTCTGTCTGAACTTTGTCTTTCTTAGGTATTGGAATCAGTATGGCATCTTTCCATGCCTGTGGTACTATTCCTCTTTTCCAGCTGCAGTTTAGGATGGCCAGAAGCTTCTTTTTGCCTTTGTTCCTAGGCCTGTTAGCATTTCATTGGTTATCCCATCTTTTCCGGGTGACTTCTTTTTCTTTAGCGCCCTCATTGCCTCTTCTAATTCTTGCATTGTTAACTTTGCCATCATGTGTTCTTCTGGTGCAAGCTTTTTGTTATCATGATTCCTTTGTTCATCAATGATGGCCTTTCTTCTGTCTATAGGGACATCAATGTGGTTTGCACCAGCATAGTGTTCCATGAGTGCATTTGCAGCTTTTTTCCCCGAGAGCATATTTTCACCTTGTTTGATTGTGATGTGATTTTTGTAAGGTTCTTCGTTGTTCAAAGCTCTAACTAGTTTCCACAGCTTGTTCCCTTCTTTATCTAGGTTGAGATTTTCTGTTGTTTGCTTCCAGCAGTCTCGTGTTGTTTGGTTTAATGTTCTTCTGTACTTTGCAGTGGTTGCTTTGAGCAAGATGTTTGCCTCAGTTGTTTGTTCTGTTTCTGCCTTGTCTCTGGCTTGTGCTACCTCATCTTCAAGTTTTTGCAGATCTTCATTCCAGTATGGTTTATAGTTTTTTCTTGCCCCTCTCGGAATAGTCTCAATAGCTGCTTGAAGTATTGCTCTATTAAAGCTTTCAACCATATTTTTCATGCTGTTGTTTCGTGTGTTGATTGTTTCGCAAAGGCTGTCAGTCAGCACTGCAAAACTGTCCCAGTCAGCTCTTTTGTAATTCCATCGGAGCAATGGTTTCACTTCATGGGGAACATACTCCATATTAACCACTAGCTTTATTGGTCTGTGGTCGCTGCCTGCTAGCTGGCCAAGTACCTGTCGGTCAATTTTGTGAAATATGTCCCCTGTGGCAAAAGCTAGGTCTGGAGTGGAAGTGGTGTGCCATCTTCTAGAGTAGAAACTGGGTTTATCATCTGGCCTGTTGATAAGGTGAAGATTTGTGTCTATCTCCCAGTCCTCCACTTCCTCTCCTCTACTGTCTGTATCCAGATATCCCCATCTTTCAGAGTGGCTGTTGAAGTCTCCGACCACAATGCAGTTTGAGCTCTTTATTTCCATACTTGCAAGTGACAGGTCTTTGCTCGGTGGGCCATACAAATTGTAGATACGCATGTTCGTGTCCTTTATTTTAATGTCAACCCCTACAATTTCCGATTGGTCGTTGAAGTTCACAGATACCTCGCTACTTGGTATTGAGTTTCGGGTAAGTAATAGCACACCTCCTTTGTGTCCTTCTCGATCGAGTCGGAAAGCCTGGTATCCTCTTATTGAGAATCTGTGGTTGCTGTTGAGATGCGTTTCTTGGATGCAAGCCACATCTATTTGATCCTCATAAAGGCGGTTTTTTATGGGGACTTTTTTGTTCAGAACTCCTTCTGCATTCCACTGCAGAATGTTGAGTGTTCTTGGTGTTTGGTCAATAGCTTTTGCCCTTTCCCTCTGTACCTTGACTCCACAATTCAGGGGAAGGTGACCACCAGTAGTATTGGTTGGACCCCTTCGAGTTGGGGGGTCCGGCACTCTCGCCGCCTGGCGGGACTCCACGGGACGAGCACCACAACGCTTAAATTGTATTCGTGACATCTTCATTAGGCGAAGTACGTTGCACTGTTTCGTTGAGCATGTACCCCAATGCATCCGATTTCAACAAGCGTTTCTGTAGGGTTGCGTTCCTTAGCCCTTGACTGTCCCCAGCCTACCTGCAAGGCAGCAGGTGGTTTGAGATCAGAGTTTTCCTTTTCCTAGACGAACTGTCTTCCAAGGCTTACGAGCTTCATCTACCCGGGATTTTAACCCATGCCTGGGGTTTGGGTTGATGCTGGCCAGAGTATGGTCCACTCGCCGGTGGGCACTGCGCCTACACTGTATGGGGTCCCAAACTACTCCCGATAGACGACAAATAGTGAAGAATGAGGCAAGAAAACATTTAACCCATGAAGTGGGGGTGGATTGGTGCAGACCAGAGCATGTACCACTCGCCAGTGGGTTCTGCATCTACACCTATAGGGTTCCACCCACTCCTCAGCCCATTTAGTCTGGCCCCTCACCCAGGACCTGTCCGGCTTGGGTGACCCTGCCAGGAGTAAAACTCCCGCCGGCATAGCTCCCGGGATCATTGGGGCGCTCAAGCTCTCCAACCACGGCAAGGTAGGCTTACATGTGGAGAGACTCCAGAATTCAAACTTAATTCACCCAGTACAGCCAGAAAGACTAGAACCATCTAGCTTTCAATTCCTAAGATCTCTGTTAATAGAAGTATCATTTAGTTGGTCGAGTGGAGATAGTTTTACTTTCTGCGCTAGTGGTAAATATACATATCTAGTAATGTTGAGTGATTTAAGTGGTGGATCGCCTATTTCATTTTCACTAGTTTATTTCTGTGCAGAGTGATTAAATGTTAAGTCAGTTATAATTCTCTAAAGTTTACAGTGTTACAGTGGAAACAAAATAAATTATAATTTCTAGCTAAAACTCATACAGCTATAAATAAATTTAATTAAATTGCTAGTAACCAGTCAGAGAACATTTTAACTAACTAAGTAAATGCACTGATTCATCATTGAGTATTGACGAGATACTTATGTCTTTCTAATTCATGATGATTGTTTCTTTTAATGACTAGAATTTATTTCTCGGAAGTTTTAAACAATGAGACAAGCTCTAAGCTTATAGTTTCTGATTTATGATATAACCGAAGTGAATATTATATTTTTCGCAGGGTAGGATAGGATGTGTCTATAATATTATGATTTAGTATTATGTATGTTTCTTTTTCTTTATACAGTATTCTGGGTAAAGCCCAACATCTACCAGCGTTTTTCAGTATATGAGAGTAACCTAGAAGAAAACATTTTATGTCTTTAAATAAGTGAGTTTCCAAGTTACAACCTGTCTGGCATTGTGTTTGCATCCAGAAAGAGACAGAGTACACATCTCACGAACTTTAATATTAAATGCAATAACTGGGCCTATCGAGCCAGATTATAATTCTTCCCAACAATCTCATTGTACATTCAGCCCCTGTGGCGAGATAAATTACAAACAATAACATTTCTGACGTTTTGACTAATTGTGGTGTGACCAAGAATTTTACATTTGAGAGAAGTTACCAGCCTGTCATTTTTCTAAGTAGTGGAAACCTCGTGATTCTGACACTGTGAGCCCGTTTAAATTTTTTTACCTGTACTGCTTCAAGCGACATTAACAGTAATCTGAAAATATAGTTATAAAGTGAACGCTCCCGGAACATTGGATGAAACCTGTTTCTGCAGAGCTGGGATTCTCTTTATCAAAAGAATACAGATTCACCGTAGAGGTGTGTCCTGAAGTTTGCGCCAGAAGGCGAAAAACATCCCGTTTGTAGGTAAGAAAGTACGTCAGGGGCCCTTGCTGAATGAACAGAGAGAAAGCAGAACGAGTGATTCTTTCATTGTTTTTTTTATTCATGCACCCACTTTGAAATTTCTTTATGAAATTTTTGTTGCTAATGCTGATTTCCTCTTAGGATAGATTAATATATCAACTCTGTTCTTAACTATAGAGGGAAATCTTAGACCATAGCGTATAAATCTGTGACTCTTTGGGGGCTATAACTTTTCTTCTAACAGGATCGTGGGCTAAACAGAGGGGGAAAGGATTACACCTATGAGTCTATTATTCTTTTAGTAATTCAATTAACTTATGTGTATTTATATGTGATTTATATTCACATTTATGCTTGTGGTGAATTTTCTTATGATAAATAAAATTTACATAAACTTATTAAAGTGTGTCGGTGAGCTCGTCCCAAAATATCTATATTCCAGTGTTATAGTTTTCACATCTGTGCGTCTAACTGTCGTCACTTATGTGTGTGTGTATGTGAGTGGTATATATATTAATATATATATTCTAATAGACTGTCTGACACATCTAGTTCTGTTGTAGAGATAGGCTGAAGGAGAGAAAAACTTCTCAAATTCAGGGACAGACTCTATTATTTTGCACCATTTCACTCGTGAAAATCTATTTCTATTACTATCTCCCACTGAGCTATCACCTGTTCTATTTCTATTCAAAAGGGACCAACCCAAGTCTTAATTCCCCAATCAAAAATCTACGACCGTGTATGAACAGGTAGATGCGTGTAAATGCGTAGCCATCTATATTTTTGTTGTTAATAAATACATGCCTTTTGAAATGTAAAAAAAAAAAAAATTCACGTTTCATTTGGCGACAACTGAAAATTAAAAAAATTTTATAAATTAGACAATGAAGAGTGAAAGGTTATAATTTTAAAATGTACTTCCCATGTATTTCATTTTGTAAAATGTACATGATTTTGTAAATAGAAAAAGAAGTGCGAATAAAAGTTTATTAAAAAAAAAAAAAAGTTAGCGATAGCATATCGTGTAGAAGTGTTCCAAATCTGCTCTTGTTCGATCGCTTCTTGGCCTTTTGGCTAAGATCAAAGTGTCTTAGCCAGGGCTGGGATCACACACAATTCACACATTCTACTAAATAAAGTCAATAGACCCCACTTTGAGCCCCAGAAGGAGGTATAGAAGGTTTTTTTTTTTAAAGTTGGAAGAGAACGCACAAGCAAAGTTTTGGTAAATCATTCATTTACTCGGGCCTTTGGGCTGACAAGATCTGTTAGGCAGGGATGTCCCCTTTCCCCTCTACTCTATGTACTCACTCTAGAACCACTGCTAGAGAAAATTAGACAAGTCAGTAACATAAGAGGCACTTTTATTCAAGGTAAAGGGGAACAAAAGTTGCTTTCCTACGCAGACGATACTACTTTCTTTCCCCCCAATGATAGGTCTTTACAAAATATTCTAGACACTTTCACGCTTTTTAGTAAAGGTTAAAAGTTAGTTGCTTATCCTTACAGGACGTGGCAATCAACCCCAGCTTTTATTGGCTGTTTGTGATTTTTCTAGGCAATTTTTACGTTCAGTAGTTTGCCATTGCTTTCTGAACGGTACGGCGCTTATACCATTGTTAAAAATCCACACAAAGCGATCTGCTACCAAACCGCCTGCAGCAGGTTTCGAACCTGGTATATCTGGATTATGAAACTGCGTTCATATCCATTAGGCCACAGACGCCGACTTTTAGTAAAGGTAGTGGGTCAAAATTAAACGTCCAAAAGTCTACAATTATGGGTATAGGCAGATGGAAAAACAAAGCAGATTTTCCCTTTGATTTAACGTCAACAACAAACATGAAACTGTACGGTATATACTTCCCATCTCACTCGAATCGCACACACAAAGTCACATGGCAGAACTTAGTCGCATATGCCACAGACACGCTTCACCGCTACAAATACAAAAATACAACCATTTTTTTCCAGAAGTGCAACAGTGAACTGCTTTATTATTCCAAAAATAATTTATATTGCTACAGTCTTTGACCCTCCACAACATACGGTGACAGAGATAAACAAGGAGATTAGGCGTTTTGTTTTTGGGCACACTTTATTTAGCATTAAACATCAAACATGCACGAGAAAAGATTCGGGGGAGTTGCCCTCCAGGATATAGGGACAAAAATAAAGGCACTTCGAATCAGACATGTAGGAAATATAATAAGAGACCCAGAACAACACACATTAGTCTATTACTACGTAGGGCTTAGACTTGCTAGACTGAGACCACCAAAGAACAATGTCCCACACCATTACAGCACACTACCACACTTTTACAGGACATGCATACAAGCCATCAGAGGACACGACATTTTAATTAACCAGAAAACAAACAAAATTCACAAACACTTAGGTTACAAGCACCACCTTTACACCTAAGAATTAAAAGAGGCTACAATTACTTTATAACAGATTACACTAAGATTTTCACCGATCTTCACAACAAAAGCATCGCACCAAAAGCCAGATAAGTCACATATCGACTTTTATATAACATGACACCACCCACAGAAAGAGCAGTACACAGATTAAAACGAAAATCACGATGCAAGATGTGCCAGGCAAATATACAAGAAAGTGAGGAACACATTTTCTATAAATGTAATACAATTATGCCAGCCCAGAGAATCTTACAAGACATACTGGACACACATACGACACAAAAACAGACATTTTCAAAGCCATTATGCTTAATTCAGTTCCCAAGACACTACCAGACATCCATTTTAAATTAATTCTTTTGCTCTTGGAATTTCGTTTTTTAATTTGGATTGTCGTATTCAATCAGTATTTGAGTACAAAGTTATGCGCCCAGCCTTTCTCCTAAATTTGTTCCTCCAGCGAGTGACGCTTATTTTAAAACCTATCCACTATCCCCAGCTACCTGTACCTCGACCTGCCAAATATTCTTAAATCCAAGCATTTAGTTTATACGAAGGTCACTTTCCTATAATCTCCCCCTTCCCCCACCCCCCACATCACTGCCAATTACGTGGTATTCCATCACCTGTGTTTTTTTTTCTACCTTCCCCACTCCTTTTAACACACATCCTCATACTCCCCCTCCTCCCCTACACACACAACGTTATAGGTGAGGGACTCCATCACCCAGTATTTTTATCTTAAGTACATGTGAGAGAGAGTGTGTGCAAGTTAAAAAATTTTCATTCTCCTTTTTGTCATGTCCGCAGAGAGAAGCCTGCCTTTAAATTATTATTTTATTTTCTATGTATCTATTATCATTATTATTATTGTTATTGTCATTATTATGTTTACATTTTAATGCATATGTACATGTGTAGTCTATTTATTTTATTATTTATTTTGTATTTATTTATTATTATTATTATTATTTTGGTTAAGACGGATGATGCAGAAGTAAGAGTTTTTATAGGACAATTTTGCTCAAGTCAGCAGCAGACCGTGTGGTCTTCGGTCGGGGGGAAAAAAAACTGAGTTGGGAAATGTTGTAAAGAAACTTAAATGCTGACCCTGGGCGTTTCGCGCCAGTTTCTAAATCTATGGAGCGCTGTGACACGTTGAAGATTTACGACCAACGGTATCCGACACCGGTAATTATAGGGACCCGGTAGTCACGAATGTCAGCATTGGAAGTCGTCAATAGCAGTTGTTGAAATAGCGGCAAGTGTGTATGTGAGTGTGTGTTTGAGATCGATTGTATTTTATTTTCCATTGGGAATATTTTACAAACCGGGACAATCCTATTCTTTAACATTATTGAGGCCAAATTTAATTTTGCTCTATTTCATCTTGAGAAATCGAATAAACAAGCCTAAAGAAAAAAAAAATGACAGCAAATTGTCCTCTCACTGAAACTGTTTAGTCCATTCAGGTGTTATTTTTTTTTCCACATCCTTTTTTTTTTTTAAAACTATTATCACTATAAAAAAGAGTTAAAAAAAGAAAGGAAGAGAACGCACTACTCATGAAATCTGCACAACCAAATCATAAAAGAGGACATCGTTTACATTTGTAATGAGGGTTAGGTGCGATGTCCATCAGGAAGATGTGCTCAGGAGATTGATGGATTGGATCTTCTCCAGATCAGTTTAAAAGTTGGTTTTTGTTCTCCAAAGAAGTCGTTTCCTTTTCTCTTTTAAAAATTATTTTTTTTAATACTCATCTTTCATTTAATATCAGAATTAATGTGTTTCAACTTTGTTTTTGTCAAATTAAAAGAAGAAAAAAAAAATTTAGTCAAATCCCTCCTCTATTATGAAGCAAATAATCAGCATTCTTTGCTGTTCACAGCTGTCTAACATATTTGAGCGAGTTTTCTATCAATTTTATTTTCGCAATAATTTTTTTTCATAGGCATTTGAATCATGTAGACCAGTGTTGATATTTCAGGGTTCTCAAGCCCTGTAGGCCACAGCAATTAGAAGGATAGGCTGACGTGGACGCAGACTCCATCGGATGAAATGTTTACATATTTGTACTTTTGGCTTATGGACACATTTTATCTCCCTGATTTTTGTTGTATATATTTTTTATTTGGGGCTGTTGTCTGCCTTGGCTTTGTTTGCGCCTTCTAGTTATTGCAAATGTGCATCTTAATGACCCAGCTTTTTTTTTTCTCCCCCAACCCTTTTATGGTAAGCACATTTGTCTTGTGTTTATGAAAATTCACGGAAAAGAGCACTATTTATAAACACTCGGGCCTACATATCAACGACTAATCTGCATTTTTTAAAGCGAGGGATATGTTATATGGTGCAATTTGGTATTTCCATCATGTGACACTTTCGGCTCTCTAGTTGAACAAAGTCTGGAATGGAATTCACCACTATACATCGGATTTGTGGACTACGAAAAGGCATTTGACAGTGTAGACAGAGAATCACTTTGGAAATTGATGAGGCATTAATTTAATAAAGAAAACATATGAAGACATGACATGCAGAGTTCTTCATGAAGGACAGCTTACAGAACCGTTTGGGATAAGAACAGGAGTGCGACAGGGATGCCTCTTGTTTCCATTTCTTTTCTTACTAGCAATAGACTGGGTTATGAGATCATCGACAAAAAACAACAGAAATGGAACCCAGTGGACTCTGACTAAGCAGTTGGATGATCTGGATTTTGCTGATGACTAGGCTCTTCTGTCCCATAACCGTAATCAGATGAGAGGTCACAGCAATTGGGTCTGAAAATACACAGGGAAAAGACAAAAATAATGAGAATAAATGCAGGTAATGATAACAGGGTTGAACTTGAAGAAATACCAATACAAGATGTAGAATCGTACACATATCTTGGCAGTAATATAGACAAAGTTGGAGGGACAGACAGCGATATCAAAATAAGAATACAAAAGGCAAGAGGAGCTTTCATTGCATTGGGAAATATATGGAGATCAAGAGAAATAGGATCCAACACGAAAATAAGAATCTTCAACTCAAATGTGAAGTCAGTCCTATTGTATGGCTCTGAGACATGGAGAACAACAAAGACAACAACCAAAAAAGCTACAGACTTTCATAAATGGGTGCTTGCGTAGAATAGAGGAATTAAAATTGTATGACAAGGTTACCAACGTGGAACTGATGACAAGAACTAGATAAGTGCCAGTGGAACAAGAGATGAGAAGAAGACGATGGCGATGGATAGGACACACACTGAGAAAACCTGTTGATAAATTACAAGGCAGTCCTTGTTCTGGAACCCCCAGGGCAAGAGAGGCAGAGGTAGACCAAGAAGCACATGGAGAAGAGAGCTAGAAACAGAGGTGAAAATGATGAGGAGAACGTGGAAAGAACTTGAGATGATGGCACGTGACAGGAGGACTTGGCATGTGTTTGTTGAAGGCCTATGCTCCTTTGTTAGTGGAGGGATATGATGATGATGATGATCATGTGACACTGTACTTATGACATTTCTAGCTTCGGTTATAATGTTCACCCCGTAACTTCAAGAATGCACTTATGTGCATTTTTGAGTGGTTATGTCAACGTTCACATTTTTATCACAGATTTCATTAAGTTAATTCTTTGCAACTAGCTTTGACGTTCACTATTAGTCCAGGGCAGGCAGGTAGTCATGATGGAATGTGCAGCATATCACTTGTCTTTCAGACCTTGTTGGAGACTAAAAGTATCACCCCCAAATATTTCATAGAGACCATTACATTTTTTTTTAAATATAGCTGGCGAGAGTTCATAACTAGCAGTGTCTGCAGTTTTCTTCAGACGTTGGTGGTATTTGAACTTTGTTGGCAAATGTTTTCTAATCAATTTGTATACCTTTTTTTTTCATGACATTGTTGTACTGGACTTTTGGGGCATTTTAAACTTAGTGTGGTTATGTGTATCTTATCAAGTGTGAATAAAAAAAATAAAAAAAAGGAAGAGAACGCACACTTATAGAAGAGAAGCCTCAAGCTACCTCATATCTGCAATATATGTGATTTGAGAGTAACGCTACTCAAAATCTATTTTCTTAAGTTGCGGATATTAGTCCTGAGCGCGCAGTTGCAGAATCCTAGCCAGTTTGTGGACTTTGATTGCTGTAAATTGTTGCGAGTAAACCGCCAAGTTGCTCTATGCTACAGAGAGAACTAGTGCTTACGTCTCAAACCCTCTAGCGGTGATCACAAGTCAGCAACCCTGAGCAGTCTACAGCTTATAAGCATTCAACACCTCGTCAGCACCTGAACATCATAACTCAACTTCACAACCAGGTTAACAAAAAGCCTAGTCATCTCTTGGCCTGTAGCCCCACTGACGCAAACTATTGTCACAGCTTTCCTTTTACATGCTGCCTTAACCTCAGCAAGTTCGGAATCCTGGACTACCCGTCACAGGACCCGTAGTCGATATGTTTGGCCCGTGGTTTGGGTGATCGTATAGTGGGTTCGCTGTGATCGTATGGTGGTTCGATGTTGTGGTGGACAGTGGTGGGTGGGTGGAGAGTCTAGTTTTTTCAACCTCAACCTTTTAGACCAATGAATTAAACATTTCAACCCAACAGGCACACAGCGAAGACGCAGTCTCTTTTAAAAGATAACGATTTTTTTTATTTAGCTCCGGTTTAAATTTTAGTTCGCTTCACAGTCTGACCGATTCTTTCTCGCGCTTTTGACTATCATTCATTTTATAGGGTGCTCCCTCTTCGAAATCTTTGGGACAGACGTTCGTCTTTAATATCATAAGTTGCACCCAAGTCACCTTGAGCCTTCCTTCGTCTCTGGCGCTCTGCATCAGTAAAACGGACTTACCCCTTCTATTATATGGGTTTTTTGGTTCAAGATGTTGGATTTCATGTTCGTGAACCAAGCGGCTATAGCAGGTTTGATTATTATCTGATTCTTGTCCTCAGTTCTTTCATTTTCTTTCTTGATCTTATCTTCTGACTAGATGGGACGCCCTTCTGGTTCACCCTTCATCTTAGGAACTCTGTGTAGTCATCCTCTGTCCGTATGACGTGGTTGGTCTTTCGAATCCTTTGCCTTTTCTCAACCCGTATCGAGAGTACCTTTTCTCCATATAGTCGGTCCATTATTCTTTTTTATTTCGTCACATCGACCCGTATGTCACTGCTCCTGTGACATATACACGCCAGGGTCCCTAAAAAAAATGATGTCTAAAGCATCATCCTTCTCCGGCCCTATCTCTCACAGATCCATACATTCCTTTTCCTACAACCACTCATAACTAACTATAATGAACTAATTCTTTACAACTTCTAATACTTAATTAATAATATAGTTAACTTCTTAATTATTCATTTAACCTATAATTTACAACAAGATTACCCTCTTAATTTAATATACAATTTGACACTCAATTATAGCTCAGCCCTCACCCTACTCTCGTTTCTAGCCATAACCAGTTCAGCCCCTCAACTTATACTCGTTCCTGCTAACTACTTGCATTTCTACTAATAACACAAGTTCAAGACCTCCCCTTTGTCTTGCTCCTTACTTCTATAGTCACCTTCCTATCATCGCACTACTGCATCTATGTTCTCACCCCTTGTTCTGCGATATGTGCATTATCGTTTTTTTTCTCTCAGCTCACGCATAAGTCCGTTTGGACTCTATTATGCCCCTATACAAGAATTAGCTATCGCTTCCATCCTGTACTTACACTGCTATGTGCGGCCCTCAGGATTCTCTCCTGTCCCTTTATCTTCTTACTCCTGCTTGCTATCTCCTCTCGTTCCCTATACTCTTCTCATAATTCTACCTTACCCTCTAAGTTTCGGAGAAGCCTATCTCCTCACAAGTCTCCACAAGACCTTAGCAATCGCCGTAACATCTCTGTACTCCACACTACCTCTTTAATCTCGTTCCCTCCTCTGGAACTATCTCTACACAATTCTACCTTACTCTCTAGGTTTCGGAGAAGCCTATCTCCTCACAAGTCTCCACACTACCTCTTTAATCTCGTTCCCTCCTCTGGAACTATCTTTTCACAATTCTAACTTACCCTCTAAGTTTGTCACTCCTCTGTGACTTCTCAGTGTTCTCATAATTATCTCAACCATTCCTTTATTCGCCATCTCCTATGCCCTTCAGATATTAGCGTCTGATTTCTCAGATCACTCTTAATTTAGCCTTCTCTTATGGCCTCTTCTTCTTCTCACTATATATCCTCGTCATTTTTCATGACCCGTAACCTACCTTAAATTTCATTAAGGTTTTCAACCTTCTCATCCTCACAACCTCTCTACTTCTTACTCATAAACTCCACTATTTCTGCTACAGTGTCTTCCTTGTCCCTATCTCTCTTCTATGCACTCTGTTTAGCAACTTCTATAATTGCTTCCTCCTTTATTTCTCTTCTGACTTCGTTCACGATTTGCTTGCTCTATCCTTCTCTGTCGTCTCTCCTTGTTCTCGTCATCTAACATTTTTGTTAGAACCATAAACACCTATGCAGGCCACCAAGAACCACTTTTGTCAGTAGTGAAACGTCGAAAGCTTGCCTGGTTTGGGCATGTAACTCGTCATGACTCCCTTCCGAAAATGATCCTCCAGGGAACAGTCGAAGGTAAACAGAGAAGAGGAAGGCAAAGAAAATCCTGGGCTGATAACATCAAAGAATGGGCAGGACACGGTTTTTCCACACTTGTACGCATTGCTGAGGATAGAAAGCAGTGGAGGACCCTGTCTGCTGATGCTTCCCCCATGGCACCCCTACGACCCATGACGGGTTACGGGTTGAGATGATGATATCTATTTCATCTCTTGTTTCTGGAAAGTGTGTATGATACTGTCGTAGATTTTTAGATAGGAGAATTAAGACTTGGGTTGGTCTCTTCTGAATAGGTTAGATTAGGTGATAGACACAGTGAGAGTTAGTAAAAAGAAATAGAATTTCCACAAGTGAGATGATAGAATGTGATATAGAGGCTGTCTCTGAAAAAAATCGAGGAAATCCTCTCTCTTTCACCTATCCTCTACGACAGCTTTTAAGGCGTCAGACAGTCTAAACACAGCTATATATATGACATATATTTCTATCTACTCACGGGCACGCACATACACGTGACGACAGTTAAACACACAGACGTGGGAAATCTATAACAATGAATATATATATATATTTGAAAGAGCTGACCAACACGCTGATTAATTCCAAGGGAAATTTTAATTACACTGACTAACAAAAAAAAACTTTTTTTTTTCTTTCTCTAACATTTCTATGTTTTTCTGGTCAATTTTAATGCGCTGTTTTTAAATCTGCAAACCGTTTTTCTCTATCAGGTCGGGATCTCTAGAAATACGCAATTGAAGTTTTTTAACAAGGCATAAAGTATTATAACATCATTCATACAAGAAGTGTAACAGTTATGTAGGCTTGAATTTCTTTGCAGTCGACTTTCGTCGGTGAATGGCATGTGGTACATCGCGATGAAGCATCCAACAATAATCGGCAAGCATGGTCACACTCCACCGTCCTTGATAGCGTGATTCCATTACGGCGATATCTTGATGGAATCGTTCTCCATGTTCATCGCTGACTTCGCCAAGTTTGTCAGGGAAAAAGTCAAGATGCGAATCCAGCAAATGGATTTTGAGGGACATGTTACAGCCCATAATTCTGTATGCATCTATGCACTGCTTAACAATATGCATATAGTCGACAGATTTGTGATTTCACAGAAAGTTATCGACGATCGATTTGAATGCCATCCATGCGCGAAGTTCACTACCATGTAACAAGTTCTCGAATTGTTTGTCTGCAATAACTTTCCTAATCTGAGGTCCTACAAAGATACCTTCCTTTATGTTTGCATCGCTAACTTGCGGAAACTTTTCTCGAAGATAAGTGAAAGCTTTGCTCGTTTTATCTAATGCTTTTACGAAATTCTTCATGAGCCCCAACTTTATATGTAACGGTGGTAAAATGATGCCGTCTTTGTTAACTAATGGCTCATGTATTACATTTTTATGCCAGAGCTGCATACGATCCCTGATAGCCCACACCTTTCTTGCATAATGTTCCTGTCTGTTGCGACTGTCCCATTCACATAGGAAGCAACAAAATTTAGTATACCCAGTCTGCATGCCCGTGAGAATTGCAATGACCTTTAGGTCTCCACAAATCCGCCATTGGTAGTCATTGTACTTTATTTTTGCCAAAAGTATTGCCATATTGTCATAAGTTTCTTTCATATGAACAGAGTAGGCGACTGGAATTGATGAAAATAAATTTCCGTTATGCAATAACACAGCTTTTAGACTAGTCTTGGAAGAGTCGATGAAAAGTCGCCATTCGTTGACTATGTGCTCACGACCGAGGTGCACCATTAGACCGTTTACATCTTTGCAATAGCAAATGCCATCATCCATCTCAAAGTATTGAACAAGTTCTCTGTGTCTATGACGAAATTTAGATATCGGAGTATTGGGCGCTAAAAGATTCCATTCTTTGAGTCGCGAACCGAGTAATTCCGCTTGTCCTTTGGTAAGAGCGAGATCACGTATTAGATCTGAAAGTTCTGAATGGTTAATTAAGTGAACACCATCATTTACCGGTATATAATCCGAGTCAGAATTAGTTTCTAAAGCAGGTAAACTATCACTT
Organism: Oreohelix idahoensis; assembly: GCA_024509875.1. NCBI lineage: Eukaryota > Metazoa > Mollusca > Gastropoda > Stylommatophora > Oreohelicidae > Oreohelix > Oreohelix idahoensis. The sequence goes on along the minus strand of JAMPIV010011437.1, from coordinate 164,687 downwards.
TCTGATGGTTCATTCACGTCCAAAGGATATTGTTATGGTGGAACTGGGATCGGACACGTGATTGGATCATGAGGCACTGGTTTCGATACCGATTCTACAACTTCTAGAAGCCATATTTCGCTCAGAATTATTTCAAAATACAGTAACTATTTGAAAAATAGCGTAACATATGTCATGCATCTTTTAGCAGTATAAAAAGTAGAATTATTTTGCATTTTATTAATTTTTAATAAGTTATATAGTAAAAATGAAACGGAGCAAATAACGGTTTCCCAAAAAATATATTTATTCACAAATATCTTAAGAACCCGACGTGATAGAGATAAACGGATTTCAGATTTGAAATCAGCGCAAGAAACTGACCTAAGAACACTTATTCTTATATAAGAAAGAAAAATGTTGTTTGTCAGTGTTATCATTTAAAATTTCTTCACAACACATAGAAATTACATCAAACATATACAGATAGTCATAAAATCTCAAGAGAATGCTACAAGGATGATAGCCCCGTTATGATATTAACTCTAGGTTTAGCCCACAGCCCCGTTATGAGACAGATGATGGCCCAAAGAGTCACAAATACACATGGTTAGGGTCTACTATTGTCCCCCTTAGAAGGTATAGACTGACTTTGACAGCAGTATCTATTCTAAAGGAACAATTAACTTAAGCAGCAAATCTTGCCTAGAGAAAAAAATACAACAAGTGAGTGCATTAAACAACGAACATACTTCCGTCACTTTCACTCGGTCCTTTCATCAGGGTACCCTGGCACACGTGCTTACCTAAAAAAACTTGATGGTGTTCACCGACTGGCGCAACCTTAGGACACTTCTCTACAGTGAATCTGTATTCTTTGGATAAAGCGAATCCCAGCTCTACAATTACAGGTTTCTTCCACTGTTTTTCGGGGAGCATTCACTTCACCAGTTATGTGTTTAGATTACTGTTCATGTCACTTAGATCAGTTAGGGTAAGCAAGTTTGAACGGGCACACAGAGTCGAAACACGAGGGTTTCCTTCATTTGGGAAAAAGCTGACCAGTGGATAACTTCTTTTAACAGATAGTCTTGGTTCACTATACACTCTTTCAATACTTGTCGGAAATATAAATGTTATTTCTTGTAATTATTCTCGCCGCTAGGCAGCATGTATATTTGAGTTTATTGTGAAGAAATAAAGTCTGGCTCAAAGGCCCAGTATAAACATTTAGTCTTTAGAAAACCGTTAGTGGGATTGGTATTACTGTCTATCTCTGATGGCACATGCACTGTCAGACCAGTGTTACTTGAAACAATCCACGTGGTTAAAGATAGAAAATGTCTATTCTTCCCACAAGTATGTCTCTTTACTACTAAACGCCGGCAAGTTCTGGATCACCCCAGTATTCACTCACACAGAACTACGTATCACAACGAAACTGAGACATCACTTATACGTTTAGTGTTCTAGAACGAAGTGACCACGTCTACTGTGAAATGGAGAATGAGTGAAGTTAGTTTCAAACTCGGGCCAATATCTTAAAATTAGACCAATGGCCCCAACTTATTTCGCCAAGCGAAATTATCTCCCCTACTCCCAACACTTACGTAACTGTCATAAACTGCCATCAGTGACCGAGAGTACGCGTGACAGTTGCAAATCTCAGACAACCCGTCTGCAGTGTGGAGCGCAATTTCACCCTTCGCCGGACTATCCCGACGAAAACTCACGCAGTTGCTGCAAAAGGTAGACAATCCGTCTGCCTGCCATGTCTGACGGAGCGAATTCTCACACCCCAGGCCCAGAAATCTGGTCGCGCAGCGCTCTGACCGGGGAAACTGCAGATGTTCTGTCTGGCGAGAACCGTATATTCACAGCTATATTCGACCAGCAGAGACTGACATCTACGTAATCAAGTTTCTCGTTTCGTAAGCGATGAAATGCGTTTCTAAATGAGAAACGAAACTAGCGAAAGTGAGAATGGCAAAATAGATATTTCTCGCAAACGAATGAATGCGAAACAATACAGGAAAAAGGTAAAAAAAAAAATAATAAAATAGAGGATACGGGTGACAGAAAAAAAGAAGAAGACATAGGCAATTCAATGATCATAACCTATGTGACAGATACCTTCCCTCTAACAATCTCCATACCCTACTTCTTGATAACTTAAAATCAGGTCGTCCTATGATGGCTTCTATCACCTTCTTTAACTCCTCTATTTTTGGTTCGTCCACTTTAATCATTTTCTTGCTCGTCTCACTCACCTCTTCTTCCTCTCCTTTTCTCAATTCTTCTACTATTTCGCACCTCTCCGTAGGCCATACCTTCATCAGGTGACTCTTTTTGTTCCTATTTCCTACATTTTCGTCTAGTTCCTCATCCTCTGTGAATACCCACTCATCTTCTTCATCTGACGATACACTGTCTGAATAACTTAACGTCGAATTCGAGAACACGTCTCTTTCCACTATTTTGATTCCCCAGTAATTAAGTTCCTCCATCACTCTCATTACAAGCCTGCGAATTTCTTCTATTCTTCCCGATAAGTCTGTATCAAACCTTCCCTCTAGTAATCTCCGTACATATTCTAATACTACTGTGTCGGGTTTAGCTCCCTTCAATTCGTCTTTTATTGCTTTCTTCATCTCCTCTATGCTTGGCTTAGCTACCTTGATAATTTTCTTCTTCTCTTCCAAACCATTGTTAACTTTCTGTACTCTCTTCTCTACTTCTCGTTCCCTATTCTTTTTGTGGATATATGGGTAATGTGCTGCTATCTCTTCTCCGTTCTTTCTTCTGCTATTATTTCTTGAGTTCCTCTTAACTTCTTCCTTCTCAATTCCGTCGTTACATCGACTTCTGCTTGTTTTCCTGGTATCCTTAGCTACTTCCATCCGGTTCTTTCTCGTTTCTAATTCCTCAATCTCCTTCTCGATCTTTGCACACAATGCAGTTATCTCTTCCATTGTGGACATCTTGGAATCGCTGCCCTTATTCTCCCTTTCTTGCCTCGTCTCCGACTGGTTTTCATCTCTCAATCTTTTGAGACGTCTTACATAGTCTGTTGAATCATCCGACGATACAGACGATACATCAGACTTGTCATTATTCCCCTTGATACCTGTAACGCCCAGCACTTCCTGTGTTTCTGAGGTCCTTCCTGACTGATTCTCCAAAACCCGAGGATCTCTCTGTCATTTCTGGTTAACTATGATCCCTTCTGGCTCCGTGTCCTCATTCATCTCTTCCTTATCCGTTAGAAATCTCCTCTTATATTCCGCCAACGGAATATCATCCTCACTCTCCCAATCATCCATTAAAAATATCCTCTTATATTCCATAAACGGAATATCGTCCTCACTCTCCCAATCATCTAGCCCTTCTTGTCCTTCCTTCCCATCTGACTTCTCCCCATTTCTCAGCTTAACAGACTTACATCTTCTTCCATCGATCTCCCACTCGCTAATTTGTCGCTCTATATCTTCCTTTCTCTTTTCTATTTCTGACTTTGTTGTAGCTTTATTCCTACCCGTTTCCATTCCTACTCTAGTATTTAGGTTACTAAAAGGGTTTTCCATCATCGAATCGTCCTCTGGATTCTCTTCTTCATTACTAATATCCGGCGTCGTTACAAGGGTTGCTCTCCTTCCTTGTTTCTCTCTCTGTTCCGTACTGGGTTTTCTAATCCATGGTCTATAATCATCTCTTCGTAGTTGTTGAACGTGAGCCTTGGTTGTGTGGTTCAATTTCTCATTCCATATCGTATAATTAATTAAGGTTGTCTTCTCCTGAATAACTTAACCTTTTATCCAATGGTTATCGAACTTAGCGGGGCGTACCTGCTTCCTGTAATACACTCTATCGCCTGGTTGAAATTCTTGTAACTTAGCTTTTCTATCCGCACAACGGGCTAATCACCTGTTTGCCAAGTCACTTCGATTACATGTCCGCCCATGGGCCTTGTGCACTTGGGTACCCTCTACACCTCGTTTCACGGGGTAGAGGAGGTTCCGATTATGAGATGAGATGAGCTTTTCTATCCGCATAACGTTTTTGCTTCTCAAACTCCTTCTTTAAATGTTTTGTCACAAATTTAGACGCCTTGTGTTTTTCCTGTAATATAATCTCGGTGAATTCTTCTCCATAATATCGTTTCCTGCTCGATCGGAAAGGTGGGATCTCGCCCATACAGCAGATAAAACGGAGACATCCCCCTACTCTCATTTATATTGAACCTAATTGTTTCCATGGCTTGTGTCAAAAATAAATCCCAGTTCTCGATATTTCCCTGACTTATTTTACTGATGACATCATTTATGGTACCATGCATGCGTTCATTCATCCCATTTCCTTGTGGTCTATAGTAATTGGTGGTAATATGTTTTATTCCTAGTTGTTTTAACATCCCTTGAAATGGATTTCCCAAAAAACGCTCTTCCGTTATCTGTAAGAATGACTTCCGGACAGCCATGCCTCGGAATAACCTCAGTAACTAAGATCCGAGTAATCGTAAGTGAAGTCCCATCTTTAACAGCAAAACACTCTGGCCAACCGGTATAACAGTCCAAGAAGTGTAGTATCATGGAATTTCCTTCAGCTGTTCGTGGATACGGCCCAGATAAATCTATACTAATTTTCTGCATCGGATAATGGGGTCTATCCATCTCCTGAAGTGGACATTTGATGGGTTTCATTTTCCTCAACTTACAAGTCTCACAATTCCCCACATGTTCCGTTATCATTTTGTTCATACCTGGCCAGAAATATCTCCGCTTAATAACATCTAAAGTTTTATCTCTACCAACATGTCCATTGTCATCATGATATTGGTTTAAGATCATTTTTATCAACTGTTCTGGAATATACTTTCGCCACCTATTTTCATAGTCCTTCCCTGCATAATACACTTGTCCGTCCTCCGGCCATATAAAGAAGTTTTCTACTTCCTCAGGATTCTTTAACAATTTCTCCTTTATTTTCTTAAGTTTACGGTCCTTGTCCTGTTCCGTTACCATGTCAAATCTTTCCTGTCCATGGTTTAACCCTTCTTCTTCCTTTTTATTCGATCCTTTCATCCTTGTCGGCTGCTTTTTATCCCACTTCCTTTTTACAGCACTTTTTTGAAAGAATTTATCGCTAATATCTTCAGTTATTTTCTCAGAGTCCCCAACTACTTCTCCTTCACTTGGCGCATAATTAGTTCTAGACAACAGATCTGCACAAGTGTTCTTTTTCCCGGAAATGTGTTCTATCTATAGATTGTATTCCTGTAAATTCAAAGCCCACGTCTGTAATTTCCTAGAGTTTTCCTTCTGTTTTGACAGCCATGTCACTAATGGCTTGTGGTCTGTGCGTACAGTAAATTCTATTCCATGTAGGTAATAATCCAATTTTTGTACCGAATAATATATAGCATAGGCTTCTTTTTCCGTGGTTCCCCAATTCTTTTGAGATTGGCTAAACTTGTGTGACAAGAATACAATAGGCTTTTCATCGATTATATACGGCAAGATGTTGTCTTCTCCTGGATTATTCTCTTGTACTAGACATGCTCCAATCGTCGTGTCGGATGCATCCGTATACAGAATCATCTTCCCTTTTAATTCCGGGTGCACCAAAAATGGGATTTCCGTTAATGCTCTTTTCAATTCGTCCAACGCCTCTTGACACTTATCCGTCCAATTAAAACGAATATTCTTCCTAGTCAGATTGGACAAGGGTTCGGCTATCTCTGAAAAATTCGCTATATGTTTCCTAAAATATGCGAATGCTCCCAACACTCCGCGCGTTTCCCTAACATTTTTAGGCGGAGGTATCTCACGAATCGCCTGCACTTTCTCATCGTCCGGTCTCGTCCCATTTTTATCAATGATAAAGCCTAGATAGCGTATCTCCTTCTTCAAAAAAATCACACTTTTCCAACTTCAATTTAATGTTATGTTGTCTCAACCTTTCTAACACCCGTTCCACATGTTCCAAGTGATCTTCCTCTGATCCTGCCGTGTGGATTAATATGTCATCAATGTAGGCCATAGCATATCCTTGCATCCCTTGCAACACTTCATCTATTAGTCCCATATAAGTGGCCGGGCTCCCTTTTAACCCGAATGGTAAAACCCGCCAAGCAAAACTGCCCATGTGAGTACAAAAGGTACTCTTCTTTTTTGCGTCATTAGACATTGGTATACTCCAGAATCCAGATCTGGCATCCAAGGAAGTAAACCATTTCGAACCGCCCAGTGTACCCAATATGTCATCTATTCTGGGTAGAGGATATGTTACCGCCTTTGTGACTCTATTCAACGCCCGATAGTCACAACAGAAACGAAATGTCCCATCCTTTTTTTTTACTAGCACTACTGGGGAGGACCACTCCGATCGGGACCTTTCTATAATTCCTGCCTTCAACATGTCCTCAACAGCTCTTTCAATAACTGTCCTACTTCTGAGGGGTGTACGGTAGGGTCTGGAATGCACCGGTGGTTGCTGTTGATCTGTCTCAATCTCCATAACAACCGTCTGGGTCTGCGTCACTTCTGCATCGGATAACGCAAAGATATCCTAATGTTTTAACACAAATGTTTCTAACAATGCTCTATGTTCTTCCTCTGCCTTTAATTTCTTCCGCAATTCTTCTTCTCTAGCGCTAGACAGAACTTCCATCGAGCGTTGTTCTTCCCTTTGCCTTCTCCAGGAACTGCCTGTGTCGGTCATATTCTTTTTTTTCTCTAACTGATTTTGTTTAAGCGGTTTGTTAACCCCTTGATTCCACCCATAAGAGGTATCTCTCCATCCCTTGCGATTTCCGTAATTTCTTCGTTTACTGTTATCCTCCATTATGGCAATTAATCTAGTGTTTCGCATCCTTTCATTCTCTACTCTTCTTCTATCTCTCCATGGGTCTGCCTTCTTCTCTAGTCTCCCCCATTGCTCATTTCTAGATCTGATACCCACTTTATTGTTAAGTCTCCCTATAATACTACCTCGGGAAATTTGCGTAGTTTTACCAGAGGCATTCACCAGTAACAGAGACAATTCATTATGTCTTCCCAATTTCTGCATACCTTCTATTAAGGTTATTCCTGGCTCCTGTTCTATATCTCTGTCATTCATTTCTAATACTTCCACGGTGGTATATGGTCTGAAATACGCATTCAATTTCACCTTCTCTTGTACATAACTTATAGTGTGAGGAGGCAACACTATTGGTTTACCCAACCTTACCAAGGTGGCGATTTGTATATCGTTATCCACAGGTACAGAGCTTTTTCCTATCTCCATAAGATTTTTTTTATAATCCAATCGTACTCCAAATTTACTTAGGAAATCTCTGCCCAATATAATATTTCTATAGATGCCCTTTACTACTAGAAACTGATGCCCAATAACTTCGTCTCCTAACTTGAACTTCAAATCGATCTCCCTGTGACGTACGTCTAAGTATGACAAATGAATTTCCCTGACTCGATGGATGATAACAGAATATTGGCCTCTCATAACTTTAGAACCCCTGATCATCTGTTGTAACTGTAACCCGCATGCAGCATTTCCACGAGAATTTTACACGCTGGATCATTAATATGTAGCCTGCTATCTTCTGTGAACTTTGAGATCGCATGGCCTTTGATGGGAGATTAAAATCACGCCCACAACCATCTCTGAGAACGATTTATAGCAATCTTTTCCTTAACGCCGGCCCAAAAGAGGACGGGCCACAGACTCACTCCTGTTTCTAGAGCAATTAACAGCAGATCATTTTCTTACCTGGTTGTCACCCCGCCTGGTGGGAGTTGCCAAAGCTCTCAGAACAGTGGCACCATCAAAGACAGACAGATCTCAGAATTCAATCGCAGCGGTACACGATCTAAAGAATCAGGGAACTTTCAGCTCACGGAGTTAGCTTCTCGAGAAACTTTTCGCACCCTCATGCGAGCAAGCCTGAGACGGAAGAAAATCGGTAGACCGGGGAAAACGAAGGAATCGCAGCGGTTAACACAACGGCGAGGTACCTCGGATTCTGCTCAACTTCAAGAAAGGTGCGAAAACCTAACACGCCCTATTCAAGTTACATTCGAGAAGTATAAATAGGGAACTCCGAAAAACTGCATTTTATCGTTCGCTCTGACAGAATCCTAGTTTCACTAGCATAGTCGGATTACTGCTTGATTCCACCTACCTTCGTGACTATTGGAGTGTATTCTTTCTGCGCAGACGGTAATTTATACATTAGTTTCGAGTTGGCCACTCGAAAAGCAGCGGCTGGGAGACTTTTTCAGGCCATAAATCGTGGATTCCTCAGCAAGAAAGAGGTTGGTAAGAAAACGAAGATGGCTGTATACCGCTCCACCTATGTCCCAGTCTTGACATATGGATGCGAGTCGTGGGCAATGACTACAACCCACAAAAGCCAGATCCAAACCTCAGAAATGAGGTATCTGAGGAAAGTGGTTGAAGTAACAAGAAGAGACATGGTCCGCAACCAGACGATACGTCAAGGCCTAAAATCCCACCCGCTGCAGACCCAAATAGAACAGTCCCAACTGAGATGGTTTGGCCATGTCTGCAGAATGGGAGAAGATCGGCTACCACGACAAGCATGGGAAACAAAGAGCCAGGGATCCAGACCTCCAGGACGACCCAGAGTCCACTGGGAGGACAACATTAGACAATCTTTAAAGGACCGAGGACTAGAATGGAACCAGGCCAGGAAGAAGACAGCTGATAGAATGGTCTGGCGCTCTCTCTTCCAAACCTCTACACCTCACGGTAGAAGGGGAACGACTAAGTAAGTAAGTAATTTTCGAGTGATCAGTGGTCGAGTTATTTCAATTTATTTCAATGGATCGTGGTGTAAATTTAACCTTATTAAATAAACCCATTTTCAAAGTTCTAGTGCAAACTAATGTTACAGCTAAAAGTATTTCCTAATACAATTGACGCGTAAATTAATTTTGCAGATAGATAGATGTGCTTTAATTATTTTTAACTCACGGGAAGTTTTCCCGATTTGTTAATTGACGACGCTCATAAGTAAATAGGCTAACTGTAATTTATCGCGTGTCAGATTATAATATAATTTGTAATGCATTTCTTGTTTTGATTATCTTTCATTCAGAACAATCATTCAACCTGCATCCCAGCAATTATTAATTATATACAGAGTTCTGCCAACTCAATTCGATAACTCCAGTTACATATGAACTTTTTTTAAAGCTAAACTTGTGGCGACCTGTAATGGGCCCCGCTCCTCTGAATTTAACTGAGAATAAAGCCACACAAGAAAACACTTCGAAAATACTAGTTCATATAGAGTCCTTAAAGAAAACTGGAAGCAGAACATATTTTATTCACTGCCCCCTATTTGTGAAGAAAAAACATCGATCTACCTGAACTCTGTCTGTCCCGTATATTCAGTGGATTTTTCCTCTACACCCCCACCCCCCTTTTCTTGTCTTTGGGACCGGGTCTTGTCTGTTAGTAAATATAAACGGGAAACGGTGGATGGGATATGTCTCCTCAAAAACCCCCTCTTCCCTGGTTATATTTGTATTCTGTAACCTTTGATTTTTGACTGTAAATGTACAATTATTTGTGACTCCGTTATGATAATAAAGGTATTAATCTTTATTTGTGTTGGTTGTCGGTTGGCCTAAAACTCCAAACATTTCCATTTGTGTAGGCTGTATTCATGTACGTTGAGCGACAGAATCACCAAATCGGTGAGTGCGTCTGAGCGACTGGAACTGACAAACAATTGTTTGTTCAGAAGAGAGATAGGAATAGTCTGTGAGAAACAGATATTGTAATAAGAGACTGTCCTCGCTCTTCCCAGCGCCTGTGAATCTACTACCTCACTCTCCTAAATCCTTATTCTCACAGAGCCTTCAATATCACTTTACACTCTAAAGGGACCAATATTCATCAGCACCCTCTCAGATAAAAATTACGACAATATATGGTTAGCTCGTTCGAGATTCTGAACCTAGTTAAAATAGAGTGTGGTTGATTGTCTTTGTGAAGAAGGGTATAATCTTTAAAAGTATTACTTCCCCTAGACCAAGCCGTTCAGTATTTGGGCCAACCACACAATAATTAAGAAAGGTTTGTTTTTCCACAGGAACAGGCAGTTAGTGATAATAAAAGATTTGTCACCTTTGTATTCTCTGGCAGAGGGAATTATAAAAATTTTTGGTTATATAATTGCTGGGACTGCGTGATTGTTTTACAATCACTAAAGGTTATGAAGCGTTTGAGTTGAGCTAAGCTAAAGACGGATTGTTCTGATTTTTTAAAATTAAGTTAACTACATCTCATCTCAAAATTGTCTTCAGGGACGGAGTTTGTTGTTAGAGAATTAAAATTTTCTGGGAAATTTTTTTTGTTTCCTTTTAAATTGTTTTAATATAAATCTTTCTCTACTGTTAGTACGAGTAGATTCTTTTCTAGTGTAACTTACCAATTTAATTGGCATAGTTGCTTGCGTTACGAGTCTTAAGTGACAATAATAGCGGCGATAAGTTAACACACGAGGTCATTTAGTAATTTTTTTTTACTTTGGTTTTTCTCGTAGCGGCTTTGAGTTTTTTCCCCTTCTTGTTCCATCTTACTATTCTCTAGTCTTAGAAGCATCCAGTTCTTTGACAATGGCAGAGAGAATTAGGATAAGATCCCTTTTGAGGCAAGAGGCCAAGGACTCAGGACTAGACACAGAAGCTGCGAATCTGTTTATCAACCAGGAACTGCAAAGGTATGACGCGGAGAAAGAGAGGGCAGAAGCTAGGAAGAAAGAAGCGGACGATCGTCAATAGGAGCAGAAGAAAATTGAGGCAGAGATGGACGCCCGCAGGGAAAGAGAGAAGGAGAGACAACGCGAAGAGAGAGACAAGGAAAGACAGCATGAATTAGCGCTCAAGGCTTTAGAGAGTCGGAGTGCCTCTACTTCAAATAATGGAGAGCCGTCTTCGCCCCAGTCTCAAACAATGGATCTCTCCAGCACTCAGTCTGCCCAATTAACTGCGATGTCTTTTGCTTTAGAGTCTTTTCCTAGCCCTAACGAAAAAATTGACAGCTACCTAGAAAAATTCGAAAGGCTCGCAAATCTGTACGGGTTAGAGAGTTTCCGCTGGGCACTTAAACTCTCAACGTCACTAAAAGCGAATGCTTATGACGTATACACAAAGCTGGGACCGAACCAACATGATTACGACATGCTTAAGAAGGCCTTGCTAGAGCGGTTCGAAATGACCGCCCGAAAATTTCTGCAAATGTTCAGAAACAGCCGAAAAGAGAGCACGGAAACATTCCCCCAATTCTCTTCACGTCTCACGGGCTATTTGACAAAGTGCATTGAATTATCTGACCTACCTCTTACATATGAGGGACTACTTGAACTTGTTCTTGTGGAACAGATAAAGGCAACTTTGTCAAACGAAACCCGTAGATTTTTGGCTGAACAGGGCGCAGTCAGGCTTGAGGACATACTCAATAAGGCCGAACGCTATACCAATGCAATAGCCGAGCTTCCCAGCACTAAACGTAAACCCACAGATGAGCCATCTCGTAAACAAAATCTAGAGCAGTCATCCTATTCTCTAATTCCTCTCAGAATTATAACCAACGAGAAAATAATACCCAGAGACCTCCCCAGGAAAAATCGAAATTCTACAAAACCCGATACCCCCCAACAACAATTCTGATCAACCCACCAAGCCTACGTGGCAGCGCGGCCACCAAGGTCAAGGAAAAGGCAAGACCCCTACACCAGGAACGTCTGATCAGGGCAAACAAACCGGTCCAAACCGCGTTGGATGTTTGCATACAGCCTCGAGAGGTAGAGTCAATGTCAGTGATTCTCAACCTGAGGGGGACCGACCCTCAACTCGAGGAACTGTAATTTTGAATGGTACCTCAACTACTTGTCTCTTTGACACTGGACTAAGCTTTAGCTGTATTGTTGCTAGACACCTAGTCAAACCAGGTCAGGAGACAGAGGAAACCGTCAAACTTAGTGGAGTTTTCAGGAGTGATGCACCCAGGACGCTTCCTATCGCACTGGTAGAAATACACTCTGACTTTGTCAGAGGAGTTATAAAAGCGGCCATTATGAATGATCCTATCTACCCAGTTATCCTGGGATGCAGATATGTGTTTATTAGGAGACCAAAGGAGCCGATTGTGGCAGCGGTAACCACAAGAGGGCAAGCCAAGAAGGAGAGGGAGCCTGCGCCAAATTTGTTGCCGAACGAACTGAAGGAGGCGCAACAAAAGGACCCTACTCTAGAGCTCTGCTTTAAAAAACTGCCCATGGCTAAGGACCCCAGACACAACGGAGACATCTTTTCTAAGGATGGCGTATTGTATCGTAGAACGGGCAACCCGGACACGGGGAATAACCAGCTCCTAGTACCGACGCAGTACCGAAGCCAGATCTTAGAGATGGGGCACTCTCTTCCCTTTAGCGGACATATGGGACAAAACGCCACTATTCAGCGAATAAAAACCCACTATTGGTGGCCAGGAATGAACTCTGACATTATCAGGTATGTGAAATCCTGCGCCCAGTGCCAACGGGTAGCACCCAAGCACTTGACACCCCCAGTACCCATGGGGCAAATGCCAATAGTAGGGACTCCATTTGAACGGGTTGCTGTCGACATCATTGGACCCCTGGAAAGGACCAAAAGAAAGCACAGGTTCATCCTTACTTTAGTCGACACTTGCACAATGTGGGCCGAAGCTGTACCGCTAACATGCATAGATTCCAAGCATGTGCAGAAGCCCTCGTGCAAATCTTTACACGGTTGGGATTCCCTCAACAAGTTTTGACGGACAATGGATCCCAATTCCGTAGCCTGTTAATGGAGGAGATCTTTAAGATCTTGAGGGCCAAACATATCCACACAAGTCCCTACCATCCGGCCGGAAATGGGCTCGTGGAACGTTTTAATGGCAGCCTCACCACCATGTTACGTAAGCTGGGTCAGGAGAAACCGGAAGACTGGGACCTATATATATCGGCTGCCTTATTCGCCTACCGAGAGGTTCCCCAAGCGTCTACGGGATTCCCGCCTGCTACACTTTTATTTGGCAGACCTATAAAGGGGCCATTAGAAGCCTTACTTCGGTCCCTGACAGACCAAAAGGCTGACGAGACAGTCGTCTCTGCAAGCAAGTATGTATCTGAGCTCAAGGAAAGGCTAAAGCTAGGATGGGATCTAGCTACAACCAACCTTACGAAAGCCCGCGCTAAACATGCTAAAAGATACAACAAAGCTGCAAAAGAGAGAGAGCTCCAACCAGGGGAGAAAGTTTTGTTGCTACTCCCAACCGGAAGCAATAAACTTCGCATCGGATGGCAAGGGCCGTTTACCGTCCTTAAAAAGATCTCACGTACTAATTACAAGATCTCCATTAAAGGAAAGGAGAAGGTCTTCCATATAAATCTGCTCAAGAAATATCTGGAAAGACCAGTGCCATCCTCCGAGCATCTCCTGGCTGTCGCCATAGCAACGGAAGACGAGGAAGATGATGATGGTTGCATGGAGTACCCATTGCAACCCACAGAATCCTTTAAAGATGTCAAGTTCGGCGACAATCTCTCACCAGAACAACAAACAGAAACCAGGGCGCTACTACAGCAGTACAGTGCAGTCTTAACGGATGTACCTGGTCGAACAAATCTCATCGAATTTGACATGAAATTAACAAACGAGACCCCTGTTCGAACCAGAGTATACCCCATTCCGTACGCCAAAGCTGATGCACTTCGCGGAGAAATAGACAAGCTGCGTCAGGCAGGAATTATCAGCGAGTCTACATCTCCTTACAGTTCGAGTGTAGTGCTGTTGCAGAAGCCCAATAAGGAAGTTCGGCTGTGTATTGATTACCGGTTGCTAAACGCTGTAACGGAATTCCAGCCTGAACCGCTCCAAACTGCTTCTGAGTTGTTCACCAAGCTCAGCAAGGCAACAATTTTCTCCAAGATTGACCTCAGTAAAGGTTATTATCAAATACCAGTCAAGGAGGAAGTTAAACCTTTGCTAGCTTTCAGCACTAGTGAAGGACATTACACATTTAATGTGATGCCGTTCGGACTGCATAACGCACCAGGAGTGTTTACCAGGATGATGAGAAAGCTTTTAGAACCCTTGCAAAGTCCCCACATCCATAATTTCATGGACGACATCTTAATTGCATCGGAATCCTACGAAGAACATATTGCTACAGTCGCTATGCTCCTTAGGAGACTACAGGAAACTGGTCTCACAGCCAGACCTAGCAAATGTCTCATCGCATTTGAAAAGCTGGACTTCCTGGGGCACACTATTTCTCACGGCTGTAGTTGGCCTATTAAGAAGAACGTGGAGAAAATAGTGGCAGCAAAAAGACCCCGAACAAAGAAAGACATCAGGTCATTCTTATCACTATGCGCTTACTATCAGAAATACATCCAGAACTTCAACGGACTGACAGCACCTCTGACTGACCTCACCAAGAAAGGTTGTCCTGATAAGGTCATGTGGAATCAAAAGTGCGAACATGCATACAGCACTTTGAAAGGACAGTTGTCGGCATACCCCATCCTAAGGTTACCTGACCTTAAGAAACCTTTCATACTGAGAGTTGATGCGTCAGGTCAGGGCATCGGGTCAACATTGCTGCAAGCCGAGGACAGTGACCCGAACATGCTATTCCCAGTAGCTTACGGCAGTCGGAAACTGAATAAAGCGGAACGCAACTACAGTGTCGTTGAAAGAGAATGTCTCGCTCTGATTCATGGCATCAGACGCCATCATGAGTTTCTGTATGGTACTTCTTTCACGGTGCAAACAGACCATGCTCCACTAGCTTTCCTGGGTGCCAATAAGGAATTCAACGCAAGGATAATGCGTTGGGCCTTGCTATTGAGTGTTTATTCCTTCAAAGTGGAATATATTCCAGGAAAACAGAATGTCGGAGCTGACTTCTTGAGTAGAAACTGGACCACGGAGGAAGAGGAGAAAATCGACGATGCCAATCATCCTAAAGCTACCGATCAGGGCAGCTTCATTGTCATAAATGAAACATGAAAACGAGTTTCCATGTCTCAAAAGTGGGGACGATTGTGACGTACGTCTAAGTATGACAAATGAATTTCCCTGACTCGATGGATGATAACAGAATATTGGCCTCTCATAACTTTAGAACCCCTGATCATCTGTTGTAACTGTAACCCGCATGCAGCATTTCCACGAGAATTTTACACGCTGGATCATTAATATGTAGCCTGCTATCTTCTGTGAACTTTGAGATCGCATGGCCTTTGATGGGAGATTAAAATCACGCCCACAACCATCTCTGAGAACGATTTATAGCAATCTTTTCCTTAACGCCGGCCCAAAAGAGGACGGGCCACAGACTCACTCCTGTTTCTAGAGCAATTAACAGCAGATCATTTTCTTACCTGGTTGTCACCCCGCCTGGTGGGAGTTGCCAAAGCTCTCAGAACAGTGGCACCATCAAAGACAGACAGATCTCAGAATTCAATCGCAGCGGTACACGATCTAAAGAATCAGGGAACTTTCAGCTCACGGAGTTAGCTTCTCGAGAAACTTTTCGCACCCTCATGCGAGCAAGCCTGAGACGGAAGAAAATCGGTAGACCGGGGAAAACGAAGGAATCGCAGCGGTTAACACAACGGCGAGGTACCTCGGATTCTGCTCAACTTCAAGAAAGGTGCGAAAACCTAACACGCCCTATTCAAGTTACATTCGAGAAGTATAAATAGAGAACTCCGAAAAACTGCATTTTATCGTTCGCTTTGACAGAATCCTAGTTTCACTAGCATAGTCAGATTACTGCTTGATTCCACCTACCTTCGTGACTATTGGAATGTATTCTTTCTGCGCAGACGGTAATTTATACATTAGTTTCGAGTGATCAGTGGTCGAGTTATTTCAATTTATTTCAATGGATTGTGGTGTAAATTTAACCTTATTAAATAAACCCATTTTCAAAGTTCTAGTGCAAACTAATGTTACAGCTAAAAGTATTTCCTAATACAATTGACGCGTAAATTAATTTTGCAGATAGATAGATGTGCTTTAATTATTTTTAACTCACGGGAAGTTTTCCCGATTTGTTAATTGACGACGCTCATAAGTAAATAGGTTAACTGTAATTTATCGCGTGTCAGATTATAATATAATTTGTAATGCATTTCTTGTTTTGATTATCTTTCATTCAGAACGATCATTCAACCTGCATCCCAGCAATTATTAATTATATACAGAGTTCTGCCAACTCAATTCGATAACTCCAGTTACATATGAACTTTTTTTTAAAGCTAAACTTGTGGCGACCTGTAATGGGCCCCGCTCCTCTGAATTTAACTGAGAATAAAGCCACACAAGAAAACACTTCGAAAATACTAGTTCATATAGAGTCCTTAAAGAAAACTGGAAGCAGAACATATTTTATTCACTGCCCCCTATTTGTGAAGAAAAAACATCGATCTACCTGAACTCTGTCTGTCACGTATATTCAGTGGATTTTTCCTCTACACCCCCCCCCCCCCCCCTTTTCTTGTCTTTGGGACCGGGTCTTGTCTGTTAGTAAATATAAACGGGAAACGGTGGATGGGATATTTCTCCTCAAAAACCCCCTCTTCCCTGGTTATATTTGTATTCTGTAACCTTTGATTTTTGACTGTAAATGTACAATTATTTGTGACTCCGTTATGATAATAAAGAGACTGTCCTCGCTCTTCCCAGCGCCTGTGAATCTACTACCTCACTCTCCTAAATCCTTATTCTCACAGAGCCTTCAATATCACTTTACACTCTAAAGGGACCAATATTCATCAGCACCCTCTCAGATAAAAATTACGACACTCCCCAATAACTAATAACGCCTCCCTCGATACTGACTCTAAATTTACGCTTCTGTGCCTCAGTTTCACTCTACCCCCAATTATTTTGTAGAATTCTTCTCTTATAATAGAATAGCAAGCCCCACTATCTATAAGTGCACGAAACTTCTGTCTTCCTACTTAAATTAAACATGAACTTGGATCATCATTTAATTTTTTTCTCCCTTGTACAATTTTCTTTTTAAAGTCTTTTGTATTCTCTACCTGGTCAATACTGGTTCGTATTTTCTTACTGATTCCTGCCCTCTTTGTATTCCAGTTCCTATTTCTATTTCTAAGGTGAGGCCTCATTGGTTGTATATTTTTTTTTCTTCACTCAGTCCCGCCTCTCGCACTGAGTGGACTTCAAGTTTCCCTGCTGCCTTGCTCTACTCCTCTCAACAGGAGTATTACCTCTAATGGTTCCCGTTTGACCTATGTTCATTTGCCTATATCGTCCTTCACCTTGCGGGGGAGCATAGTTTTCCGGATACGTCCGCTGAGGTCTTCTCGAGATAGCCTCTCCTATTCTCGGTCTGGTCAATCTTCCCCTCTCCTCATCTCTCCTTCTATCTACGCTAGGCGACATATTTTGCCTACTGTAATCCCATCCTGGATTTCTACCTCTGTAGTATACCTGTGGTCGTACTCTTCATCCACAACCCCTCCATGTCTGTATTCAATACCTCTTGAGACTTGTCTGAACCCCACCGGAGCAGCTGTCTCATCTATTTTCCTATGATTTCTGTCTTCCCTCAACTCATTTCGTTGCCCGATATGACTCTCCAATCTTCGCTTCTTACACACAGCTGCTAAATGTCCCTTGGCATTACACAAATAACATCGTTTCTCCTCTGCCATCTGTATGATTCCTCTCCCGGGTTCTCTGTCATTGCCATCTCCGTACTGCCTGCTCTGGTGGCCAAGATAATCCCTTCCTCTTGGTCCATCGCTAACTGCCTGTCCAGTCCACTGAGCTTCATTTCCCTTCCAATTCGTTTCTTCATGGGTGTTCCCTGACCTTAGCTGGAACCTCTTCATCAAGTTTTCTTCCGACAAGGCCAATCGTATAGCCTCATTCAAGGTTCTGGGATTCTTTCTCAAGAGAAGCAATCTCATTCTGTCCTTATGTAATGCATCGATAAAAAATACCAACCAACTGCTCTTCAATCTCCGGACTCCGTATATCCTGTTCCCTAAAAACCTCTTCTGCCAGATTTTTTTAATCTATCACTGAACAACTGGACTGATTCCCCCGACTCTTGTTTTACTTGCCTAAGCAGTCCCCATAGATAATGTTGGTCCACCGACTCCCCGTATCTATTCAACAATCCCCTCTTCAACTCTTCCTATGGTTCCTGAGGTTCCTTTTCAAACCTTCTTCTCAAAAAGTCATTTAACAAATCGTCACTAGTTAAAAAGGCCAATCTTTTCTTTTCTCCTTCGGTGGTCCCTATGGAGTAAGCATATTTCTCTATTTTTGCAATCCACTTTTTACAACCTCCTGCTTCTCCTCTATAGGTCTCGATGCTTTGTCGCAAACCAGTCTGCCTGTTTTCCATGCTCCACCTTCCCAGGGCGTTCGTAACATGTAACAAGGCCAGCGTATTTGTGTCCAATCCTTGTTCTACCGCCATTTTCCAACAATATAATCTTCTTATTCTTCTTACTTTTAGTCGATACTCCTACTTACTAATACTTCTCACTCCACCTTTTACATATTTTACCGTGAACAATATAATAATTTTTCCTTTAAATATACAATGTCTCACTGAAGGGAAATATTGTTACACAAAACTAATTTAACTAAGTAAGTTAACTGGTCAGTCCTTGAGTTAGGCCCTTGCTACTATGTTTTTGAATTCTTTGATTATCTTTTTGATTTGCAAACCAGGTTTCACGTTTTCGGGAATTTTTCTTGATTGTAGACAGTTTCACGTTTCAGGATCTCTTGACTGTAGACCATTTCACGTTTCAGGATCTCTTGATTGAAGACAGTTTCACGTTTCAGGATCTTTTTATTGTAGACAGTTTCACGTTACATGATCTCTTGATTGTAGACAGCTTCACGTTACAGGATCTCTTGATTGTAGACAGTTTCACGTTTCAGTATCTCTTGACTGTAGACAATTTCACGTTTCAGTATCTCTTGATTGTAGACAGTTTCACGTTTCAGGATCTTTTGATTGTAGACAGTTTCACGTTACAGGATCTCTTGATTGTAGACAGTTTCACGTTACAGTATCTCTTGATTGTAGACAGTTTCACGTTACAGTATCTCTTGATTGTAGACAGTTTCACGTTACAGTATCTCTTGATTGTAGACAGTTTCACGTTTCAGGATCTTTTGATTGTAGACAGTTTCACGTTTCAGGATCTCTTGACTGTAGACAATTTCACGTTTCAGTATCTCTTGATTGTAGACAGTTTCACGTTTCAGGATCTTTTGATTGTAGACAGTTTCACGTTACATGATCTCTTGATTGTAGACAGTTTCACGTTACAGGATCTCTTGATTGTAGACAGTTTCACGTTACAGGATCTCTTGATTGTAGACAGTTTCACGTTGCAGGATCTCTTGATTGTAGACAGTTTCACGTTTCAGTATCTCTTGACTGTAGACAGTTTCACGTTTCGGGATCTCTTGACTGTAGACAATTTCACGTTTCAGGATCTTTTGATTGTAGACAGTTTCACGTTTCAGGATCTTTTGATTGTAGACAGTTTCACGTTACAGGATTTCTTGATTGTAGACAGTTTCACGTTACAGTATCCACGACAATCCAGACGGATCCGAATCCTGGTCACTGGGACCAAACCCAACACCACCACCTGTCACAGCTTTCCTTTTACATGCTGCCTTAACCTCAGCAAGTCCGGAATCCTGGACTACCCGTCACAGGACCCCGTAGTCGATATGTTTGGCCCGTGGTTTGGGTGATCGTATAGTGGTTCGTTGTGATCGTATGGTGGTTCGATGTTGTGGTGGACAGTGGTGGGTGGGTGGAGAGTCTAGTTTTTTTCAACCTCAACCTTTTAGACCAATGAATTAAACATTTCAACCGAACAGGCACACAGCGAAGATAAAAGATAAAAGATAACGATTTTTTTTATTTAGCTCCGGTTTAAATTTTAGTTCGCTTTCACAGTCTGACCGATTCTTTCTCACTTTTTGACTAGCATTCATTTTATAGGGTGCTCTCTCTTCGAAATCTTTGGGACAGACGTTCGTCTTTAATATCATAAGTTGACACCCAAGTCACCTTGAGCCTTCCTTCGTCTCTGGCGCTCTGCATCAGTAAAACGGACTTACCCCTTCTATTATATGGGTCTTTTGGTTCAAGATGTTGGATTTCATGTTCGTGAACCAAGCGGCTATAGCAGGTTTGATTATTATCTGATTCTTGTCCTCAGTTCTTTCATTTTCTTTCTTGATCTTATCTTCTGACTAGATGGGATGCCCTTCTGGTTCACCCTTCATCTTGGGAACTCTGTGTCGTCATCCTCTGTCCGTATGACGTGGTTGGTCTCTCGAATCCTTTGCCTTTTCGCAACCCGTATCGAGAGTACCTTTTCTCCATATAGTCGGTCCATTATTCTTTTTTATTTCGTCATATCGACCCGTATGTCACTGCTCCTGTGACACTATAATAATAGCCCCTTCAGTCATAACTGACTATGGGAATGCGCCCCTGAGGTGACAGCCCTCAGCTGCTTATTTTCCTGGTGCTCCTTTCGACGTTTTCTTCCCTCCTCTGCTTGTTGTGTGAGCCTCTCTTCGCCCAATCTGAGTTGGCACCGTAAATAGCATCGCCACTTAGTGCGATCGGCAGCTTCATCCTCTCATGTTGCTGGATCCATGTCCAGTGCCCTCATATATCTCTTGCACACATCTTTGAACCGTCGCCCAACTGTTCTTTTGCCATCTGCTAATTGTCAGTAGAAGATATCTTTTGGTATGCGACCATCTTCGATGCGGCGAACATGGCCAAGCCAGCGAAGTCTGCGCTGTCTAAGCAGTGTATACATACTTCGAAGGCCAGCACGTGACAACACCTCGACATTAGTCACTTTATCTTTCCACGAGATGCCGAGGATGCGGCGTAGACACCGTAAATGGAAGGTATTGAGCCTTCTTTCTTGCTTAGCATAGGTCGTCCAGGTCTCGCTGCCATATAGGAGTGTGCTGGTGACGCAGGCATTATATACTGCAGCTTTGGTCTTCATTGTGAGTTTGGAGTTTCCCCAAACACGCGATGTAAGGCGGGCAAAGGTAGCTGCAGCTTTGCCAATGCGGCTGTCGATTTCTATATCCAGTGAGAGTTTGTCATTGATGGTAGACCCTAGGTATGTGAAGTGGTGCACCACTGCCAATTCATAGTTATCGATAGTGATAACTGGTGCAGCACCCGCATCCTGACTCAGCACATTCGTTTTCTTTAGACTTATTGTGAGGCCAAAGTCCTTTCATGCTTTAATGAATCGATTCATCAAGTTCTGAAGCTCCTGTTGGCTTTGAGTGACGACTGCAGCATCATCAGCGAACAACAAGTCTCTTATAGTGACCCTTCTGATTTTTGTTTTTGCCTTCAGCTTTGAAAGATTAAACAGACGGCCATCTGACCTAGTGTGAAGGCATATTCCTTCAGTTGCATCTCTGAAAGCATGTTTCAAGAGTAGGGCAAAGAAGATCCCGAAGAGGGTCGGAGCCAGAACATAGCCTTGTTTAACGCCACTTCGTATATCAAAGGGCTGTGACGTGCTTCCAGCATATTGGACTGTTCCCTTCATGTCGTCATGGAATGACTTTATCATTTCCAGCATTTTAGAAAGGCAGCCTATTTTCAGGAGGATTTTGAAGAGTCCATCCCTACTAACCAGGTCAAATGCTTTTGTGAGGTCTATAAAGGCGATATATAAAGGCCTTTTCTGCTCTCTTGATTTTTCCTGAAGCTGGCGGACAGAGAAGATCATGTCTGTTGTTGATCTACCAGCTCGGAATCCACACTGTGACTCAGGATATATGCGCTCAGCTAACTTGTGTAGTCGCATTAAGATGAATTTGGCAAAAACCTTAGCAACAATACTAAGAAGAGAGATGCCTCTGTAGTTATAGCAATCACTTCTGTCTCCTTTATTTTTATACAGTGTTACGATCCTGGCATCTCGCATGTCTTGAGGAATAGTTGTCTCTTCCCAGCACTGGCACAGCATCCTATGCAGGGGATGTAATAGCGTGCTCTTACAGCATTTGATTAAATCAGGAGGAATCCCATCACTGCCTGGTGCTTTGTCAGAGGCCAAGTTATCAATGGCCTTGCTGAGTTCCTCTAATGTTGGTTCGGCATCCAGCTTCTCCATAGTTGACAGACATTTGACAGCTTCAAGGGCTGCAGGCGTAACGGTATTTTCTCTAGCGTAAAACTCAGAGTAGTGCTCGACCCACCTCTCCATCTGCTTACCCTTATCGGTTAGCTTCTCTCCGCTGATGGTTTTTAGCGGTGCCGTCTTACTTTTTTGGGTGCCAAGTGCTTTCTTTATACCGTCATACATTTGTTTAATGCTGCCTGTTTGCGCTGTGATCTGGATGCTCTCACTGAGCTGGAGCCAATAGTCATTTGCACAGCGTCGAGCAGTTTGTTGAACTTTGCTTCTCGTAGCCTTCAGGATCTGTAGGGTTCTAGCACTCGGTGAACGTTTGTATTCATTCATAGCACTGCGCTTAGCTTTAATGACAGGTGCCATCACATCTGATGAAGCATCAAACCAGTCATTTGACTTTGCCGTTTTCTTACCAAAGGTGGCAAGTGCAGTACTTTGAATGGTGTTCCGTAGATGCTCCCAGTTCTCTGTAATAGTATTACCATGCTGAGGGCTACTGAGCACTTTCTTGAAGGTCGCAGTAAATTGAGTGATCATGACAGGGTCTGACATCTTGCTGGTATCAATGCGTGGTTTCCCTTCATGTCTGACACAATAGAGTTTTCTTGGTTGTGCTCTTAATTTGCAGCAAACCAAGGAGTGATCTGTATCACAGTCTGCACTATGGTACGAGCGCGTGGAGAGCACAGACCTGAGAAGTGGCCTTCTGACGAGAATCAGGTCCAGTTGGTGCCAGTGCTTGGATCGTGGGTGTCTCCATGACACCTTATGCTGGGGTTTTGTCTGAAAGTATGTGTTGGTCACGCAGAGGTTATGGTGGACACACAACTCTAAGAGCCGTTGTCCATTTTCATTCATCTTGCCAATACCAAACCTGCCCAGACATGAAGGCCATGAAACATTATCGGCACTCCCTCTAGCGTTAAAATCACCAAAGAGAACAAGCTGTTCTTGCCTAGGTATGCTTTTGATGACTGCTGCTAGATTCTCGTAGAATTCATCTTTAGCTTCTGAGGCAGAGTACAGAGTAGGAGCATACACACTGACAAGGGTGATGGGACCTTTGCTAGTTTGCAGGCGGAGCGTTAACAGGCGTTCTGATCCATTCTCGCCTGGTTCAACCATTTTAGTTAGCGATTTTTTGACCGCAAAACCTACTCCGTGTTCTCTAGCTTTATTAAGATCTTTCACTTGCCAATAAAATGTGTAGTCCTTCTCGCTCACCGTTCCAGAGCCCGCCAGGCGCCTTTCGTGGAGTGCAACTATATCCACCTGAAGTCGTTTAAGCTCATCATTAATTATGGCTGTCTTCCTTACATCGTTTACGTCCTGTAGGTTTTCGGATAGTCCAGTCAACATAGTTCGGACGTTCCAGCATCCCAATCTGAGAGTTTGCTTATTTCTATTATTCTGATAATTGCTTGGTGCTAAATTTTCTGTCCACCGTTCGGGTTTGACCCTAATCCCCATGCACCCAATGGGGAAAGCAGACAGTGGCGGGACAACACCTTATTGACTGGGGGCTGCCCAGCTTGAAGCGGGCGGTAGCTGTCCAGTGAGATCCTAGAACCTCTCCGACTGTCGGAAGTAGCCCCTGGCGCCATGCCCTACGCCAATTGGGCAAAATGCTTATAACCGGTAACTGCTACTTCCCGTGTTTTGCCGACACCTATAGGGTGAAGCTGGAGTGTCCTCTCCAGGGCGCGAGCTTGGGCACAGTTATATGGAGATCAAGCTGAAGCAAACAGTCCAGTTGGTAATTCCTACCTACTGAGACGCCCAGGAGAAGTCCAAGCAGATAAGTGTACTTAAAACCTAGGCCAAAGTCAGAATTCACTTTTCCAAGAAATAGCTGTCACCGCTGGTCTGGGTGATTTTGAGACTGGTCCAAGAAGGCACCAATTAGTAAAAACGTGTCACCGCTGGTGGTGAACGAACTAGGTGACAGATGGCAGGCCTAGTTGTCGTATCTTCAAGTTGTCAATTTTATCTTTTGACCTATCTTCCAAGTCAGAGTATATCTTAGTACTGGCCATCACCGCCAGAGTTGACTATTCCTGGATGATATATATCTCAAACTTCCAACCTTAAACTCGTTCCATCCCTTCTATGTTGTTACTTAGTGACACTTCGTATAGTGGTTATTCCCTGATGTCTAGTATCCTGTTTACTCTTTCTTCAACAACCTTTTAGAGACTAAACCCAACTTGAGAGGTGTGTCATCAAAACAAATGTTTTATTTACATATCAAAATTCCATCATAATAGGAGGCATGTGGTACAAATTCCAGATACAAACATTTCTTAACTGCCTCTTGTATGGCCTATTCCTCCTGGGCACACACACACACATATATATATATATATATATATATATATATATATATATATATATATATATTATATATATATATATATATATATATATATATATATATATATATATATACATAGCTCTCTGCCTGAGAACATTTTCAGGTATAGTTTATTCATATTTTCTTCCTTTAATGCTATCTTATTTATTCTGGCTTCTCCCAAGCCCTTCATCAACTCTTTCCTGAGTTTGTTTCTCTCCTCCACTAATCCTGTCAGGTTTATCTCATATTAATCATAATACAATCATTTTATAATTCATATATGCCAATCAACACATTGGGTACACCTGTTGCAATATCCACATACTTATATGTCTGTGGCCTAATGGATATGAACGCAGTTTCATAATCCAGATATACCAGGTTCGAAACCTGCTGCAGGCGGTTTGGTAGCAGATCGCTTTGTGTGAATTTTTAACAATGGTATAAGCGCCGTACCGTTCAGAAAGCAATGGCAAACTACTGAATGAAAAAAATTGCCTAGAAAAATCAAAAACAGCCAATAAAAGCTGGGTTGATTGCCACGTCCTGTAAAGGATAAGCAACTAACTTTATACCTGCTAGAGCGCACATGATTCATCTTGTAAATGAAATCACCCTTCAACTCCTTACTCGTCTTACTTATAGCAGACTATATCTCAAAGTTCATTATGCAATAGCCCAGTACGGCTATCAGATCAATTTTCTTCTGTAAATCTTCTCAGATGCTTACTTAGTCTTAAGTTATCGAACTCATAGTCAATTTTGTAGCTTCAGCCTCATTTCTTGTTATCATGCGTTTGCTTAGTTGTAAGCGTCGTTAACCTTGCAATACTTTATCTCAGCTTCTGAAATCATTCTTATACTACTTCAATGTCTATCAAGTATGTGAGTAAAGGACCTACTTACTTTGGTTTCACAGAATCCTCACAACACTCATATTGCTTACTATCACACCTTAACGCTAAGCTTATACTTTAATTGTCGTAAATTTATTTTGAGAGAAAAGAGTCTTAGAAATAGTGGTCCGGTTTAGAGTGGAAAATGATGATGGAAAGCTCAGTGATAGAAAATGTAGATATTAAATAGTTGCTTCACAGCGGGCTGGAGGAGAGTAAAGACAGACTTATTTACGACAAATCGCTCCTCTCAATCTTCTCTTCCGCTCTCCTGGTCAAACAATTATTTGCCAGTTTTCCAGACTCGCATCTGCGCGCACACCGATTTGGTGTTTTTCACACACACAGACAATGTAGATACAAACTATATTAAACGAATAGGGGAAATGTTGGGCTTTGGGTATATCCAACACACAGACCTAAATGAGTTTATGTGATTTTATTCACTTTAAACATCAATCACTAACAAATATCAGGTATTACATAAATTATCATAAGTACACAAATGCAAATAACAAGTTTGGGAGGGGTGAAGAAGATTGGTATCGACTAAGCCCTTCCCGCTTATTAGACAAAGATAAACCCAGTCCAGAGATAGATAATATCAGGAACATAGGTACGTTAACCTAACAGTGAAGTTAATTACTCTGAAAGAGGTTTCACCAAATTTAGGTATAGGTGATAGAAAAAAACCTGTTCTTCCCAGCTGTTCTTCCCTTTACTAAGCGAATGGAAAGGAGGGGGGGGGTTTAAACAGAGTTAACCAATTAGCAACTCCCCCTTAAAGAAACAATGCAGGCAATACAGAAAAATTATTTTACTAGGCAAGAAAGTTAACAACAGGTTTACAAAAGAAAACGATTAAATTTCCTGTCATTCATACACACGCGTGAGGATCCACACTCATATACTCACACACTTACCGAATGCAGCCTCAGACGATCCATAAAAGTATATAAAAACAGCAAGTATTCTTTGACATATGACCTGTCTAGTCCTTCGATGTCCCGCCCCAGATGTTTGCGAGGGTTTGTTGGTAACAAATATTCTCACTTATCGCAAGACTTGAAGACTAAGAGTTCTCGTGTTTTTATTATATATATATAAAGGAGTCTATGGGATGGCACTAACACAGTTCGGCACAGGGGTGAAAATGAAGTGGTCTCTTTTAATCCTCCGCTATAGTAAAATTCCTTCAATGCGTGATGATAGTTTTATTAAATCCAATTGAGGAAAAACTAGGCTCATTCACAGTCAGGAAAATATGTACTCTCTCACAGTAAACAGTAAATATGATATCGCTACTGGCGATGATTACCTTCCAGTTTATCTTACAGGTTTGTAAGGGTAATTTGATGATTATTCTTTAAAAATGTTCTTGGGTGGGCTTTATTTCATTTAATTCTGACAGCTAGGTCGCAAAAGGACCGCCACAAGATTATATTTTAAAAGAAATGTTTCTTCAATATGACTGGAAGTTTATAGGATGATTTCTTTATTTCTTTCTTTATTTAGCTGGGACCGCAGGTACGATCACTCTGTGTGAAAGAAAAAAGACATGTAACATACCGAAAAATCAAGCGCGATAAATTTCCCGTTAAGCCTATAATACACTCGAGTATTTAATTATGTATTTAATAAACACTGCGCGAATTCTAGTGGTTAAAACACACATCTATAAAACTAGGACTTAACTGAATTTATTAATTATAAATTCCTTCGCGACTTAAAAAGTTAATTTAAGCATCTATTATCTTTTGAAATAATATAATAGATAGATCATTATATTTACAACTGGAACTATTGAGATGGTTTAATTTAATAGATTTAAATTAACACAAACTCCATTGAAATAGAATGACTGAACTAGACCACTGATCACTTTACACAATATATTACCGCTTTGCACAGAATAGAAAACACTGCAAATATATATATAAAATCCAGGGGAAAATCTATAACAAGATTTCAATAAAGCTAGTGCTTCTGTAAAGGTCTGGCCAGCGAGTGATAACGTGTCTAGTCTTCATGGTCTATTTAGCTAAAATGGAATGTAAGTTGAGTGGGACATGATAAACTTGACAACTTATTTGATCTCACGAACTTTTGGGGATCTGACCGCCAAATCAAGAGAAGAAGCCGCCCCCTGGTCTTCGTATCTCCGTTCGCTGCTGCCGTTTCGGCTTTCCCCCGTTCGCTCGGTTCTGCGTTTGACACCGAGACGCGAAAATAGCGGCAAGCAACTGCGTCTCGTATCAGGGACCACTACTGTCTTTGATAACGCCGATAGTCTCCCCTGAAATCCCTCAGTCTGTCTCTTTGATCTCGTGCCGCCTACTAAATGAGTCCCGGTGGAATGAGTTCTGGCAAACGAAAAATTACAACAAATGTTCAGGGGTTCTAATGTTATGAAAAGCTAAAAGTCCCTTTAAATCATCCATCATATCAGGGAAAATTCACTTGTCAAACTAGACGTACGTCACAATCGTCCCCACTTTTAGACATGAAACCATTTTTCATGTTTCATTTTTTGACAATGGAGGTGACCTGATTGGTGATTTTAGGATGAGTGGTATCTTCAGTTTGCTCTTCTTCCTCTGTAGACCAGTTTCTACTCAGGAAATCAGCCCCGACATTCTGTCTTCCCGGAATATATTCCACTTTGAAAGAATAAACGCTTAAAAGAAGCGCCCAACGCATGATCCTTGCGTTAAATTTTTTATTGGCACCAAGAAATGCTAACGGAGCGTGGTCTGTTTGCACCGTGAAAGATGTACCATAAAGAAACTCATGATGGCGTCTGATACCGTCAATCAGAGCAAGACATTCCCTTTCAACTACGCTGTAGTTCCGTTCCGCTTTATTTAATTTCCGACTGCCATAGGCAACTGGAAATAGCATGTTCAGGTCACTGTCATCGGCTTGAAGCAGTGTTGACCCGATGCCCTGACCTGACGCGTCGACTCTCAGTACAAAAGGTTTCTTGAGGTCAGGCAACCTCAAAATGGGGTATGCAGACAACTGTCCTTTCAAAGTGCTATACGCGTGTTCGCACTTTTGATCCCATATGACCTTATCAGGACAACCTTTCTTTGTGAGGTCAGTCAGAGGTGCCGTCAGTCCGTTGAAGTTCTGGATGTACTTCTGATAGTATGCACATAGCGATATGAAGGAACGTACGTCTTTCTTCGTTCGGGGTCTTTTTGCTGCCATTATTTTCTCCACGTTCTTCTTAATAGGCCAACTGCATCCGTGAGAAATAGTGTGCCCCAGGAAGTCTAACTGTTCAAACCCGATGAGACATTTGCTAGGTCTGGCTGTGAGACCCGTTTCCTGTAGTCTCCTGAGGAGCATAGCAACCGTAGCAATATGTTCTTCATAGGTTTCCGATGCAATTAAGATGTCATCCATGAAATTATGGATATGGGGACTTTGCAAAGGTTCTAGAAGCTTCCTCATCATCCTGGTGAACACTCCTGGTGCGTTATGCAAACCGAACGGCATCACGTTAAATGTGTAATGTCCTTCACTAGTGCTGAAAGCTAACAAAGGTTTAATTTCCTCCTTGACTGGTATTTGATAATAACCTTTGCTGAGGTCAATCTTGGAGAAGATCTTTGCTTTGCTGAGCTTGGTGAACAACTCAGAAACAGTTTGGAGAGGTTCGGGCTGGAATTCCGTTACCGCGTTTAGCAACCTGTAATCAATGCACAGCCGAACTTCCTTATTGGGCTTCTGCAACAGCACTACGCTCGAGCTGTAAGGAGATGTAGACTCACTGATAATTCCTGCCTGACGCAGCTTGTCTATTTCTCCGCGAAGTGCATCAGCTTTAGCGTACGGGATGGGGTAAACTCTGGTTTGAACAGGGGTCTCGTTTGTTAATTTCATATCAAATTCAATGAGATTTGTTCGACCAGGTACATCCGTTAAGACTGCACTGTACTGTTTTAGTAGAGCCCTGGTTTCTGTTTGTTGTTCTGGTGAGAGATTGTCGCCGAACTTGACATCTTTAAAGGATTCTGTGGGTTGCAATGGATACTCCATGCAACCATCATCATCTTCCTCGTCTTCCGTTGCTATGGCGACAGCCAGGAGATGCTCGGAGGATGGCACCGGTCTTTCCAAATATTTCTTTAGCAGATTTATGTGGAAGACCTTCTCCTTTCCTTTGATGGAGATCTTGTAGTTGGTACGTGAGATCTTTTTAAGGACGGTAAACGGTCCTTGCCATCCGATGCGAAGTTTATTGCTTCCGGTTGGAAGTAGCAATAGGACTTTCTCCCCTGGTTGTAGTTCTCTCTCTTTTGCAGCTTTGTTGTATCTTTTAGTAATTTTAGCGCGGGCTTTCTTAAGGTTGGTAGTAGCTAGATCCAATCCTAGCTTTAGCCTTTCCTTAAGCTCAGATACATACTTGCTTGCAGAGACGACTGTCTCGTCAGCCTTCTGGTCTGTCAGGGACCGAAGTAAGGCTTCTAGTGGCCCCTTAATAGGTCTGCCAAATAAAAGTGTAGCTGGCGCAAAACCCGTAGACGCTTGGGGTACCACTCGGTAGGCGAATAAGGCAGTCGATATATATTGGTCCCAGTCTTCCGGTTTCTCCTGACCCAGCTTACGTAACATCATGGTGAGGGTACCGTTAAAACGTTCCACGAGCCCATTTCCGGCCGGATGGTAGGGACTTGTGTGGATATGTTTGGCCCTCAAGATCTTAAAGATCTCCTCCATTAACAGGCTACGGAATTGGGATCCATTGTCCGTCAAAACTTGTTGAGGGAATCCCAACCGTGTAAAAATTTGCACAAGGGCTTCTGCGACATGCTTGGAATTAGTGCATGGTAGAA
Source organism: Oreohelix idahoensis (assembly GCA_024509875.1). Classification (NCBI taxonomy): domain Eukaryota; kingdom Metazoa; phylum Mollusca; class Gastropoda; order Stylommatophora; family Oreohelicidae; genus Oreohelix; species Oreohelix idahoensis. The sequence goes on along the minus strand of JAMPIV010011437.1, from coordinate 134,336 downwards.
ATCAGAAGAAATCTTGTCAGAGGAACAGGCTGGCTTTAGACCAAAAAGAAGTACCTCAGAACAAATCTTCAATATTAGATTACTGATCGAAAAACATCTCCAGCATCAACATGATTTATACCATAACTTCATCGATTTCACAAAAGCCTTCGATCGAGTCTGGCATGAAGGTTTATGGCAAATAATGAGAAAATTCAATTTTGATACCAACATCATAGATATCATTGAAGCACTATACAAGGACGCAAGCAGTGCTGTTTTTGCAAGCAATGACATTGGAGAATTTTTCAAAACAACTGTAGGAATTCGCCAGGGATGTATCCTGTCACCAGTGCTCTTTAACATTTATCTAGAACATATTATGCAGGAGGCTCTCTACGATTATAAATCAACCATATCGATTGGAGGCCGACCTCTGTGTAATCTACGTTTTGCTGATGATATTGATCTGATAGCTGGAACAGAATCAGAACTTCAAGACCTTACCTCTAGACTGGAGAAAGTAACAAGAACATATGGGATGGAAATTAATATAGAAAAAAGCAAGATATTGGTGAATAGCCATAAGAAACATGTTCCGACCAACATTACGTTAAATGGGCAAACGTTAGAAGAAGTTAACACCTTTAAATATCTCGGGTCCACTATATGTAGTGATGGAAGATCAAATAAAGAAATCAAGACAAGACTTGAGATGGCCTCAGCTGCCATGACAAGGTTGAATGTGATCTGGAAAAGTAACATCAGTTTTCCTGTGAAGATCAAATTATACAAATCACTTGTATTATCTATTCTCTTGTATGGGTGTGAGGGCTGGACACTCACTGCAGATACGGAGCGAAGGATTCAGGCTTTCGAGCATAAATCTTATAGAAGAATTTTGCGCATTTGCTATAAAGAGCACAAAACAAATGTCTATGTTAGAGAGAAGATAAACACCTATGCAGGCCATCAAGAACCACTTTTGTCAATAGTGAAACGTCGAAAGCTTGCCTGGTTTGGGCATGTAACTCGTCATGACTCCCTTTCGAAAACGATCCTCCAGGGAACAGTCGAAGGTAAACGGAGAAGAGGAAGGCAAAGAAAATCCTGGGCTGATAACATCAAAGAATGGGCAGGACACGGTTTCTCCACACTTGTACGCATTGCTGAGAATAGAGAGCAGCGGAGGACCCTGTCTGCTGATGCTTCCACCATGGCACCCCTACGACCCATGACGGGTTATGGGTTGAGATGATGAGATGATGAGCGGTACGGCTTCGGCCCACATAGTGCAAGTGTCGACTAAGGTCAGGATGAACCTGTTCCTTCTTTTGGTCTTTTCCAGGGGACCAATAATGTCGACAGCAACCCGTTCAAATGGAGTCCCTACTATTGGCATTTGCCCCATAGGTACTGGGGGTATCAAGTGCTTGGGTGCTACCCGTTGGCACTGGGCGCAGGATTTCACATACCTAACAATGTCAGAGTTCATTCCTGGCCACCAATAGTGGTTTTTTATTCGCTGAATAGTGGCGTTTTGTCCCATATGTCCGCTAAAGGGAAGAGAGTGCCCCATTTCTAAGATCTGGTTTCTGTACTGCGTCGGTACTAGGAGCTGGTTATTCCCCGTGTCCGGGTTGCCCGTTCTACGATACAATGCACCATCCTTAGAAAAGATGTCTCCGTTGTGTCTGGGGTCCTTAGCCATGGGCAGTTTTTTAAAGCAAGGCGCCAGAGTAGGTCCTTTTGTTGCGCCTCCTTCAGTTCATTCGGCAACAAGTTTGGCGCAGGCTCCCTCTCCTTCTTGGCTTGCCCTCTTGTGGTTACCGCTGCCACAATCGGCTCCTTAGGTCTCCCAATGAACACATATCTACATCAAGGATAACTGGGTAGATCGGATCATCCATTATGGCCGCTTTAATAACTCCTCTGACAAAGTCAGAGTGTATTTCTACCAGTGCGATAGGAAGCGTCCTGGGTGCGTCACTCCTGAAAACTCCACTAAGTTTGACGGTTTCCTCTGTCTCCTGACCTGGTTTGACTAGGTGTCTAGCAACAATACAACTAAAACTTAATCCAGTGTCAAAGAGACAAGTAGTTGAGGTACCATTCAAAATTACAGTTCCTCGAGTTGAGGGTCGGTCCCCCTCAGGTTGAGAATCACTGACGTTGACTCTACCTTTCGAGGCTGTATGCAAACATCCAATGCGGTTTGCACCGGTTTGTTTGCCCTGATCAGACGTTCCTGGTGTAGGGGTCTTGCCTTTTCCTTGACCTTGGTGGCCGCGCTGCCACGTAGGCTTGGTGGGTTGATCAGAATTGTTGTTGGGGGGGTATCGGGTTTTGTAGAATTTCGATTTTTCCTGGGGAGGTTTCTGGGTATTTTTATCTCGTTGGTTATAATGTTGAGAGGAAGTGGAAGAATAGGATGCCTGCTCTAGATTCTGTTTACGAGATGGCTCATCTGTGGGTTTACGTTTAGTGCTGGGAAGTTCGGCAATTGCATTGCTATAGCGTTCGGCTTTATTGAGTATGTCTTCAAGCCTGACTGCCCCCTGTTCAGCCAAAAATCTACGAGTTTCATTCGACAAAGTGGATTTTATCTGCTCCACAAGAACAAGTTCGAGGAATCCCTCATATGAAAGAGGTAGGTCAGATAATTCAATGCACTTTGTCAGATAACCCGTGAGACGTGAAGAGAACTGTGGAAATGTTTCCGTGCTCTCTTTTCGGCTGTTTCTGAACAACTGCAGAAACTTTCGGGCAGTCATCTCAAACTGCTGTAGTAAGGCCTTCTTCAACAGGTCATAATCATGTTGATTCGGTCCCAGCTTTGTGTACACGTCATAAGCATTGCCTTTCAGTGACGTTGAAAGTTTGAGCGCCCAGCGGGTACTCTCTAACCCATAAAGATTCGCGAGTCTCTCGAATTTTTCTAGGTAGCTGTCAATTTTTTCGTTAGGGCTAGGAAAAGATTCTAAAGAAAACGACATAGCAGTTAATTGGGCAGACTGAGTGCTGGAGAGATCCATTGTTTGAGACTGGGGCGAAGACGGCTCTCCATTATTTGAAGTAGAGGCACTCCGACTCTCTAAAGCCTTGAGCGCTAATTCATGCTGTCTTTCCTTGTCTCTCTCTTCGCGTTGTCTCTCCTTCTCTCTTTCCCTGCGGGCGTCCATCTCTGCCTCAATTTTCTTCTGCTCCAATTGACGATCGTCCGCTTCTTTCTTCCTATCTTCTGCCCTCTCTTCCTCCGCGTCATACCTTTGAAGTTCCTGGTTGATAAACAGATTCGCAGCTTCTGTGTCTAGTCCTGAGTCCTTGGCCTCTTGCCTCAAAAGGGATCTTATCCTAATTCTCTCTGCCATTGTCAAAGAACTGGATGCTTCTAAGACTAGAGAATAGTAAGATGGAACAAGAAGGGGAAAACTCAAAGCCGCTACGAAAAAACCAAAGTAAAAAAAATTTACTATAGTTATCTCCTACCTGTACTGTGCAAACTTATCGCTGCTATTATCTGGCAATTAAGGCTCTAAACGCAAGCGACTATGCCACTAAATGGTAAGTTACACTGGAAAAGAATCTACTTTTACTAACAGTAGAGAAAAATTTAAATTAAAACAATTTAAAAGGAAAAAAAAAAATTTTTTTTTTTCCTAAATTTTAAATCTCTGACAAAAAACTCCGTCCCTAAAGTCAATTATTGAGATGAGACGTTGTTAACTTAATTTTTAAAAATCAGAACAATCCGTCTTTAGCTAAGCTCAACTCTTTTTAACTTCAAAAACCTTAGTGACTGTAAAACAATCACGCAATCCCAGCAACTCTTATAAAGAAAGAAATTGAATTATCTCCGCCAGAGGATAATTAAAATAGCAAATATTTTTGTTTATCTGTACTTTCTACTGCTGTGGAGAGAAAACAACCTGTAAATATGCTGTGTGGACAACCCAAATACTTAAAGAACGTTTGTCTAGGGGTGTAATTATTTATTTATTTCCCTATTTCACAAGACAAATCATTCACACTCTACCTAGTTAGACCCAGACTAAATCAGACTCAAAATATCTTTAACCCGGCTATACGATTGCCTCAAATGTAGCTCAAGATCCCAGAACCAGCCCACAAATATGTGTGCATCAAATGTATCTCAAAATAATCCCGGCGAGCCAGCCAAATATTGTCGTAAATTTATTTTGAGAGAAAAGAGTCTTAGAAATAGTGGTCCGGTTTAGAGTGGAAAATGATGATGGAAAGCTCAGTGATAGAAAATGTAGATATTAAATAGTTGCTTCACAGCGTGCTGGAGGAGAGTAAAGACAGACTTATTTACGACAAATCGCTTCTCTCAATCTTCTCTTCCGCTCTCCTGGTCAAACAATTATTTGCCAGTTTTCCAGACTCGCATCTGCGCGCACACCGATTTGGTGTTTTTCACACACACAGACGATGTAGATACAAACTATATTAAACGAATAGGGGAAATGTTGGGCTTTGGGTATATCCAACACACAGACCTAAATGAGTTTATGTGATTTTATTCACTTTAAACATCAATCACTAACAAATATCAGGTATTACATAAATTATCATAAGTACACAAATGCAAATAACAAGTTTGGGAGGGGTGAAGAAGATTGGTATCGACTAAGCCCTTCCCGCTTATTAGACAAAGATAAACCCAGTCCAGAGATAGATAATATCAGGAACATAGGTACGTTAACCTAACAGTGAAGTTAATTACTCTGAAAGAGGTTTTACCAAATTTAGGTATAGGTGATAGAAAAAAACCTGTTCTTCCCAGCTGTTCTTCCCTTTACTAAGCGAATGGAAAGGAGGGGGGGTTTTAAACAGAGTTAACCAATTAGCAACTCCCCCTTAAAGGAACAATGCAGGGAATACAGAAAAATTATTTTACTAGGCAAGAAAGTTAACAACAGGTTTACAAAAGAAAACGATTAAATTTCCTGTCATTCATACACACGCGTGAGGATCCACACTCATATACTCACACACTTACCGAATGCAGCCTCAGACGATCCATAAAAGTATATAAAAACAGCAAGTATTCTTTGACATATGAACTGTCTAGTCCTTCGATGTCCCGCCCCAGATGTTTGCGAGGGTTTGTTGGTAACAAATATTCTCACTTATCGCAAGACTTGAAGACTAAGAGTTCTCGTGTTTTTATTATATATATATAAAGGAGTCTATGGGATGGCACTAACACAGTTCGGCACAGGGGTGAAAATGAAGTGGTCTCTTTTAATCCTCCGCTATGGTAAAATTCCTTCAATGCGTGATGATAGTTTTATTAAATCCAATTGAGGAAAAACTAGGCTCATTCACAGTCAGGAAAATATGTACTCTCTCACAGTAAACAGTAAATATGATATCGCTACTGGCGATGATTACCTTCCAGTTTATCTTACAGGTTTGTAAGGGTAATTTGATGATTATTCTTTAAAAATGTTCTTGGGTGGGCTTTATTTCATTTAATTCTGACAGCTAGGTCGCAAAAGGACCGCCACAAGATTATATTTTAAAAGAAATGTTTCTTCAATATGACTGGAAGTTTATAGGATGATTTCTTTATTTCTTTCTTTATTTAGCTGGGACCGCAGGTACGATCACTCTGTGTGAAAGAAAAAAGACATGTAACATACCGAAAAATCAAGCGCGATAAATTTCCCGTTAAGCCTATAATACACTCGAGTATTTAATTATGTATTTAATAAACACTGCGCGAATTCTAGTGGTTAAAACACACATCTATAAAACTAGTACTTAACTGAATTTATTAATTATAAATTCCTTCGCGACTTTAAAAGTTAATTTAAGCATCTATTATCTTTTGAAATAATATAATAGATAGATCATTATATTTACAACTGGAACTATTGAGATGGTTTAATTTAATAGATTTAAATTAACACAAACTCCATTGAAATAGAATGACTGAACTAGACCACTGATCACTTTACACAATATATTACCGCTTTGCACAGAATAGAAAACACTGCAAATATATATATAAAATCCAGGGGAAAATCTATAACAAGATTTCAATAAAGCTAGTGCTTCTGTAAAGGTCTGGCCAGCGAGTGATAACGTGTCTAGTCTTCATGGTCTATTTAGCTAAAATGGAATGTAAGTTGAGTGGGACATGATAAACTTGACAACTTATTTGATCTCACGAACTTTTGGGGATCTGACCGCCAAATCAAGAGAAGAAGCCGCCCCCTGGTCTTCGTATCTCCGTTCGCTGCTGCCGTTTCGGCTTTCCCCCGTTCGCTCGGTTCTGCGTTTGACACCGAGACGCGAAAATAGCGGCAAGCAACTGCGTCTCGTATCAGGGACCACTACTGTCTTTGATAACGCCGATAGTCTCCCCTGAAATCCCTCAGTCTGTCTCTTTGATCTCGTGCCGCCTACTAAATGAGTCCCGGTGGAATGAGTTCTGGCAAACGAAAAATTACAACAAATGTTCAGGGGTTCTAATGTTATGAAAAGCTAAAAGTCCCTTTAAATCATCCATCATATCAGGGAGAATTCACTTGTCAAACTAGACGTACGTCACATTAATCACAGCTTTGTATTTCATATTTGAATGGTTCCTACTACTCAAACTAGATCTAAAAGAATCTTCAGAAGAAAACATTCTGTCTCCCACAGAATTTTAACTTGAGTGCCCGGCAGAAACACATTCTTGCCGCTTTGGTTCCTTAACTAGGACTGCTCCTCAAACATGCGACCGCTCACTCGCGTGTCCAAATGCGTTCTCCTTTAAAATATCATTATCAGCTGATCTGTCCTTGTTTACCGTTAAAATGATTGGTCCGCCTTATTTTCACTCAGCTGGAAAATGTTCACGCTTGTTTGTTGTGTAAACAACACAGTGAAGTGTCGCCCGTTATCCTTCTAAACTTCGCTCAATCTTTTCTCGTGCATATTTTTTCTCTCAGCTCACTAAATCATATAAGGGAGTTAATTCCCCGTTGTCTCCCTTTGCATGATTTGACTTAACCTTATATTGTCTTCTCTAAAACTTGCTACAACATTCTTATATGCACATTTTCTCAACCATAATTACTAACTCACCAAACCTACTTAAGTGTACCGTAATTAAGCACTTTCCTCCCCTGACCTTAATATTCTGAGTTTCCTCCCTTTGATCAAAGCATCCTTTCACTCATTTTATCTCCCTTCTAACAAGACAAATAGTCTTTATTCAAATCCATTCATATTTCTCAAACCATTTTTTATACTTTCCCACTTCACCAAAACCAAATCACCGTTTATATAATCCTTGCTTGAGCACTGTAATGCTCCTAGCACACCCAACGCCCTAATATCTGGCCTTTGGCTGGGATCATGTGTCTACACACAGGGACCAGTAATGACATTTATGTCATGAGGTCCTTTGTGTGAAAACACGGAAGACCACTACAATGACACATGGTGTCATTGGGTCTTCTTGTGTTGGGACATGTGGTCTTGACCAGAGCCGGGTATGGGCAGGGTCCAATGCAACCTCATGCGAGGAAAAAATATGCAACCTCATGCGAGGAATATTAAAAAAAAAAAAAAAATAAGCCCTAATATCCGGCCTTTGGCTAGGATCATGTGTCTAGACACAGAGACCGGTACAGTGAAATTCATGTGTCATTAGGTCCCTTGTGTGAGAACACAGAGGATTACTACAGTGACACAGTTTGTCATTGGGTCTTCTTGTGTTGGGAGAGTGGTCTTGACCAGGGCCGGGTTTGGGGTGGGTGCCAATGTGACCTCATGCGCGGAAAAAATATGCGACCTCGTGCGAGGAAAAAAAAGGCTTTTGGCTAGGATCATGTGTCTAGACACAGGGACCATTACAGGGACATTCATGTGTCATTAGGTCCTTTGTGTGAGAACACAGATCACTACAGTGATACATTTTGTCATTGGGTCTTCTTGTGTTGGGACATGTGGTCTTGACCAGAGCCGGGTTTGGGGCGGGTGCCAATGCGACCTCATGCGAGGAAAAAATATGCGACCTCATGCGAGGGAAGAAAAAAAAACGCCCTAATATCCGGCCTTTGGCTAGGATCATGTGTCTAGACACAGGGACCAGTACAGTGACATTCATGTGTCATTAGGTCCTTTGTGTGAGAACACAGAAGATCACTACAGTGACACATTTTGTCATTGGGTCTTCTTGTGTTGGGACATGTGGTCTTGACCAGAGCCGGGTTTGGGGCGGGTGCCAATGCGACCTCATGCGAGGAAAAAATATGCGACCTCATGCGAGGGAAAGAAAAAGGAAAAAAAAGGTCTTGACCAGAGCTGGATTTGGGCGGGAGCCAATGCGACCTCATGCGGGGAAAAAATATGCGACCTCATGCGAGGAAAAAAAAAAGTCTTGACCAGAGCCGGATTTGGGCGGGTGCCAATGCGACTTGCATGAGGAAAAAATATGCGACCTCATGCGAGGGGGAAAAAAAACTAATCATGTGTCTAGCTAGACACGGGGACCAGTACAGTGACATTCATGTGTCATTAGGTCCTTTGTGTGAGAACACAGAAGATCACTACAGTGACACATATTGTCATTGGGTCTTCTTGTGTTGGGACATGTGGTCTTGACCAGAGCCGGGTTTGGGGCGGGTGACAATGCGACCTCATGCGAGGAAAAAATATGCGACCTCATGCGAGGGAAAAAAAACGCCCTAATATCCGGCCTTTGGCTAGGATCATGTGTCTAGACACAGGGACCAGTACAGTGACATTCATGTGTCATTAGGTCCTTTGTGTGAGAACACAGAAGATCACTACAGTGACACATTTTGTCATTGGGTCTTCTTGTGTTGGGACATGTGGTCCTGACCAGAGCCGGGTTTGGGGCGGGTGCCAATGCGACCTCATGCGAGGAAAAAATATGCGACCTCATGCGAGGAAAAAAAAGAAAAGAAAAAAAAAGGTGACATAGCCATAGGAATAAACTCTCGTCAGTGAGGACAATAGCCTCTTATTCTTATCTGAACCAAAGACACTGACAGTATTTTGAATCCTTGAATAAGTAATATCATAACTGTCTTTTTAAAATTTCCTAGTATTTCTTTTTTTCCAAAGTATATGACAACATTGATTTGATTTTCCACTGTAATTAAAGTAATTATGTACATTCTGTAACTCACCATTAAAAAAAAAATTTTTTTTTTAATTTAAAAAAAATAAATAACTCACGTACCACCAATAACTATGGTAAAAGAATAGAACAAAACGCTCTTCTGAGTATGGCGTTTTCCACCCCATAGTTATGGGTTCCTATCTTCCCAATTACTCAGACTTCACCCTGGATGAGAATTAAATTTAATTCCTCGGGATAAAACTTTCTTTACATTTAAATAGAATAGGTTTCATAGTTACTTTATATTTAAATGAAAAGGTTAATAATACAGATAGAGTCTGTTTATATATACATCTCCACTGATTGAAAAGTGTTCACAATATAAATTGAAAATGTTTTCATTTATGTTTTACTCTGATGGAAAAGTTTGAAACTTCCATTACTTTAAAATGAATATTTTCACATAGACATTTACACTGGTTTAAAGCCTGAAAACTTACATTAATTTTAAAGTGACTGTGTTTATAGGGACATTTACACTGCTTTGAATATGTAGGTATTATACTAAGAATGTACATCATTTCTTTCATCTTTCCCTCCCTGCTCCGTATGGAACCTGGAACTACGTTATGCTGTTAGTTCTCTTTACGAAACTAGCAATAAAGCAATCACCAGCCCGTGCAATGGTGGTTTATGAATCATCATTCTATACGCTAAGGTTGCCAGCCTCAAATGACTGTAACATCCACTAGCGAGTTTAACATATTAAAATTCACATGGTAATATATACATCCCTCCAGAGGAGTGGAGAAAACGTCGAAAGGAGCACCAGGAAAATAAGCAGCTGAGGGCTGTCACCTCAGGGGCGCATTCCCATAGTCAGTTATGACTGAAGGGGCTATCATTATTATTATTATTATTATTATTATAATTATATATATATATATATATATATATATATATATATATATATATATATATATATATATATATATATATATATATATAAGTTTGTATCCAGACCTAAAGGTCTTTTATATTTGGACATGCGCCCTAATATAACCGACTAGGTTGAACGGGACGCGCCTCGCCAACACGAGGCAAAATTTATAAAAAAAATAAATAATAATGACAATCAAAAGGATATAGAACGAATACACAATTTGAATTATATCCCTTTAATAAATATAATTGATTATTCCACTTTGAATGACAGGATTACACCCCTTTTTTCAAAATAGTTTAATAAACTAAATTTATAAAACTATATTGTAATAAACCAAATCTAAAATAAATCTTACTGTAAGAACGTAAACTTTATAACAAACAGTAAATTTTAAAGAATACAATTAGTTGTCAAGATTTTCTTCATACATTTATCTAAAATAATTTAATTATTATAAGATTTAACAGCTATTCTGGTATTTTACATCAGTGTAGGACGTTTTGCAAATTTCTTTGAATATCCGTTCTTCGTAGATTGGTTCACAACAACAGTGTCCCACACCTTAGTGGAACACAAAACTTTTTTTGACGGCGTAACTGCCTTACATAAATTTATATAAAGATAGGAACGTAACTGTCACGAAATAAAATAATCATCATCATCAGTTGCTATCTCCACAATGAAGGTTGGCTGTAATGGATCTCCAACGTCTTCTGTCTCTTGTCTTGGTGGTGCACTCCGATAGACTCTTTCCTGTCCATCTCTTGATGTTATCTTCCCACTTATAGCGCTGTCTTCCCCTTGCACGTTTGCCTTCAACTCTCCCTTCTATTATGGTCTTCTGCAAGGTGTTATGCCTTTTTATGTGGCCAAAGTATTTTAGCTGCCGAACTTTGACCTCCCTCATTAGTTCTCTTTTCATACCTAGATTTTCTAGGACCTCCTTATTTGTTTTCATCTCTTTCCATGAGATACGCCCCATTCTTCTATATATCCACATTTCAAGAGCCTCAATTCTTTCTTCCAAATGCTTATTCATCGTCCATGTTTCTGCACCATACAGAAATGCAGAATATATATAACACTTTATGATTCTCAGTTTTAATTTGTGAGATAACTGTTTGGATGTCAGTATATGTTTCATGTTGTTGAATGTAGCTTTGGCCATTCCTTTGGCTATTCCTATTAAATAATACCGTAGTGCAAGTCGGGTTTAGTGTGAATCGTTTTAGGAAGGTTTTACTATTTTTTTGGTTTTAATTGTACTATTGCGTTGAGGTGTGCTTCTAAAGTGCATTCTGAAGAGAGTGGTACCAGTTTTAAGTGGAGCATAGGGAGCCGCGATGGTGTAATGGTTATTACACTGCGCTGGCGATCAGGTGTTCAAGGAAATGAAAATGGTGAGGATCACAAAGAAAGACCTTGAACTGATGGTACGCAACAGAAGGACATAACATGTGTTCGTGGAAGGCCTATGCTCCTTGGGGAGCTAAAGGGTATTGATTGTTTGAATTATATGTTATTTGTTACAGTGACAGAGTTTGACCATAGGATGAGCAGAATAAACGATACCGAAGCACACACACACGCACACACACACACACACACACACACACACACACACACACACACACACACACACCAAATAAAATAACTCACGTATTTCAATCCAGACTAGCTTGTTAGCGTAACTGGCGAGTCCTTTTTAGGGATTTATGCTAGTCAGATAATTTGGTCTTTTTCAGGACTTAGTATCTGTCAACGTTGATCAACAGAGTTGACTTTTTTGGATGGTAAATGCGCTCTGATATAACCAAATAGGTTGAAAGGTACGCGCCTCGCCAGAAAAAGGCAAAACCCGAACAAACAAACAAAAACTGTTACAGTGTGATGGGAGCTGGATCTGTATCGCTTCTCGGCCTTTTGGCTAAGATCTAAGTATCTACGCCAGGGCCGAGATCAAACAAATTTTACACAATAAAGCCAATACACCTCACTTTCCGCCCGAAAGGGGTATTTTAAAAAATCACCAATCAATTTCGTCTACACAGAAGCCTTCATTTAAATTATTTGTGCTAGAAGATTTATCTTTCAACTAAAGCGAGCTTTGAACCACGTCTTGTGCATCAGGCTCGGCCTGTTTCTTGTCACATTTTCACATTTGATATCAAATCTTTTACTTCTGAACACCATAAAACTACGTTGAAGACATCAGAGTCATCATTAAAGTGCTTTTTGGCATACAGAAGCCTTCATTTAAATTATTTGTGCTAGAAGATTGTCGCATAGAGATTTAAGATCAATAAATTTTCTATATTCTTTTCTTTTCTACCCGTGCCCTCTACTTTATTATCGCTCTTTTATCCTTTTCCTGTTTTTCGCATTAGTTAGTTTGCGACAAAATATATTTTCCCATTCTAACTTTCGCCTGTTTTTTTTTCTCATTTAGAAATGCATTTTATTGCGTAATGTGTCAGTCTCTGGCTGAACGGAAGAGTGTGAGAATCCGCCTCGTCAGACATAGAGAGCAGACATTTGTCTACATTTTCAAGCTGACACGAGTTTTTCTTCGGAGTTTCTCGGCGTGAGGTGTGAACGGCGCCCTCATGCTCGCTCAGAAATGGGACATGTCGTCGTGAGGTGTGAAGACGCGTTTTGGCAATTATGGCCAGCGTCTAGTGAATGTGAAGTGTTAAGACGGGAAGGGGAGACTATTTTCGGATTTTCGAAATAACGTGGGATCCTTTGTCGGGTTTTCAGATATCTTACCCGGAGTTTAAACTGGACTTCATTCAGTTCTCCAGATTTGCAGTAGACAGGTCGCTCGTGTAAAAGAATAAGCTGTGTAGCGAAGTTTCTCAGTTTTTTTTCGACAATTTGCCGAGCTTCTAGACTTCAAATATATATCAGCTTATAATTCTTAGTTTGCGCGATCGCCTGTAGTTCTGTGTGGAGGTAATATACATATATCTAGTAGTGTTGAGTGTTTTAGTGGAAATCGCTTATTTCATTTTACTAGTTAGATTTATGTGCAGAAGTAATTAATTTATAAGTCTGTTATATTCGCTAGTCGACATGTTACAATGGAAAGCAGAATAAATTATAATTTCTAGCTTAAACTCATGCAGCTATAAATAAATTTTATTAAATTGCTAGTAATTAGTCGAGTGTATTTTAAACTAACTTATAACTGCACTGATTCATCATTGAGTATTGACGAGATACGTACGTATTTCTAATTCATGATGATTGATTTTATGAATATATCTTATATCACAGAAGATTTAAACAATAAGTCAAGCTCTCCGCTTGCAGTTTATAATGTAAGTTTTAACCGAGGAATAGTATGTATAAGTATTTTATATGTTGTTTTCTCTTTATTCAGTGAAACTGGGGTAGCCCAACTTTGCCAGCGTTTTAGTACATGAGAAATATCTGTGAAGAACAAAAACATTTTTTTCTTAAAGACTTGGGTGTATAAAGTAAAACCTGTCTGGCATTGCGTTGGCATCCAGAACGACAGAGTACCCATATCATAAACTAAGATTAAATGAAGTAACGGGCCGATCGCGCCAGATTTAATTCTTCCTGAGAAAAACTCAAGTACATTTCAGCCCGTGTGGCAAGTAAAATATTACAATCAATAACCTTTCCGACACTGTTGACAAATTCTGGTGTGACCAAGAATTTTACCTTTGATCGAAGTTACAAACCTGCCATTTTTCCTAAGTAGTGGAAACCTCGTGATTCTGACACGGTGAGCCCGCTTAAAACCAATTCTTACCTCGTGATTCAAGTGACACTAACCTTAGTCTGAAAAAAATATTCGCATGACGAGGACGCTCCCCGGAACCATTGGATGAACCCAATATCTGCAGAGCTGGGATCCGCTTCATTAAAAGAAAGACAGATTAAAGTGTGTGGGTGTCCTAAAGTTTGCGCCAGACGGCGAACAACAGCACGATTGTAGGTAAGAATGTATGTCAGGGCCCTGATGAATTAACAGAGAGAAAGCAGGAACGAGTGACTCTTTTATGGTATACCAAATTTCACCCACGTTGTATTTCTTTATGCAAGGTTTTTGTTGCTAACAATATTTTCCTTAGGATAGATTAGAGTATCAAAGTCTGTTTATACCTTTAAAGGGAAATCATTAGACTACAGCATATGTATCCATGACTCTTTGGAGAAATGAGGTATCTGAGGAAGGTGGTTGAAGTAACAAGAAGAGACATGGTACGCAACCAGACGATACGTCAAGGCCTAAAATGCCACCCCCTACAGACCCAAGTAGAACAGTCCCAACTAAGATGGTTTGGCCATGTCTGCAGAATGGGAGAAGATCGGCTACCACGACAAGCATGGGAAACAAAGAGCCAAGGATCCAGACCCCGAGGACGACCCAGAGTCCGCTGGGAGGACAACATTAGACAATCTTTGAAGGACCGAGGACTAGAATGGAACCAGGCCAAAAGGAAGACAGCCGATAGAATAGTCTGGCGCTCTCTCTTCCAAACCTTTACACCTCACGGTAGAAGGGGAACGACTAAGTAAGACTCTTTGGGGCTATCACTTTTCTTCTAACGGGACTATGGGCTATACATCGAGGGACAAGATCATACCAATATCAAAGTCTGTTCATACATTTAAAAGGGAAAATCTTAGACTAAAGCATATGTATCCGTGACTCTTTGGGGCTATCACTTTTCTTCTAACAGGACTGTGGGCTATACAATGAGGGAAAGGATCATACCAATAGGTCTATCATTCTTGTAGCAATTCATTGACTTTATGACTATTTGTATATGTTTTGATGTAATTTTATGTGTTGTGATGGAATTTTAGTCTGATAATTAAAATTCACTTAAACTTATTCCAGTGTCGGTCAGTTCGTTCCCAATTATCTATATTTTATTGTCATAGTTTCACGTCTGTGTGTCTATTGTAGTCACTTATGTGTGTGTGTATGTGATATATATATATATATATATATATATATATATATATATATATATATATATATATATATATATATATATATATTAATATATATATATATATTATACTAGACGGTCTGACAAATCTTAATCTGTTATAGATGATAGGCTGACTGAGAGAAATCATCTCGAGGGTCAGAGACCGACTCTAATATATTTCCTCCATCTGACTCGTGAAATCTATTTCTACTCATACCTCACTGAGCTATCACTTGCTTCTATTGCTATTCAGAAGGGACCAAACTTAAGTTTTAATTCACCTATCACAAATCTACGACAAAGATGTATCTGTCAACCAAAGCAAGCTTTTGTCTTTAAATTTCATCCGCTAATAGGAATGATACAAACTTTGTGAAAAATACCTTTTTTTATATTCCATATCACCAAATTTGCATTTCCGAAGTTTTTACGGACGTGTAGTGAAGCCGGCGGGGCAAAGTCTTTTACAGACAGGGGGTATGATGTGTTGGTGTTGTGGGTAGTGGGTTTCCCCCCTTGCTTCACCCTAGGCCTAGTGAATTCTTGTTCATGAAAGGAGCGACCATTGCGGTGTTAGTCTCTTGGCCTAGGAAAACCTCTCATACCCCAAGATCGTTGTGCGTGGTGAAGAGCCACACCCTCCTCGAGGTAGTCCTGGTAACTGAGGGTGCGAATCCTCAGGCTAAACACAACGGATCTAGAGGAGCAAACCTCGATAATAAAACCGGTGCACTACACCGGACACGCCCTCTGTGGGTGGGAAGGAGCCAGATGGATACTGAACACGTTTTGGGAGTGGGAACGAGTGTGGACTGCTCCTTGAAGATCGGAACCCATCGTACAGGCACAGAGACTCAGGACGTGACGATCCTATTGTCTTAACACTTGGTCACATGCCTAGAACCTCGGAGAACTCGGCGTAACCAGCAGGCAATTTGGTGGCGGGGAAAGAGCACTGTGAGCCCTACCTTGGCTACGTATCACAAGGAGATGCAGAAACACCCCATTTATCTCCCCCAGAGCTGGCACAGTACACTTCTGGCTCCTACCCGGGGCAGTAGGAAATTCACAGGCACCCCAGCATCACAATGCCATGAAGATGACAAAGTTGGAATTTACTAACTCAAACCTGGCAGCGCAAGTCCTCCACCAGATACGGCCGATGCTGAGCCCACTGGCGCGTGGACACGTCCCGATCCCCATCGAAACTTGCCCGGGGAGCCCACCCCGGCTCAAAAAAGCAGAGAAGGCCACTCTCCAAACCTCCGATGTCTTGCGGGCAGTGTTAGGATGTGCAAGAACATGGACAGGAAGACTCCACAACTTCCCCACTGAAGACACGCCTACGACGACCGTTGTCTCAATTGGCTGTGTGTGGTGTACCGGAAACGGGGCCTCCCAGTACTGAGGCACAGTTAAGTCCCCGATGTCACTTATCGGTGCAGAGTTGAGAGAGATGGCTGAACATCACAATCCCCCCTGTGTTGCAGCATGATGAGAACCCAGCATTGCACACTGAGCTTGGGGGGATCACTTGGGCACCAGACTTAATACTGGCTCTTGACTGGATGGCCGCATGCAGAAGATTTCTACAATGAAGAGATGGCAGGTGGTGGGTATCTGGAAGTGGCTCTGTGCAGGACGTGAGGATTCCTTGGGAGAGCCCAGAACCAGAGCACAGCATTGTGCAAGCTCTGCATAGTTGGAGAGCCCCCCTGGATGACGGGGAATGCACAGTTTCCACCCCACCTATCCCCAACTGCTAACTTAGAACCAAAAGTGGGGTCCTCTGTATGTGTGCCAGGCCAGGATAAAATGCCTGGGAAAGAGACTGGAGCTCAGAACTCCCTAACTCAAAGTTGCAGGATGGCAGAAAAGCCACGGGAAAGACAGGTCTATTTTAAAGATAACGCAACCATATTTTCACCATACGAGCTCGGACGCCGCCTCGGTAAACAAGGTCCGCGCAGAGCAGTGACACCCCCAGGCTGCTTGCGAATAGTCTACTACTGGGAACATAAACAGATTAGGGATGAGCCCACTCTCCCGTTGAAGAGGTGCTAAAGTCGTAGATACTGGGCCAGACGGCGCACCGGAAACCACAGTATCACGCAACTCGTTTTTTTCTATGGATGAGTACACCATCAAATAAATCTCGTACTGGTGCTCGCCCTGTGGAGCTCCTCCAGGCAGGTGCAGTGCCGGGCTCTGAGCCTCGACAGAGCCCACCCTCAGCTACTGGAGGACCCTCTAGACCGTCTTGTGGAGTCAGCAGACGGCGGAGGAGAACTACTGACCAAAACAAAACAGAGAAAGAGAAACCCAGAGTGCCACTTGTCATGATGCACTGGAATGCAGAGGGAGTGAACAGCAAGCAGGCTGGATACAGCAAAAAGACAGAGCTGGAAAACATCTTGTATGAGAAGCAAGTCAGTGTTTGCTGTATCCAAGAGACTCACTTGAAAGCAGATCAAACCTTTAAAATAAGGGGATATCAATGCTTCAGATCCGACAAAAAAAGATAGACGAAAAGGAGGAGTACTTACTCTTGTAAGGAATAACATTCCTGCACACGAAAGGAAAACCTTCATGGATGGAGCAGAATATCAGCTGTTGCAGATAAAGGTAGACAAGATGGAAATAGAACTCCTGAACTATTACTGTCCGAACAACAAACCCCTGAGTCTCAGCTCTATACAGGTACCAGCCACCAACTTTATAGCAGTTGGAGACTTTAATAGCCACTCCCAGAGCTGGGGCTATAACCATCTGGATCACAGAGGTGAAGAGGTTGAAACTTGGCAAGATGATCACTCCCTAATCCTAGTCAATAATGCCACAGATACTCCTACCTTCTACTCCAGAGGATGGCACACAACTTCAACACCAGATCTTGCCTTCTCCACACCAGATATAGCTGGATCTATTAGTAGAGAAGTAGGAGACCAACTAGGGGGAAGCGACCATCGCCCAATCTTTCTTACTGTCCAGAGTGCAACTCTCAGTACAGGCCCAGCCATTACAAGATGGAACTACAAAAAAGCCAACTGGGGTTTATTCAGGCATCAGGTGAACACGCTGCTGTCTACCCTCAAGGTACAGAACAGAGACATTAATGAAGTGGTAAAAGACTTCAACAGATGCATACTACAAGCTGCAAAAGAAACCATTCCCAAAGGATGCCGGCGTAACTACATACCATACTGGTCCAGCACACTCCAAGAACGTCAGGAAGCTATGGACAGGGCTAGAAAGGACGCAGAGTCTCAGCCTTCACTTGAAACTCACAACAAATGGAAAAAGGCTGTAGCAGAGTTTCAGAGAACAAAGCTAGAAGAAAAACGGAAAAGCTGGAGAACTAAAACGGCATCGCTGAACCTTGAGAAAGACGGCAGGAAACTTTGGAGATTAGTCAAGTCTCTAAATGAAGAGCGTTCCTCACCTAGGCAGACTATCACATTGGATGAAGGTGGCAAACTTTTCAGAGGAAAACAAGCTGCAGACTTGTTTGCTAGAAGATACAGTTCAGAAAGCAACTTACCCATTAACATAGACCATCAGAGAGAGAGATAAGAAAAGAAATACTGGCAACCATGGGACAGACAGATACTCCTGCCCCAATGAGGGAACCCATCACACTAGGAGAACTACAGAAGGCTATTTCCAAGCTTAAGTTTCAAAAGTCACCCGGCCCAGACAAAATCAGCAACGAAATGCTAGTAAATCTGAGCTCAGCAGCAAAGACAAAACTGCTTGAGATATTCAACCACAGCTGGTTGAAAGGAACGGTACCCCAAGTATGGAGAGAAGCCATCACAATACCCATACTAAAGAAAGGGAAATGTAAGACCGAGGCTGCAAGTTACCGGCCAATCAGTCTCACAAGCTGTGTTGGGAAGACTATGGAGCGAATAGTCAACCACAGATTGAAATGGTATTTAGAGTCTGAGCAGATCCTGGTGCCGGAACAAGCTGGATTTAGAGAATGCTACAGTATAGAAGACCAAGTTACTTACTTGTCTCAAGCAATAGAAGATGCCTTCCAGGAGAAGAAAAAGGTCCTAACGATCTGGGTCGACTTCAAGCAGGCCTTTGACAAGGTGTGGAAAGATGGCCTCATTGCAAAACTTAGGAGAAGTGGAATCCAAGGCAACATGATGAAATGGATCCAGTCATACTTGCATAACAGGAGAACTAGAGTCACTCTTGACGGTCTGCAGAGCAGAAAAGTGTTGCTCCATCAGGGGGTACCTCAAGGAGGAGTAATTTCCCCAACACTCTTCCTTGTTTACATCAATGACCTGGTGAAAGATCTCCCTGCAGGAGTGAAAGCTGCCTTATATGCAGATGACCTAGTACTCTGGTGCGCTGATGAAAATGTCACCACAGCAAATTATAGAATGCAGCGGGCAGCAGACATGCTAGTGTCATGGGCAGAGAAATGGCTTATCACAATAAACACAGACAAAACCTCCACAACACTGTTCTCCCTCGCCCCCAAGGACAAATCAGCTAACATACACCTAGGGACAACCGTGATCAAGGAAGAAAGCTACCCCACCTATCTTGGGGTGACATTTGACCAAAGGCTTACATGGAATAAGCATATTGAAAATGCAGAAGGAAAGGCCCGAAGACGACTAGGCATACTCAGAAAATTAGCAGGTACCAACTGGGGAGCAAATGAACGAAATCTAAAGAAGATTTATAATGGAGTAATAAGACCACACTTAGAGTTTAGCTCAGCAGCATGGTCATCAGCTGCTAACTCACATCTGCAGTCTTTGGACAAGGTGCAAAATCAAGCTCTCAGGCTCATTACAGGAGCCATGAAAACTACACCAATAACAGAGATGCAGAAGGTTGCTGGATTACAGACATTGTCCCATAGAAGAGACACAAAAACCATGATCCAGATGGAAAAGTACAACAGTATGCCAATGCACCCAATGAAGGCAAGACTAGATGATCTGGCATTGGGACGTCTAAAGCGTAGCAGCTTTGTGCATCGGGGAAAAAGACTTATAAGACAGCATCAAGAAGACCTATCCATGAAGACAACACCACTGAAGCCCACCCTATACCCTGTACCATGGGAGCAGGCCAGCAGTGCCCTCCAAATTAATACATCAGTCAGTGGTCTCACAAGTGGATGTGAGTATAATGATCTGCAAAAACGAACTGCTACATTGAGTATGATCCAAGAAAGCTATCCCGATCAATCATGGATACATGCCTATACAGATGGATCAGCAACTAATGCTGTTAGGAATGGAGGTGCCGGTATCTTTATCTCATATCCTGACAACCACTATGAGACTAGGCACATTCCCACTGGTAAATTCTGTTCCAACTATACAGCTGAGGTTCAAGCTCTAGAGCAAGCTGCAAATATGATTTATAACACCAACTCTGACTGCCACCAGGTAGTCATCCTCACAGATGCACTGTCTGTCCTGCAAGCTCTCAAGGGTGGTAAACTCCCGCATCTGAGAAATGAACTAAACAAGGTAGCTGCCAAAAAGAGAACCATACTTCAGTGGGTACCATCTCATTGTGGTGTACCCGGAAATGAAAAGGCAGATAAACTTGCAAAAAAGGGAGGAGAATGTGAACAAGAAGATAATGAAGTCACATACTTTGAGAAAAAGAGAGCTATCCAGACTATCAGAAGAGAACAGAACCAACCCAAAGACGACTATCACACTCTCGACCGGCAGGGACAGATAACTATTTTTCGCCTCAGGACAGGGCATAACAAACTGAATAAACACATGCACAAGCTACGATTGTCTGCTTCACCACTGTGCACATGTGGATTAAACGAACAAACTGCTGAGCATGTTCTACAGGATTGTCCTCTGTATGACCAGTTAAGAAAGATATACTGGCCCAGTGACTCAACACTAAACTCAAAGCTATATGGAGCTAAAGAGGAACTTCAAACAACAGTCGAATTCATCATGAGAACTCGTCTGACGGTGTAATCATCATAGATGCGATCGCAAGAAGAAGAAGAATGAAGCCTGCTTTATTCAACTGTGTATTTCCAAACTTCGTAAGTAGACGTATCCACTTTCTTTGGTCATTAAAATTGTAAGAAATCACCACATCAAAATGATCGCAAATATCAACCTTGATGCCAGCGAGGAATTCGAAGGAGATGCCTTGCACCAAAACGGCACTTTGGTGTTGTCCATTTCTGGAGCACAGGCTGGGCGCGCCTCCTACTCGCTGTCGCAGAGAGATTTATGATTAATAAACTTCTATATCTTTTCTTTATTCTACCCGTGTCTTCTACTTTAATATCGCTCTTTTATCCTTTTTCTTTTTTCGCATTCGTTTGATTGTGAAAAATATAACTCTCCCATTAAAACCTTTGCCGGTTTCTTTTCTTATTTAGCAACGCATTTTTATTGCTGTTAAGCTAAGTTCTTGAGTAGACCGAATAGTGTGAAATGCGTTTCTCGACAGGGATAAGATGGCAGACAATCGTCTAACATTTTCCTCTGACACGTAGCTTCTATGGTTAAGTTTCTCGGTGATAGGTGTGAGAGCCGCCAACATGCATCGCTGGGGAAACGGCCATAGGTAGCGTTAGGTGTAAAACGCGCATTGGCAGTTTTATTGCCGGCGCCTTAGTTAACGTAAGTGTTAAGACGTGGCTTATTTCAGGTTTTCGAGATAATGTGCATCCTTTATCTGTTTCAGATATTATACCAGAGTAGTTTAGACTTCATTCATTCAGTACTCCTAGTTGCAGTAGACGGATCGCTTCGTGCTAGAGAATAAGCTTGGATTGCGAAGTTCTTAGTTTTCTCGATACATTTTGCCGAGCGTCTAGAATACCTATCTAGAGAAGAATTCTAGTTCGTGTGATAGCCCGTAGTTCTGTTAGGAGGTAATATATTGACTAGTATTGTCGAGTGATTAACTGTTAGTTCGAAGTATATCTTCACTAGATTTCTGTGCAGAGGGATTAAATTATAAGTCTGTTATATTCTATAGTTGACGTGTTTCAGTGGATAGCAAAATAAATTATAATTTCTAGCTTAAACTCATGCAGCTATAAATAAATTTAATTAAATTGCTAGTAATCAGTCGAGAATATTTTAAATTAACTTATAACTGCACTGATTCATCATTGAGTGTACACGAAATACGTATGTATTTCTAATTCATGATGATTTATTTTTTATGAATATAATTATTTCACGAGAGTGTTAAACTATAAGACAAGCTCTACGCTTGCAGTTTATAATGTAAGTTATAACCGAAGTGAATATTATGAATAAGTGTTCTGTATGTTTCTTTTCCTTATACAGTGAAACTGGGTAAGCCCAACTTTTACCAGCGGTTTTGGTACATTGAGTAGAATCATAGAAGTAACATTTTTATCTTTAACCACGTGGGTCTACAAGTTAACACCTGTCTGGCATTGTGATTGCCTCCAAAAATAGACAGTGAAACCCATCTCACGAACTTTAAGACTAAATGCATATACTGGGCCTATTGAGCCAGATTATATTTCTTCACAAACTCTCATGTACATTCAGCCCTGTGGCGAGTAAAATTACAAACCAGTAACATTTCGAGGGTTTTTGACTAACTGTGGTGTGACCAAGCATTATCTATTGCGAGAAGTTACCTACCGGTCATTTTCCTAAATAAGGGAAACCTCGTAATTCTGACACTGTGAGCCCGCTTAAAACTAATTCTTAGCTGAACTGAGTAAATTGACACTAACTTAAGTAATCTGAAAAAAAATCGCATGAAGAGGACGCTCCCCGGATCCATTGGATGAAACCAAAATCTGCAGAGCTGGGATCTGCTTCATCAAAAGAAAGACAGATTAAACGGTGTGTTTCCTAAAGTGCGCCAGACGGCGAACACCAGCAAGATTTTAGGTAAGAAAGTGAGACAGGGGCCCCTGCTGAAAGAACAGAATGAAAGCAGACTGAGTGATTCTTTTATGATATGATTTGTGCACCCACTTTTGTTTGTAATTTCATTTATGGAAATTGTTGCTAATGCGGGTTTTTCCTCTCTTAGGATCGATTAGGGTATAAATTATGTTCTCAACTTTAGAGGGAAATCTGAGACTATAGCGTATATATCCGTGACTCTTTGGGGCTATCACTTTTCTTCTAACAGGATCGTGGGCTAAACATCGAGGGAAAAGATTACACCTATGGGTCTATTATACTTGTAGTAATTCATTACCTTATATGTATTTTCTATGCTTGATCTTAATATTTTGTGTTGTGCTAAATTTTCTTATGATAATAAAATTTACAGAAACTTATCAAAAGTGTGGCGGTCAGCTCGTTCCAAATACATAAAATCCATTGTTATAGTTTCACGTCTGTACGTCTAAATGTTCGTCACTTGTGTGCGCGAGTCTGTGAGTGGTTGATATAGAGTACATCTATATAACTGAGAAGTCTGTCTGACTAATACTTTCTGTTGTAGAGATAGGCTGAGCGAGAGATTTGTCTTCTCGAGTCTCAGGGACAGCTTACGTATTTTCCCACCATCTCACTCGTGAAATCTATTTCTACTATTTTATCTCACTGAGCTATCACCTGTTCCTATTTCTATTCAGAAGGGACCAATCTAAGTCTTAATTCACCTATCGCAAATCTACGACACTCGCTAATAACAAGTATTTTAACGGGCCCGTGCGGCATCATGCCCAATGGTATATCGTCGATATACCGTTTTGAAGACACATACCGGTGGTATGCCACCTTGACGCCTGGGGCGCAATCCGCCCAGTACAACTCCCTACATGGGAAACGATTGGAGTGGCAGACTCCAAAGCTGTCCGTTCTAGTGGAGCACTTAGACAAAGAACACGTGAAAGCCACCCTCCACTGGATGCCCCCAACACTGAAAAAGGAGGCGGCAAGAAAGATAGCTGTGGCTGTCTCAGGAGACGCCGAGGCAGAATCATACATGTTAAAGAATGCTATGGACAAGTGAGCCCTGCTTTGTAAACCCAACGATCCTCTTCCCCACTACATGGATTTATAAATCAAAGGGCAGGGGAAAAAGACTCAAAATATTTGTCACTATACCAGGACGGAAGACGGCGTGCCCCTTTTGCATGCAAGAAGACCACTGGGCAAACAGGTGCCCCCAAAATGGTAAAGGAAACGAAGCACGTACACAACCAGATAAACAAGCACAACAAATACCACCTCCCCGTCAGCCAGCAGACAAAGAGAGGTTCCAAACAGTCACGAGATATAATAAACGAAGAAGATACCACTCTGAGGACGTCACCACACAAGACACACTGAACTTTACGATGATGGACCCCAAGCATTTTCCTACTCCAGCGCAAGCTTATAAAAACAATAGCCCAACACAAAGAAAATACAAACAAGCAACATGTGGAAACACCACCCAGACATAGAACACTGTCAGACTCCAGCCCGAGACTGGTTATTGTGCAGGATAGCCCTGGTAACACACAATAACGACTTTTCCCCCACCCCAAGATCCAATTTTGTGTAATTACACTACTAACAAATAACGCATTTCAGGAATGACGGCAGAAATTGGAGTAATAGGCGTTAACATTCGTGACCTTCGCACAAAATTACATCATTTCATAACACTCATACACAAACACCATCCAGATTTTATACTGGTTCAAGAAACCAACATATACACAGACGAACCCGCATCCCATATCACGACGCAACTAGGACTTAGACATTCATGTTTTAGCCTTAGTATTCAGAATATACCGTAGGTTCAGTGGTAGCTATCGTTCAAACATCAGATAGGTGGGAAATTATCAGGAAAAATAGAGATAGTAAGGGTAGAATAGCCATAGTTCAGGTAAGGAACAACACACAAACATACACCATATTAAACATACATGCACCACCAGATTACAGACACCAACCCTTGTTTTATGATAGCCTAGAAAACCTACTCACACATTCATACAGGGGGGCAGAATATCATATTAGGGGGAGATTTTAACTGTATACTGACAAAAATGGATGTTATAGGCGTGGATATCAAAACACAAATTCGGATGGCAAACAGGGAGGGCACTCACCAGCTAGATATGCTACAAACCATAGTAGACATGCACAGCTTAAAGGACACGTACAGAGACACACATCCCAATGGGACTGACAGCACACACACAAACAACGCACATGGCAGAACAGCATGATTAGATAAAATTTATACACCATCAACGCACCGTACAATCGAGCCCAAACACTTCCCAGAAACACTCATATTCACAGACCACAAAGCGGTTTTGGAAACTGTAAACACCACACACACAAATATCACATCCAAACGCTCACCTCAATGGCAATTCAACAACACACTGCTGCAAAATAAAACATACATAGAGCAAATGACGAAACTCATTCTTACATACACAAAAGATTTACCCACTGAAAACATACAACAACACTGGGAGCTATTAAAGAATACTGTACGCGAGAGAACACAAATACTGGCAACCAAAATTAACAGAGACAAAATACGACCGGAAACAAGCCATCAAACTCGCAACTCTAATTGATAAAACAGCACCTCACATCATTACATTGCAGGAAGAATTAGAACAATATCAACACCATAGATTAAGAAGTGCCCTGTTTCGGACAAAACTGAACACAGTCACACAAGAGATACCCAGCAAACAATACATGGCAATAGAACAAAACATACAGCGAAGCAAGCAAATCGGACAAATAGTTGACTCACATGGAGACATACAAACGCAGGCACAACATAAAGCACAAGCCTTTGAGGACTACTACAGAAATCTTTACACAGAAAAATGAATACAACCACATATACAGGACACTTTTATGCAATACACTAAGAAGCTGAGCAACCAAGATAAACAATCTCTTGATGCAGAACTGACCCTAGAAAACATAACACTAGCAGTAAACGAAATGCAAAAAGGGAAGTCACCAGGACCAGACGGGCTCACAGCTGAATACTACAACCATTTCTTCCCCATTTTAGGCCCTCTCCTTCTAAGGGTATATTCAGAATCTTTCGAAAAAAAAGGAATTTCTATATAGTTTCAACCTGTAACATCACTCTAATCCCTAAAGACGATCCGGACAAAACAAAGCTTAAAAGCTACGTACCAGTATCACTCCTAAACACAGACAATAAAATTTTAGCAAAAGCCCTAACAAACAAACTCAAACCGTTCATGGCTACACTCATACACGAAGACCAACAGTGTAGTATCCAGCACAGAAACATTCATCAGCACGCACACTTCATAAGAGACATCATCACCTACACACATCAAAAGGATTGCCAGTCGTCAATTCTATCGCTAGACCAGGAAAAAGCCTTTGACAGAATATCCCACTCATACGTCCATAAAACTTTAGTACACTGCAACATTGGTGAATACTTTAGAAAGTGGATTGAAATTATATACACAAAACCTGAAAGCAAGGCAAATCATTCATTTACTGGGCCTTCAGACTGACAAGATCTGTTAGGCAGGGATGTCCCTTTTCTGCTCTACTCTATGTACTCGCTCTAGAACCACTGCTAGAGAAAATTAGACAAGACAGTACCATCAGAGCCACTTTTATTCAGGGTAAAGGGGAACAAAAGTTGCTTGCCTACGCAGACGATACTACTTTCTTTCCCCCCAATGATACAAAATGTTCTTGACACATTCAAGCTTTTTGGTAAAGGTACGGGGTCAAAATTAAACGTCCAGAAGTCTACAATTATGGGTACAGGCAGATAGAAAAACAAAGCGGATTTTCCCTTTGATTTAACGTCAACAACAAACAAGAAACTTCCCATCTCACCCAAACAGCATACACAAAGTCACATGGCAGAACGTTGTCGTACATATCACAGACACGCTACACCGCTACAAATACAAAAATACAACCATTTTTCCAGAAGTGCAATAGTGAACTGCTTTATTATTCCAAAAATAATTTATATTGCTACAGTCTTTGAACCCCCTAACCACCACAACATACGGTGACAAAGATAAACAAGGAGATTAGGCGTTTCGTTTTTGGGCATATGTTATTTAGCATTGAACATCAAACACTCATGCAAGACAAAAGATTCGGGGGAACTGCCCTCTAGGAAATAGAGACAAAAATAAAGGCACTTCGAATCAAACATGTATGACATAATGTGACGAGTAGGGTGTATGTGGGTGGATGTAAGTTAGACAACACTTATACACCACTCGTATAGCTCACTGTCTAGGAATAAAGTACTAACTCCAACAGCTCTGTCAATCTCCAACAATGTATTAGATTCACAAATAAGTCACAATGGACGTAGGGCCATTACAAATATTAGATACATCACAAAATCCCGAGTATCCGCACACACTCTGCTTCTCGGAATAACTACAGCCACAAATAGGCTACTCCATGAATAACTACTGCAACATCTACAACACAACTCCGGCCCTCTACTCGCGCCCTACTATAGACATCCACCTTTCTCTTCTCTACGCTCTTCACTGTCTACTGTCTACTCTCTACTCGCTCAACTCTCTACTGACTCAACACACGGCTCCAACCAACACACTCCTCTCTCTGACTGCCCCTTTCATGCGTATTCACTAAAACCCGTGAAACCCTTTCACGCTCCACTGATCTTCATTCACGCATCACAAAAGCTAACAGCTTGTCTCAAGCAATGCTCACAACCCTGCTTGTAGCTAAATCATTACAATGCACGCATTCCCAGCTCACAACAACTCACATAACTAATAAACTCCCGCTGGAGCATGGGAACATTCACACCTGCAAAATACCTTAAAAACACTCCGTGACACATATAATAAGAGACCGTGAACAACACACATTAGCCCATTACTACGTAGGGCTTAGATTTGCTAGACTGAGACCCCTAAAGAACAATGTTCCAAATCATTTCGGCACACTACCGCCTTTTTACAGGACATGCATACAAGCCATCAGAGGACACGGAATTGTAATTAACCAGTTTCCAACGCTCGGCAGTCTAAACAAGGAGATGAGTTGCCTCCATGAATCCAGTCGTCAGCAGGAGGTCCTCACGGGTGCCCCACAGTTTCTTTTCCACTTTCGTCTCCTTGGGGCCAGGTTTGAGCTCTCAAGTCACCAAAGAGAGATGGCACGTTTGCAGAATGTGTTCCGGAGTTTGGCATGTGCACTGGTCAGTTGGGGCAGCTTTCATTTTGTGGAGATGAGCTTGTAGTCTGCAGTGTCCTGCGTGGAGCCTAAAAATGATGGTTTGCTGTTTTCTGTCTAGCTTTAGGATGGGATCTTGTAGGTAATTGCTGCTTGTTCTCTGGCTCCATGCATTTTTGTACTTTCTTTTGATAAGTGTCTTTCCTTCCATCAGTGAGACTCTGTGGTGAAACTGTTCCTTCTGGGTGCCTACTTTTGCCAGTCTGTCGGCTGCCTCATTTCCTGCAATACCACAGTTGTTGATGGACAGCTGATTCAGGTGTTCTATGGCTGTTCTTGTTAGGAGATCTTCAGGTTCATTTTGAATAGTCTGGAGAATTGACTATGTTTGATCCTTTAACATTGTTCTTCCAGTTTTTTTGTAGCCTCTAGGATTGCCTGTAGCTCTGCCTTGCAGTTTGTTGAGAGTTCTCCAGTAGCAATTCTGTTCTATTTTTGGAGCGTTTGGCATTAGTATTTAGATGCCTGCTTCTCCTTTCCTTACTGCTTCTTCTGAAGATCCGTCGGTGAAGGCACGAATCCTCTGTGAACTGGGGTATTGGTTGTTGAGGTGATCCAGTGTTTTCGTTTTCAGAATAGTGGGAGTCTCCGCAGTTCTGTTCTCAATGCCTGGGATTGTAAGGTGTACAGTGTACGTGGGTATGGTGTTTGAGATGTTGTAGTATGCTTAATTCGATTCCTAAGACACTACTAGACATCCATTTGAAATTGATTCTTTTGCTCTCGGAATTTCGTTATTTAATATGGATATGTCGAACTAAATCATTATTTGAGTACAACGTTATCCGCCCACATCTTTTCCTACAAATGATCCTCCAGCGAGCGACGTGCATTTTAAAACCTGTCCACTACCCGCAGCTGCCTGTAACGCAGGTCCAGAATCCTTTACCCGCCAAATATTCTTAAATTCAAGCCTTTAGTTTATACAAAGGTCACTATCCTACCCCTCCCTTTTTTCCCCCCCCCCCCCCTGCTAATTGCGAGGAATCCAATCACCGGTGTCTATTAACAATGTATAACATGAAAGGGTCTTGGAAACGTGCTTGTAACTGTGTGTATATAAACGTGCCCGAGTGTGTATAAATGTATATTTATATTTAATGAAATGTTACATTTTTGTTTTCTCCTTTATGAAATGTGAATAAAGGTTGTTGTGACCGGTCACCCCTCTCTCCGGGCTCACTTGCTCACTCTCAGATGCAAACTGTATGCGACCGCACACATGATGTTTAGGATTTCTGTTTCCTTAGAAAATAATCAAACACGTGGTACTTGGATTTAATTCAGCTACATCGTAGGGTTTCAGTTTGTCTGATTTATGGTGTCAGGATACCAGGTCTGGCTCAGATAAAATCGATTCTGGCTCGGCCGTGAAATCTAATATAATGAATGCCTCTTGCAAGAACGAGGATTGGTTCATTCAGTGCAAAACAAGGAGACCACGATTGGGGACGTGGAATGGGATAGGAAAAGAGAAGGTTCGCGTTGCTTTATGGAGAAAAACGGAAAAGAAGGGTTTTCATTGTATCTTTGCTGAGACATTTTAGTGGAGAGTTTTGTCTATTCAGATTTTCCTCTATATTTCCCTCCTCTCCCACCCCCACTGTTATCACAATAAAAACGAGTGCGCATTATAATTTCAAGAACGAGGGAATATGATTTCTTTGTCCCTTTTCCCCGTCTCTTTTTAATCAACACTATCATTACAAAACATGTACAACGTATAACTTTTTTAAATGTGCAAGAAAGATTTTTGTAAATGAGTGTGTGCGAGGGAGTGAAAGTTTTTTAAAATATATATCTGCTCATTGTGTAGTTGTATTTTCATTGAAACTTCTTTATTGAAATGCAAAATTAACATGGTTTGTAAATTCAAACGGAACGCGAATAAAAATTGGATTTACAAAAAAAGGAAAAAAAAAAAAAACTCAGTGAATTGGAAAGAGTCCCTTCTTAGTGGTTAGTTTTTGTCTATTCGGGTTTTTTTTTTTTTTGGTAGGGTCCCCTCTCCCTTTTTTCCACTGTTATCACTAAAGGAAAAAGAGTGCGCTCTATAATTCCAAAAAAAAAGGGTGTAGGATTATTTTTATCTTTTTATATTCCATCTCTTTTTAATCAACATTTCTTCTTCTTCTTACATCCTTAGCCGCCGACAGTCAAAGCAGTCAGTGGCCAATACGCCTGATGAAGTCTTGTAGGGCAGCAACAAATTGATTCCACTTTGCTCGGTCAGGGGCCATCCTTCGTACAGTGCTCCAACTCTGGTTCATTCTTTGCATCTCAGCCTCCACAGTTCTCCGCCAAGTTGTTTTTGGTCGGCCTCTCTTTCGTTTTCCTTCCGGGGTCCATAGCATAGCTGTTCTTGAGATGGGATCCAGGGTCTCTTCTGAGGACATGGCCAACCGAATCCTAGCGTCTGCCAGTTATGATGGTGTGCATGTCCTCTTGCTTGCTGCGAGTAAGCAGTTCTTGGTTGGTGATGGTATTCGGCCAAAACATTCGGAAAATTTTTCTTTGGTGTGGAAAGAGGACAATTTCGACATTTTCTTCTCTGTTACTCTCCAGCATTCCGCACCATAGAGAAGCACAGAAAGTATCCATCTCTCATATAGTCTTAATTTTTTATGTTCGTGCTGTACTGAGAGGACTTCCAGATGTTGTTTAGACTAAAAAAGGCTGTTCTTGCTTTGTTCATTCTGTTGTTGATGTCTTTGCTTGCTCCGCCATCTGGTGTTACTATGCATCCTAGGTATGTGAAGGTGTCTTTCTGTTCCAGTTGCTGATTCCTTACTGATATTGGCTCAGGGTTGCTCACATTGAGCATCATGACCTCTGACTTCTTTAAACTGATGTTCAGCCCCACCTGCTGGCTATACTTATTAAGTCTATCCGTTTTTTCCTGAATGTGTTGATGTGAATGTGCTAGTAGTGCAATGTCATGTGCATATTCCAGAACTTCCAATGTAGAAAATGTAGTCCATCTTATTCCTCTTGGACTGCCCTCTGTTGTCTGGCGCATCACCCAGTCTATGGCGGTTAAAAATAGAGTGGTTGATTAGGGGCATCCCTGTCGCACTCCTGTCTTCGCCTCAAAGGTTAGGATGGTCTGCCCAACGCTACACGTAAAGTTGGCATAAAGGCTTTTTATGATTGACACTTCGCAGTTTGGAATTCCATAAGCCCTCAATATTTTCCATAGACTGTTCCTATGTATACTGTCAAAAGCCTTTTCAAAATCAACGAAATTAATGTACATCTGTCTCTGCCATTCTGAGCACTGCTCTATAATGTTCATGAGGGTAAATGTATGATCTGCACATCTTCTGTTCTTTTTTAATCCTGCTAGTTCTTTCCTCAGTTTGTGATCTACTGCTTTTGAGATTCTCTGTATAACTATCCTGCCTAATATTTTGCTTGAAACTGATAGAAGAGTGATTCCTCTCCAATTATTGCGGTCTGCAGGGTCTCCCTTCTTGGGCAATTTGACAATTATTCCTTTGTTCCACTCCATTGGTGTTGTCCCTGTTTTCCAAACCTGTGCAAATCGTGGTTCTAGTAGTTCTGTTGCTAGCCCAGGATCTATCTTAAATAGCTCTGCATTTAAGTTATCGTGGTCAGGATCTTTTCCATTCTTTAACCCTTTGATTGCGTGATGATTTCTTCCTTCCGTGGAATGTCTGTATTAACATCTAGATCGTTTTCAGCCTCAGGAACATTCAACTGTGTCTCTGGTGGTTCCTTGTTCTGAAATGCTTTGCCCATCTTGTTTCCTGTCCCTCTGCTGTCGTGGTGAGATGT
Source organism: Oreohelix idahoensis (assembly GCA_024509875.1). Taxonomy (NCBI): domain Eukaryota; kingdom Metazoa; phylum Mollusca; class Gastropoda; order Stylommatophora; family Oreohelicidae; genus Oreohelix; species Oreohelix idahoensis. The sequence continues at coordinate 102,296 of JAMPIV010011437.1, read as the reverse complement.
CCTTTCTTATCTCTTACTAATGTATTATTGTTTGCACCTCGTTTTCCGCTGATGGTTTCAGTTATTTTGTATACTGTGCTTTGTTCATTTCTCAGTGCTGCCTCTTATGCCTGTCTTGCAAGATCTTCTAGGAAATTCCTTTTGTTGGCTTGGGTTTGGCGTTTAACTTCCCTGTCCAGCTGACTGCACTATTCGCTATATAGTTGTTTTAACCTGGGGGACTTCGCTTCTGTTTTCTTTCTTTTCATTTCCTTTCTCAGTGTTATGGTGTTTAATGTTTCTGGTGTTATCCAGCCTTGCTTCTTCCTTTCCTGGAATCCCAAGTATGACTTGCTGCGTTCCTTATGTATTGTTGAAATGATGTTGGATTTCTGGTCCATCTCATCAGTCGTTGTCTTTTCCTGACTTTTGGCAATTTGATATTGTTTCTTTATGTCAGCAGCAAAAGCTTTTCTGGTAATGGGGTCCTTCAATTTGCTGATGTCAAACCTTTTCTGTGTAGTTACAGTTGATCCAGCAGTTTTGATTTTCGCCTTCAGTTTTGCTACGACTAAATGGTGGTCACTTCCCACATCTGCACCTCTTCTTACCTTCACATCTTGCAATGCATGTCTCCATGTAACATTAATCATCATGTGGTCTATCTGGTTTATGTCCCGGCCATTTGGAGATTCCCATGTTAATTTGTGAATTTCTTTGTGTGGGAAAAATGTTCCTCCAAAGACCAGGTTGTTAATGCTACAGAAACTTATTAATTTATCCCCATTTTCGTTTGCTGTTCCGCTGCCGCATTTCCCCATTACTCTTTCATTTATGTATGGTATGTTCCAACTTTCGCTTTGAGGTCTCCCATTACAATGATAAGATCGTATCTCGGTGAGTCTTCCATTTCATTTTGCGGTTGTTGATAGAATTCATCTTTGACCTCTTCGTCGCTGTCATTTGTTGGTGCGTAGCATTGTATTATTGTAGTGTTGGTGAATCTCCCTCTCAATCTTATTCTTATCAGTCTGTTGTTGATGGGTTTCCATTCCAGCAATGTCCTTTCTATTCCTATCTGTAGAATAATGGCTACACCTTTATTGTGCTGTCCATCCTCTCTGCCAGAGTAAAGTACTGTTTCTCCTGTTGCTGTTTTAACTTTTCCTGTCCCTGTCCATCTGCTCTCGCTTATCCTTAGAATGTGTAATCTATAGTTTCTCATTTCCGCTGTGACCTGTTTTAGTTTTCTCGTCTCGTTCATTGTCTTGACATTTGTTGCGGGTCTTTATTTTATATTGTGATGAGTATCTCGTTGACTCAGACCAAGTCACTTAAGGGTGTGCAAAGTAGACCACGCATACAATACCACACTTCCAAAACTCTATATCAGCACCAATGCAGCAGGAACGAACTTCAAATATATTTATTTCACACAACTTAGCTCCATATAGATATTCTTGATATGCATAATAGATTATGGCGTCAACTAGACAGTCTCTAGTGTCGCTGTACAGTCTGCAACTGGAACAATGTCGAGGACATTTTCATACAGTTTATTATAGTTCACACACTCACGTTCATCATGTAACGCATAATTCCTCTTACAGAAATACTGGCATCATCGCACGGAGGCGTATGGATGATCCAGTGATGGAATACATAGGAATATGTCCATGAAATATTATAATACGCTGGAGCCTAGAACACATGCGTCCACTGCCTTGAAAGAACACACAGCGAATGCCCCTTGTGAAGGATCGCTGAACACAGCAGACGGCAACTCTGGCGTCTGCAATCTCGGCCCAAAAGTGATGACGTAACTTCCTGTAACCCATAGTCACCGGTCGTAAACAAATATGACCCCATGTCGAACTGTATTGATATCGACATACATGTTATGAATTTTACTCATAACAACATTCCAAAATCCTACTCTTCTTTCATGTTTTGCGGTCAGGACGTCCATTCTCGTGTCAGTGGCTTCCTCTCGGCTTTCACCACTGACAGACGTACGAGCCTCAGACTCCGGATGTCCGTCCCGCAGCAAAGTTTGTTCATTTGTTGTCGTTTCCGTAACTTCGTTTCTTTTTACATAGACAGGGGTGTCAGCCCTATGCTAAAACCCCCAACCTGGAGGACCAGGGTGTCTGCTTTAGTCTGACCCCTACCTGCGCAAACATGTCCAGCCTGGTAGAACCTTCCAGGAGTAAAACCTCCGCTGGCAAAGCTCTGGGGGTAATCAGGGTACGCAAGCCGACATACCTCGACAAGGTATTGACACCTGTGATGGCAGAAATCAACACTATCATTACAAAAAATGTGCAATGTATAACTTTAGAGTACAAGAAAGAGTGTGTAAATGAGTGCGTGCAAGGGGTGAAATTTTTTTTTTTTTTTGGGTATATACAGCTGTTCATTGTATTTTCATTTTTATACTTATATTCATGCTATTATTGTCAATGTTTCAATGCATATGTCTTTGTAAATTTCCACATAATGTGAATAAAGATGTGAAGAAAAAGAAATCACCAACTTGTAATGTTATCATCTGGTTCCCTCGGTGTGTGTCCTATCGAAAACCATCTTTTACTCATCTATTGTTCCACTGGCATTCTGTTTTTTCCATCAGTGCCACAATGGTGATCTTATCAGACCATTTTAATCAATCTGTTTTGTGTTAGTACCCATTTATGAAAGTTATAACTTCTTGTTTGTCTTTTATTTTGTGTTTTTCTGCATGTTTCAGAGACGTACACTAGGACTGTATTGACTTTAGGATTACAAATTCTTGTTCCTGTGTTGGATTTGATTTCCACATATTTCCAAGTGCATGAAAGTACTTATTTTGTTATCACTACTAGTTCCTCCAACATCTGCCACATTTCGAACAAGCAGGGAAATCACATATAGACTAACAGCAACAGGATGTATTATGCTAACAATGTGGCTCTAGACTTCCAGGGAAAGTTTTGTTTTTACATATCAAACATTGAAATATTGTGGAGGTAATTTTAATACTGTGGATTATCTACAAAAAATTATATCTTTTATTTGACACAGCTGATGGCTTCCAAACGGTAGCACAGGTGGAACGAATTAATTATAGATTAAGAATACAGTTTGCAAACTGTATTAACTGGAGAGGCATTACTCTCCTCTCAGTTCCCAGTAAAATACTACGCAGGATAATCATCCAGAGAATTTCAAAAGCAGTTGATCATAAATTGAGAAAAGAACAAGCGGATTTTAGAAAGAACAGAAGATGTGCAGATCATATATTCACCCTCAGGAACATCATAGAGCAGTGCTCAGAATGGCAGAGACAGCTATACATTAACTTTGTTGATATTAAAAGGCTTTTGACAGCTTACACAGGGACAGCCTATGGAAAATACTGAGGGCTTATGGAATTCCCAGCTGCATTGTTTCCATTAAAAAAAGCCTCTATTCTAACTTTACATGTAGTGTTGGATTGAGTAATTTAACTTTCGAAGTGAAAACAGGAGTACGGCAGGAATGCCCCTTATCAACAACATTATTTTTGACAGCTGTAGATTGGGTGATGCGCCAGACAACAGAGGGCAGTCCAAGAGGAATTAGATGGACAACGTTTTCTACACTGGAAGACCTGGAATATGCAGATGACATTGCACTACTCGCACATTCACATCAACACATCCAAGAAAAAAACGGATAGACTGAATAAGTATAGCCAACAAGTCAGTCTCAACATCAATCTGAAGAAGACAGAGGTCATGACACTCAATGTGTGCAATCCTGAGCTAATAACAATAAGGAACCAGAGGTTAGAACAGACTGTCACGAAATGGTTTTAAGACTAGAGACTGTCTACCTATAGTGACAAGACACTAGTGAGAAAAAAGACTGAAAAGATAGATTTAGAAGAAAATGATAGTGAAATGTGAACAGTTGACACTATTGGCTCCGAGGTTAAGAACCGAGGTTGATTCTTTCCTCGCCACTTCGGACGTCTTATGTGCTATAGTTGTCAACAACCTCTAGCTACCCTAAGGGGATAAGGTTATATCAAGCTTCACAAACACCAAGGTACAGACAACATATAGCTACTGTACTAAAATGAAATGACTGATGCCAGCTACAATTTATACAAGTTTATTATACACCTATAAACAAACAAACATATGCATGTCCCATACATAAAGTGCGAGGATGCACTCCTGAAACAAAATCAAGCACAGTTAAAAATGCATCAACCCCAACCCTTCTCCCACAATTGCAACCTGTATGGAGAAAGAAGATAAGGTTAACTGAAATGAACTACACTGCACTTGATGTCGCCTACACTCCAAACTAGCTGTTCTAAATTCTAACTCTAACTCTAAGTCCACTGATAGCTGGAACGACTACGAAGTGTCTACACAATCTCTGCACAGACTTCGGTTCTACACAGCCTATCATGAAATCTCCTGAACACAACTAACTGCACCTCAAAACTTCAGCAGCGGTCCTCTGCTATGATTCACCAAAACTATCAGCTCTGCCTATCTGTGCTGACTTCAGTAGAGAGAATGTTTACCCTCTCTCTCTCCACTAACTCTAGAATTGATGACTGAGGTTTAACAGAACCCCACTGGATTCTGGACTGGAACTGTAGCTGGCTTCTCCTAACACCTCTGAGGTTACCTGCCCGATTACCTATGACTGGGCGATGGGGCTATCGGCGTTATTATGGCCGTGAAGAAGCGAACATAAAATTACCACAACGCTGGCAGCATGCCAAATCTGCGTGTGTAACCGAATGAGCGTCAGAGCTCAGGATTTATCTACAAAAATCCTATTCGCTGGAAAATGTCTTCCCCTGGCTGGGAAAACGTATTTTCTTCCTCTCCTTCCACCACTGGCAATTCATGCGCGACTTAGCTTGTCGGCGAATGCCACAACTTCGCCGTGGGAGAAATTTTTGTGGTATCAAAAATTCTGCTCTTCCCCACAAAAAGCCGGAACCTGCTGTTCAGAGGAAACAAAACAACAGCTAAACAAAACGTAATAAATATATTTCTAATAACACCACCTCCCTGACTCTTCAACACGTTATGCACCTCCATACAAAAAATCATGCCAACACCGTCCGCTACTCTCCTGTTCCCTTCTCTGAGCCTACAAAGTAAACATTGGCTAACCCAGATCGCTTGTTCTGCCTGACTAACTCCGAGCAACAACAATATTTTCACTGGCCCATCTGGGCAGACGTACTGTGGCCTACTTCTTACGCTGACACTAATGCCGTAATGATTAATACAAACTAAAACTAGCCCTCTCTAGGAATTCCTAAAATTCCCGTCAGTATGATTAATCACCTCAAAATTGAAATAAAATATTATTCCCTTAACATAAATAAATTTCATCATCTTCTGAATACACAGAATAACAAAGCACAATCAATAACATATAACCCTGTTTACGCTAGCATCTACATGCCGTCAAAAGTTATACATAATGGTTATCAATTAAATCTCAGTAGTTACAAACACGTGGTTACAATTTTATGACCACGTGCTTCTCTCCCCCTTGTCCCTCTGAACATCGTATCAATAAATATACCGTAACCAACGCACTCACGTGCTTTACAAATTACGCCTCTTTCACTCCCGTCCACAGATAGATGCGTAACTATATAAATAGCGAGCATCAATACTCTCAATAAAATCACAAATGAAAATACACATTACACACGCTCCCGACTATTCTGTAAATACATATGATTCGCAGATGCGAGTTTCTCTCCCGACCGACTTTGCAATAATACAAAGCGGTGATATCTCAACTTTTAAACCATGCCGCTATTCCTTCAACAAGGAATTAAATGGACCTATAAAGTTTCAAGTCTATCACTAAGATCGTATTGATGGCTCTGGAGTTAAGAATTAACATTAAACTTAAACTGCCCAAAGAAACTTAAATGATCGGCCTAGGCCTAGAAAAATTAAATAAAGTCCTCACGCAAAAATTCATGCTTACCAAATCTCGAATGTCCTACTGAAGGCAATCGACTTGACTCTGGCAACCGGCTTTGGCAATTTTTCATTAAAAGAGAAAGAGGCTATGAAATATAGGCCTTTTATAATCAAGACCCCCACGCGCCGACTTCATGACGTCATATGCGCGGCGTGGTTCTAAAGCCAATGAGAGCTCTGCATTTCAACTGCAGTTAGCTCTCAGCCAATCAGAACCTTAGATCGTTCTGATGTAACGTGCATGGGTTTTAGACAAAGAAACGGGAATAAGCTCTGCCCTCTAGTGGCAATGAAACAAAAATGGCCAAAATATATATATATAAAATCCCGAAAAATGTGTCTAGCTGCATGCCTATCTTTAAAAAAAACCCCCACTGGTGCAAATCCTGATCTAGCCTCTATAATCTTAATCTAGAATAATACTGTCCAATTCCCTACACCCCCATTCTAAACACATAAAGAAGAACCATAAAGCAGATGAGATCAAACTCCCTCGTGATCTCATCTTGAAAACACGTAAATAATAGAAGGAGAAGAAACATGGAGAAGGATTTTTCTGTAATCCCTCCAAAAATAGTGAACAAAATGCAAGGAGAAAAAGACATGGGCCATTTGAAAGACAGAATCTCAGTACTTTCGTCACACAGACATACACATTTACTTACCTAGGATGCTTAGTAACAGCAGACATCGGAACAAGCAAAGACATTAACAACAGAATGAATAAAGCGAGTACAGCCTTTGCTGGTCTCAGCAACATCTGGAGGTCTTCCCAGTACAGCACAAACACCAAATTAAGACTGTATGAGAGTTGTGTACTTTCTGTGCTTCTCTAAAGTGCGGAGTGCTGGAGAGTAACAGAGAAGGAAATGCCGAAACTGTCCCACACAATCTGCCTATGGAAAAATCTCCAAATCTTTTGACCGAATACAATCACCTACTAAGAACTACTCATTCGGAGTAAACAAGAGGACATGCACACCATCATTGCTGGCAGACGCTGGAGCTGGGTTGGCCACTTCCTCAGAAGGGACCCTGATACCATCACAAGAACAGCTATGCTATGGACCCCCGAAGGAATGCGAAAGAGAGGCCGACTAAAAACAACCTGGCGGAGAACTGAGGAAGCCGAGATGCAAAGAATGAACCAGAGTTGGGACACTGTATGAAGGATGGCCACCGACCGAACAAAGTGGAATCAATTTGTTGCTGCCCTACAAGATGCCACCAGGTGTGATGGCCACTGACTGCTTTGACGGTCGGCGGCTATGGATCAAAGAAGTAGGAATAGATGAGAAGAAGATGATGGCGATGGATAGGACACACATTGAGAAAAACTGGTTGATAGCATTACAAGGTAGTCCTTAGTCAAGAATTCCCAGGGTAAAAGAAATAGAGATAGACCCAAAAAATACATAGAGAAGAGAACTGGAGACAGAAGTGAAACTGAGGAGGAAGGCATACGTTTGTTGAAGGCTTGTGACCTTTGGAGAGTTGAAGGGGGATGGTGAAGGCTTGTGACCTTTGGAGAGTTGAAGGGTGATGGTGAAGGCTTGTGACCTTTGGGTAGTTGAAGGGTGATGGTGAAGGCTTGTGACCTTTGGGTAGTTGAAGGGTGATGGTGAAGGCTATTTATGACGAAAACCAATTGCCACTGGCCTCCATTGTTCAACTACAGCAAAAGTAGCTTTTAGGGGAGATAACAGTTCAATATTTTTCAGCAATATTTGTCCTTACAAATATGGTTAAATTAATGACGTGGCTTTGAAGTTGTTCTCAGCATTGGGAAGCATATAAATAAGCAATTTTAATACTGAGCCTCAATAAGAAAAAAAGTAATCTAATTTGATGAATAAAAACCTCAATTCCATTTTGAAGATTACGTAAAACTGAATCACAGCCAAAAACCTGTATTTAGTAGTGAAGAAGTTAAGTCTCTGCCATTTCTTTAGTTTAATTTATTGATAAAGTTATTGGTACCTAATTATACAAACACTTGACAACAAATTTCAAGTTGAGCCCCTACTTTTTAAATAATAATTAAAATCAGTAATACAATTCCACTTTAAAATTTAAAACTGATAAAATATATAATATACAGACAAGTGTTATTTTCAGCATCATTGTTAATGTTCTTTTATATACCAACTCATGTTAACAATTAACCATTTATTAAAGTCTTATCTGAGGTTCTCGAGTAGTTTGTAAAAGGTGCAGTGAGACCCTTGACCTAAATAAGTTGTGCACCCATGGTCAAAATTAATTTTAGAAAAATAATTACTTTCTGGGTAAAGTAATCTTACTTTGTGCTGTAGCATTTAACTGTGCAGAAAATTGCCCTGCCTACCTGAAAATAATACAGGTATACCTTGGAGATATTGCGGGTTCGGTTCCAGACCACCACAATAAAGCGAATATCGCAATAAAGCGGGTCATACCCATTTTTTGGCTTCTCGGTGCATACAAAAGCCTAAAATTATGTTTACATTATGTCTATTAAGTGCGCAATAGCACTAGGTCTTAAAAAACTGTATTGTAAAATTTAAAATACTTTATTGCTTAAAAAAAAAAGCTAATTTTCATCATCTGAGCCTTCAGCTAATCGTAATCTTTTTGCTGGTGGAGAGCCAAAATCTATCGGAAGAAGAAGGCACGTTCTAATAAATAAACATGAATAATTTGAAAAAAAGCGCAATATCTGCGAAGCGCAATAAAGCGAGGTATGCCTGTATATCTAAAACACACACCCACAGGAGTCTCTGAGTAGAAAAAAAATTGGACTACCACTACTCTCAGGGAGACATGTTGTAAGAGGTAACTAATAGGAGGTTGTGCATGAGTCTGGCATCATCATCATGTAAAAACAACTGCCACAGAAAACCACCACCACAAGAGTACATACATGCTTTGATGAAGGCTTCCTGAAAATGGGGGCTACATGCTCTATAAGAGCAAAGTAGAAGAAGAAAACACACCAAAATATCAACATCATACAAGTTATGATACCTAGGACAACTTCTAATATCACCTCATAGATGTCATTTTAAAAATGAAGAAACCAGAAAGCTGAACGGAACTACAGCCATAATCAAGTACATTGAGAAAACATGAAATGGTTTTTTCACTTCGTTACAAGGCAGCCCTGTTGGCTACCATCACCATTCTTAAGTAATTTAAAATCTGCCTTTTCAACTAGGGGTAATCTGAGCGAAGAAGGACAGTGTCACATACTATTTGTGATCGGGGTCTCAGGGTTAGATAAATCAGACTTGTTCTGCTCACCCTGTCAAGACACTCTTTAGTCCCATGTCTAACATATGCAGGAATTTTGATAGAAATAAGAGACTTATACTTGGTTAACAGTCCAGACACTGTCTTGTATTTCAAAAAGGCAGACAAGTTATGTCCACTTGAACATTACATCATGTTTGCATTAAACAAAATATCTTAATTTCGTCTCTTAACTCATATCACTGCATGATTAATAACGCCAACTGGCAATTCTCACTTCAAAATAGTTTTGTGTCCACTCATTTCAAACGCTGAAATGGAATTAAACACTGAACCCCTCATGTCACGAAACCAACACTTGTTGGTTCTAATTCACATCACAGTCTGCCTTGAGTATAGGACTTATACTTTTAGTCCTTCCAACAGCATTCACTTTTTTTAATGAGCTAACCCGAATCTCGTTCACATTCAAAACACAACATAACACTTGCATAAAATATTCTCAGATTCACCACAACCTTAACAACTACGCGCTAGCATGTAAATATGTTACCACTACTACATAAGTATATATAATAATCGCATGTCACTTTTTCATGAACTAACCTGAATCTCATTCATATTCAAAACACAACAGAACACTTGCCCCAAAATATTCTCAGTTTCACCAAAACCTAAAAAAAAACTTTGGCGAGTGAATAAAGTTACAACAATTACATCACCACACCTAATAATCGCGTGTCATGATAAATACAGTAATATTCACCCATCAACTTGTCCATCATTCTCCCACATACACATTATTCCTTGACAGACAGCATTAATTAATCCTGAAGAAACATGGTCAGACTTTAGCTACATTAACACACCTCACACAACAACACAAACCACAACACTAATTACTATGAACTTAACTACCTTACTTACTTCTCTTCTTCTTTGATCCTTAGCCGCCTGTATCCTGGGAACTACTTACTTAGTCGTTTTTCTTCTACCGTGAGGTGAAGAGGTTTGGAAGAGAAAGCGCTATAATATCCTATCAGCTGTCTTCCTCCTGGCCTGGTTCCATTCTAGTCCTCAGTCCTTCAGAAATTGTCTTAATGTTGTCCTTCCAGCGGACTCTGGGTCGTCCTGGAGGTCTGGATCCCTGGCTCTTAGTTTCCCACTCTTGTCATGGTAGCCGATCTTCTCCCATTCTTCAGACATGGCCAAACCATTTTTGTTGGGACTGTTCTGCTTAGGTCTGCAGGAGTTGGGTTTTTAAGCCATGACATATCGTCTTGTTGCGAACCATGTCTCTTCTTGTTACCTCAACCACCTTCCTCAGATACTTAACTACCAATAAAATAAATCAACGTGTAAAGTGGAATTGGAATCAGACCAAAACTAAAGACAGGAAGACAATTTGACATTCGGCAGCAAACAAGAGGGCTTGTCACATGATACATTCTAAAAGTTCTACGTACACGTTGAGAAGTAGGATAAAGACCGTTATGGCAACAGACACAGTTAAGGCAGAAAAGAAAAATTGCCCCATAGACTACCTATATTCACACATTGCTACCAATATTCCATAGTATACTTTCAGATCTGAGAAGTCAAAGAGTAAAATTCCACATGGTACAAACAACGGTAGTCCAGACTGGCTCTTAAGAATAGGCAAGATGTCTGGGCACCCACAAGCTATCTGATCAGCACACTTGCAGGACTGACATAAATACAATGTTGCCTAATAATAAATACCATGCGAGAAATGACAACTGGAATCAGAACAACTGTGTAGCTACTGAAAGGCACAATGTCCTTGTCTACAACACAAACTAAAGTGGAAAAGTACCATCAGCAAGAATAAAGCAGAATGATACATACAGCATACACAGTCAGGAAATATATCACTATATATATAAAAAGCTCCACGGTGGCTCCATGTTCTATAAGGAGCAAAAAAGGAAATGATAATGATATAAAAAACATACTGATATAACAACGTGTATAACCATTAAATCCATGCACATGGTTAATGGTTGAAAGTGCATGCCATGTTGAAGTGCAGCAAACACCAAACAAAAATAAAAACACATCACAGCACACTAAAAAAGAAATGCAAACTAAACATAAATGCTAACTGGTACGTTTTTTTGTGTTTTAAAAAAGAAAATAGCCAGTCAGTTTTGAATTCTCACATCTAAATAAAGTGTCCAGAAATGAATCAGTACTCAGCAGCTGAAAATTAATTTTCCCACTTCTTATTACAGGTATGCAGTTTTTAATGGTCACTGACTGCTACTTTCATTACTGATACTACTGACTTGTGCACACGTGAACGATTTTCTTAAGGCACATCATGATGTTTCAGTTCTACTCACTAAATCTCCATGATCTGTGACATGATAATTTTCAAATTGTAATACCTCTAGAGCTGTAACAACTCCCTGTACAATTTAATCTATGTTGAAATTGTCTTCCATTCTCTCTGCTGGCTGTTGTTCTGTTCTAGAAGAAAGCTATGACACAAAAAATAATTGATACATCTTTAAGGGAAAAGTGAAGACAAAATGGAAAACATGGTGTATCAAAACAAGCGGAAAACATGAGCATGAACTCTGGTTTAGATTAGGCTTGTCCAAACTTTTTACCTTGGGGCTAAACTACATTTTAGGACATAGCTGAAGGGCCAAGGTAAAACATGTCAAATTTTGAAGCCAAATGAGGCAACAATTTGATACTTAAAGAAGACATCATACATGCCAGTAATAGCCTTTTATACAGTGAGTTTTAATGTGACAAGGGATATTGTTTCTGCTTGTACAATGACTCAGTCAGAGTGGGAATTCTAAAGATTCCAAATATATGTTCAACAGAATGGAGATCTTTCAACTTACTTTTAATATTTTTCATTTTGAAGAACTAGCTATTTGCAGCAGCATATTTCTGCCAAAACAAGAGTTTGTTTTAGATGCTTGTGCCAGAACATTTGGAAATGTTCTTGAAGATACATCATCATCATTCTTACCCATCAGTTAGGTCAAAGAGCATTGGCCTTCAAAAAAACTCATACAAAGTCCTCCTGTCCCGTGCCCTTAGTTACAAGTCTTTCCATGTCTTTCTCATGCCTTTCACTTCTGTCCTCCAGGTGTTTTTGGTTTCCCTATACATCTCTTACTTTGTGGATTCCAGAACAAGACCTGCCTTGCAATGCTATCAACAGGTTTCCTCAATGTGTGCCCTATCCAACGTCAGCATTTTCTTCTCATCTTTTGTTCCACTAGCACTTGTCTGGTTCTTCTCATCAGTTCCACACTGATGGTCTTGTCATGCCACTTCAAGCCTTCTGTTCTACCCAAGTATGCATTTATGAAAGTCTATAACTTTTTGGTTGTTGTTTTCGTTGACGAAATTTACTGGGATTATAAAAAGTAAGCAAGCTATTATTGGTTAATGCTGTCACAGGTGACTGAGATTTTGAAAGTCAATTAACTCCATCTGAAATGCATCATAAACAGTCACAGGATCTATTTCAGAGTGCAAAAAAACTTTAAATTTATCAGAACATCTCCTAAAATGTTCAGAACACTTGTTAAATTGTCAATGAGATTGAGCAGCAGATTTTAAAAGAAACATTACTGGTGATGTTATTTGATAATCTCTCCTCTCCCCATCCCAAATGACACACAACATGACAATAATGATTATGGTGAAAGTTAAAAACATATAAACAGGAAACTGTGTCACTCATGTATGATCTTCATGCACTAATTCAGGCCTGCTTGTTCTATTCTCCTTTATCTTGTAAATCTGCTTTGCTTCCTTTAGAACCATCAGGCTCTGTGAAAGAGACAATATGAGTGGATGTATGAAAGTTCTTTGTTCCTACTTCTCAATTTATTTGCTCCTTATGGAACATGGAGCCACTACAGCAACTGACCACCAATCAGGAAGCCTGTACCAAAGCACTTCAAGTGCTCTTGTAATACAGGTTTCTGTAACAATTGTTTGTTGTGGTGAAGTGTCAGTCCCAAGTACAATCTCAACTTAATTGTTATTTGATGAGAGCAGTGGGACTGTTCTTTCCTTGTCTCATCAGAGACCTCCAGGAAACCATACAAGGTATATTATTATTATTATGTTTTACGCTTATATAATATATACAGTTTGTGTAACATATGGTTGAAATTTGTTAGTGTGTTACAAAATATACTGTACTCTGTTTATATAACACAGTACACTGTCAAATTTCTTACATCAACAAATAGACATTATTTTTTTTTTAAATAAATAAATTTTATATATATATATATATATATATATATATATATATATATATATATATATATATATATATATATATATATATAATATATATATATATATATATATATATATATATTATATATATATATATATATATATATATATATATATATATATATATATATATATATATATATATATATATATATATATGAACTATCAAAATATTATAATTGAAAAGAGATAAATTAAAAGTACCTGATTGTTCAAACATCCCTACAGGCTCAAAATTTCTTCTTCCACTTCCATCTTGAGAAATCTTTGTTGATTCAGTTGTCACATTCTCACTGGTTATTTGTGATGGAAATTTATGCTGTTCTTGTTGATCCTGAATGAGAATTTCGTGTGCTGTGGATGGTTTTTTAGAGGGACTTGCTTGCTGTCCTTGCATGTACTTCTCTTGTTCTTGAAAGGAAATGTTTGGCTCTTTTATTATGAACTTTTGTTGCAGTTCTTGAGAAGGCATTTCTTGCTCAACATGTGTTTTTTTTTCTCGTTGCTTTTGTATTGGAATTTCTTTTTCTGTTTGTTGCTGTTCCGATGTTTGAGTTTTTTGCATAGGCTGTTGAAGTAATTGAATTTTGTGAACCTTTTCCTGCTGCATTTCTTCATTTTCATCTTGAAGTTGTGACGTAGTCTGTTCTGTCCATATGTTGTTTTCTGTATCTGAATCGCTGAATGTTTCATGACCATTTTCTCTTCTGTTATCTCCATGAACATTTTTTACTTCCCTGTCTCTCTGAGCTGAGTGATAATCTAATGTGGTTTGTCCTTGTCTGATAGACTGAAATGCTTTTTTGTCATTTTTCTCAGATCTATCATCAACATCTTTGCCTGCTTCTTTGGGCCTGTCCTCGCCATCCAAGAGGGCTTTTTCACCTAAACCATCACTCTGCGCATTTTTTCCATCTGTTTCTTTATTTTGTCCTCCACTAAAAATCTTTTGTTCCATCTCATCTGGATGCCTGCCCATTTTTCTTTCATTTGTTGAACTGGACACAGAAGATGCTATAGATAACTCGAGCATGAGAGACAAAAGAGATTCTCCATTGGGAGGTCTTCCAGACAATTCTGACAATTTTTCTTTGTCCTTCTGTGTAGGTTCTCTATACCCTTGTTGATGTGAGACTGTTTCCTTTGCATTTTGTATTTCTTTGGAATAAGGAGAAGTGTTATTATCCAGATCTCTTGAGCTTGTTGTTGTACTGTGAAAGAAAGTAAATAAAATTAAAATCATTATAAAGACAAACAGCTAATCTTTTTTTTTTTTTTTTTAAACAGCTAATCTGTGGAAAGGGATAAGAAATACCTTTACAGAGATGTAAATATTAGTAGAAGTTTGAAAAGTGAATTAAATTAAAAGGCAGTAAACAAAAGTGCTGCCCCGATCACCAACAAGGTCAAGGTAAGAAAGATGGAAGCAGAAGTCAAACCAATGCGTATCCAAATATTGTTAATCTACAAGGTGATTTTTAAAAAAATTCTTATTTTTAAATTACAATTTCTTCATTCCAATCCAACTAATTTATATGAAACAAATGTTAAGATAAAGAGAATTAAATATCATTTTATTACATAATATACTATGTCCCATTAACATTATAGTTCATTGTGAGATCTGGCCTGCTCAACACATGAGCTCATACTGGGCAACAAATTTTGCCAGCTGCTGTAATGTTCGTTTATTTACCATTTTAGATTTTATTCTATTTTTATTTTGTTTCTGAAAAAAAACTTATTAGTCAAATGGTAGTTATTGGCCCTTGTTTTGACATTTGCTTCTTGTGCATCCAATAAATACAGATGAGGACATAAAACATTAAAAATAGGAAGTGACTTTCCAATAACTTTTCAATTAGTCTGTATATCCAGCGAATTCCCACTTTCACAGCCTGCCACCTATACTAGTACTAGCCACCTTTCTTTTTGACTCTTTCCATGCCAGGATGTTAAGCAATCTGATATCTTCTCTCTTTGTTACCTCAGTCTATTTCTCCATCACTTTTACCTCTTGTCACAATGTATTCCAATATTCCTGTTCTCATTTCACTTATTCATTCATTCTTTCATAACCTTTCAACTCCATGTGGTACATAGATCTTCAACATGTGGTACAAAGATCTTCAACATGTGGTACATAGATCTTCAACAAATTCACATCAAGCCTTTCTGTCTTGTGCCATCCATTTAAATATATTTCCCTGTCTTTTTTGTCCCATGCACACTTGTCTCTAATTCCTTTCTCTAGACTTTTTACATGTTTTCATATGTCTTCTTTATTAGCTAAACGAGCTCGAGGGAGACTTCTACTGTCTCATCAGTTTCTATGGAGACTGTCTAATCTAGGGTTTCTTAACCTTGGGGGTCCAAGAATGGATTCTAGGGGATCTGTGTGCTTAATGTCAAATATAAAATGTAATACTTTAAATCATGCTTTTATTTATATCTTTTCCAAGAAAGGGTTCAAAGCCTTCACTGGGCAATCAAAGGGATCTATAGTCTTTACTGGGCAATCAAAGAGGTCTATAGTCTTTACTGGGCAATCAAAGGGGTATAGTCTTTACTGGGCAATCAAAGAGGTCTATAGCCTTCACTGGGCAATCAAAGGGGTCTATAGTCTTTACTGGGCAATCAAAGGGGTCCATGTCACAAAACAGGTTATGAAACCCTGGTCTAAATTGTTAAAAGCCTTATTATAGTCCACAAATTTAAAGTAAAGGGGTCTGTTCAATTCCAAGCTCTGTTCAACTATTATGTAGCCTATAGTGTGGTTTCTGGTCTGTGCAGGATCTGGTTTGTTGAAAACCTTCTAGTTCTTCTCTCATTTTTTCTGTTTATGGCCACTTTTGTTGTTTTGTTATTGTTGATCAGAATCGACATAACTGCACTTTGGGAAAACCCATAGGTGCTCAGTCTCCTTCAGCTAATGTTAAAGGGTATGAATGCTAATTGTTCCTGTTGTGCACTGGTTGTATACACGCCAGATGCATCCTCTCATTTGTCCATCCTTTGGTCTTACGTTTGATGCCAAATTCTAGCAGTCTTAGCCTTGATGATTCATCGATTGCAGTGTCCTTCTCTAACATTCATTCATAACCCTCCACTCCCACAGGAGCATAGGCCTTCAACAAACACATGCCAAGTCCTCCTGTCACGTGCCATCATCTCAAGTTCTTTCCATGTTCTCCTCATCATTTTCACCTCTGTTTCCAACTCTCTTCTCCATGTACTTCTTGGTCTTCCTCTGCCTCTCTTGCCCTGGGGGTTCCAGAACAAGGACTGCCTTGTAATGATATCAACAGGTTTTCTCAGTGTGTGTCCTATCCATCGCCATCGTCTTCTTCTCATTTCTTGTTCCACTGGCACTTGTCCTTCTCTAACAGGCGATCATTAATTACCCTCAGTATCTTTCCCTTATCCATATCTAATAAACCTTCTATGGGTACTCTTGAAGCTAGTCTGTCAGCTCTTGCATTGCCGCGTAACGCTGCATGGCCAGGACAGGAGATCCATATCAATTCCTGAAGATTCGAGTCTTCTATGGAGGTTTTCCATTCATGTCGGAGCCATCCACTTTGGACCTTCCGAAGCATGGACTGCAAGTCTGATACAATAACTGCTGTGCCCTCCCATTGGCCCAAGTTCTGCACTCTCTACCAAGGCTGACGATGACTTGTTGGTAATTAGCCCAGTTTTCATCTGATTTACTCCACTCCTCCCCTTTGAATTTAGTTTCAAATATGGTCACCTGCTTAATCGTCACCTGCTTAATCGTTACCTCTTAATCGTTGTATCCATGACACTTTTAATTCTTCAAGGATGGTCCTGTTTAAAATGTTTTGTACAATGTCTAGAAACTGCCTATAGCTAATATGTTTAAAAGAGCCAAAACACTTGTTACACAGAGGAACTCTTCTGATGATCACACCTCCTCCTGTTATAAGACTCTTAATAGAGTTTCCTATTATCATTGTGCTGGTCTCTGTCAAGACATTGTCAATGTGCTGGTCTCTGTCCGGACATTGTCAATGTGCTGGTCTCTGTCCGGACATTGTCAATGATCTTTTTTTAGCTGTCCAAAGTTTTCTCTCAGCCCCATGTAGTTCCCCCAGGTTGTCAGAGAAGACAAAATAGGATTTCTCCCCCCTCTGGCACATAAGAGGTGACTAATATAAGGTTATGTATGGGTGTGATAACCTTATCATTTAGAACAAATTGATACAGAAATATTACAGCAATAGCTGACAAATGCTTTGGTACAGATTTCCTACAAGGGGGGACCAGCTGTGGGGTGACTCAATGCTCCACAGGGAGCAAGAAGTAAAATGATGATATCTCCTTGTTTGTTTCATGACTGTCTATGATTCACATCAGAATAAACATCACAAGATTGAAAAGTTATTTATATTTGGAGATAAGTCATACTATGAATGATAAACTTTCAGTGTCGGTTAAATAGGCTCTGCTTTGCCAAAATGATGCAAAACTAATTTTAATAAAAGTAAAATACTAATAACTTTTCATGACAGAAAGTAATTTTCAACTTAAAAAATTTCTCAACTTTTACATGGGTCAATCATCTTGAAGGTCACATAATTTCCATTCTTCTCCTTCGAAGTCTAAATAAACATATAAAATAACGGTATCTATCTATCTCTGCACACAACATTTTCACATGCTGAAGAGAACAAAAAAGCTGTACACAGACCTTGCACTATAAATAAACAGATCAATCTGGATGACCTAAGAGTAGTGCTCCACAAACTATGTCAACTATTCAATAGGGTTGTGATCCAGTGCATCATATCTCTTTGTAGCAGATTGGCAAAGGAAGGTGGAAAGCTACCTCAACCTGATACAAGAATAACTATAAAAGGCAAAGAGTTTTATCAGAACCAGATACAGAAACAAATGCGATGCAGTGCATCCAGGACACATAAAAAATTATGCATATTACCAGCTCAGCAGAAGAGAACAAGAGATAATATTCAGACTCCGCATTGGCCACAACAGATTGGGATATCATCTATTCAACAAACTAAAGATAGGAACTACCGATGAGTGTAAATTTGACACGATAGAATGGTTGCTGAACATCTGCTTTAAAGATGTCCAACATATGAAGAACATAGAAAGCACATATGGCCATCACCAGTACCGTTTTCGGAAATACTCTATAGAGATTAAATACCCTGAAGCTGACCATTGCTTCCTTTGAAAATATTCAAGCAGACGTTTGAGAGTGTATGAAGAAGAAGAAGAAACCAATCTGTAGAAACTGCAACTGGATTCATAAAATCATTATTTTGGCACGCAGACATATTTTACTTCAGCAAGTTTGATTTTTTGCCTTTATTGTTCTGTAAACAAAGAAATTGAAAGACAATTTTCATAACCTTTATTCAGTAGCAGCATCCTTTATCTACAAGAAATGTATTTGGCCTTTTCAGTTATGTTTAACAAAAATTTAAAAAACCATGTCCTCTTGCATTATAGTGGACAAACAACATGGATTTCACTCTGATTTTCACAATTACCTTCTGCGTTTTGTTTGTGCAGTCTGTGGTCTTAGTCTACTTCCATTAGTATGTGACCATTCATCCTTTCTGCTTCCAGGGGCAGAAACAGAACGTGTTTGCTTGACTGAGCTATGAGATCTATATTTTGTCTTGTGAGGCTTTCTTAAATATCTAGTATACTTCACTAGGTCCTGGAATTGGTACCCTCCTGAAATGTAAAAGCAGCCAATGACACAAGGTATCAGTTCAAAAACATTTGTATTTCAAGTAGATTCCACTTTCTTGAGTTTCAGTTAATTTGTAGACCTCTGAAATCATAATTTCATGCCAGAGCTGATTTTGATATAAAAAAAGAGGTCACTCTTATGCCCTGTGCCGTTGCCAAGGGAGACTAAGAAAGAATGGGACTACTGCTCCATCAGACATTTCAGTAGTGGCAACTAATATGAGGTCCATCATGTCAACAACTGCTCCATCAGACATTTCAGTAGAGGCAACTAATATGAGGTCCATCATGTCAACAACTGCTCCATCAGACATTTCAGTAGAGGCAACTAATATGAGGTCCATCATGTCAACAACTGCTCCATCAGACATATCAGTAGAGGCAACTAATATGAGGTCCATCATGTCAACAACTGCTCCATCAGACATTTCAGTAGAGGCAACTAATATGAGGTCCATCATGTCAACAACTGCTCCATCAGACATTTCAGTAGAGGCAACTAATATGAGGTCCATCATGTCAACAACTGCTCCATCAGACATTTCAGTAAAGGCAACTAATATGAGGTCCATCATGTCAACAACTGCTCCATCAGACATTTCAGTAGAAGCAACTAATATGAGGTCCATCATGTCAACAACTGCTCCATCAGACATTTCAGTAGAGGCAACTAATATGAGATCCATCATGTCAACAACTGCTCCATCAGACATTTCAGTAGAAGCAACTAATATGAGGTCCATCATGTCAACAACTGCTCCATCAGACATTTCAGTAGAGGCAACTAATATGAGGTCCATCATGTCAACAACTGCTCCATCAGACATTTCAGTAGAGGCAACTAATATGAGGTCCATCATGTCAACAACTGCTCCATCAGACATTTCAGTAGAGGCAACTAATATGAGGTCCATCATGTCAACAACTGCTCCATCAGACATTTCAGTAGAGGCAACTAATATGAGGTCCATCATGTCAACAACTGCTCCAGAAACCAGCACTGGAACAGCACATGAACGCTTTGTGCAGACGTCCTGTATGGGGACCAGCTGCTAGTGTGGCTCCTTGCTCCATTAGAAGCAAACAAGAGGAGAAGAAGGAGATCTCTTACAGCAATTGTATATGCCCTGTGCACAAATTCTTTTCATTGTCATTTTAAAAAAAAATGTACCTAATATAGTAAGTATGGTTATTTAAGTATTAAAAACATATAACATTTATAATTTTTAATGAACCAGAGTAAAATATGGAATAAATGATTAGGAAGGATGTTGCCAGTAAACAAATCATAATTATCTACAATTACAGACTCCATAATATCCTAATTATAATCCATCAGGGGCTGAACAGGATATTTTTTATCCATTAATTAAAAAAAAAACATATCTCTGATATAATTCATTTTCCACTATGTAATCTTGAATCTTCTAAATAAAATAGAAGTGAATGTATCATGAAATAAATAGTTACAAAATAGTTTATCCTATTATTTTGTATCCCATTTGGTTTCTGGGTGTTTCTAGGTGTTT
The DNA here is from genome assembly GCA_024509875.1 of Oreohelix idahoensis. Classification (NCBI taxonomy): domain Eukaryota; kingdom Metazoa; phylum Mollusca; class Gastropoda; order Stylommatophora; family Oreohelicidae; genus Oreohelix; species Oreohelix idahoensis. The sequence goes on along the minus strand of JAMPIV010011437.1, from coordinate 81,502 downwards.
CTGGGGAGATGAAGAAGAAAGAACAGAACCACTGCTGCCTCAGGTAATAAGTCAGGCTAAGCATAGGGCTAGTATCGACATCTTCTAAGACAAACTGTTACAGAAACTACCACTGGAAAAACACATGAAATGTTTTGGTGCAGACTACCTGCATGAGTACCAACTTCAGTTGTTGCCTCATGCTCCGGATGTAGCATAAAAGAAGAATGATGATTATTTTGTGGGGAGTAAGTAATCCCCCAAACCATGATGGGAAATAATTATGTTGTGCTCATGTCCTGATGATGTCACTAATTCTCCTGTGGCCATTTCATTCCTTTCCAGTCTATTTCAACTTCATTGGATCATTGTAGTCAAATTTATCATGTGACTTATGGTCATTGGATCATTGTAGTCAAATTTATCATGTGACTTATGGTCATTGGATCATTGTAGTCAAATTTATCATGTGACTTATGGTCATTGGATCATTGTAGTCAAATTTATCATGTGACTTATGGTCATTGGATCATTGTAGTCAAATTTATCCTGTGACTTATGGTCATTGGATCATTGTAGTCAAATTTATCATGTGACTTATAGTCATTGGATCATTGTAGTCAAATTTATCATGTGACTTATGGTCATTGGATCATTGTAGTCAAATTTATCATGTGACTTATGGTCATTGGATCATTGTAGTCAAATTTATCATGACTTATGGTCATTGGATCATTGTAGTCAAATTTATCATGGCTTATGGTCAATGGTGAGTGCACCATGAATAAATTGAAAGACCTATGCATTCTTTTAATGGGTGCACCTTTTCTGTATTTTCCCAAAAAGTTGGCATTACAGAACATTTCATAGTTTACACCTTGGCTACAAAATCTGTGCCTTTCAGACTGGCATATTCTATTTCAGCAAGCATTATTTTAGGGTTAGCTATCATTAGCTTAGGGAGCCGCGGTAGCATAGTGGTTAGTGCACTGGTTTCCTAGCACAGTGGTCTATGGTTCGATCCCCAGATGAGGCGGGAATTTTTTTAGGCCACAAACGGCTCCTGGGTCAACGCAGCCCCAAATGGGTACCAGAGCAACTTCTGGGAAGGTTAAGGCGGCCGGCGTGATGCCGACCACATCACCCCTCGTGTGCCGACGGTCAAGATAATATAGACCTAACACCATATTCCCAATATGCCTCAATAGGGCATGTAACGGGTTCCTTTACCTTTTTTTTTATCATTAGCTTTTTGCTGTCTCCAGCCTACCTACAAAGCAGCAGGTGGTTTGAAATTGGAGTTTTCCGTCTCCTAGATGACTTGCCACCCAAAGCTGCGAAAAATGTTCTGGTTTTAGGGCTCCTGAGACTCACCCTCACCCCTTATATTACTTTAAACAGTCCTGCCATGAGATGGTCAGGAGCTGGGCTATTGCTGTCAGAGGTGGCAGGGTGTGTGTGCCTTGGGAGCATTTAAATGGAGTTGAGAGCTCACCCTCAACTCCATTCCTGGCTATAATAACATTTGGAACCAAACGTTAAATCCAAAAGAGGAACAGATTGACATTGTGGCCTTTAGCAACCTTCCTGATGGAAACACTGTATAGTGATGAGAAAAGCCTGAGACATTTTTTCAGCTTCATGACAAAAGCAGATATGGCTATATGACAGCAAACAAAGTTAATAATTTTCTCAAAAGTAATGCTTATTATCATCTTTATTCTACTTAATCCAAGATTTCTCTGTGTTTTGACATCTCTTTCAAATGCTATTCATTGAACTGGTTAACTATATAAGAAATAATATTAAATTCGGGAACAAGAAAACTAAGGAAACAATAATTAGTTCTTACATAATTTACAGGCATTTACTCAACTAACTAAACATTCTTAGTTTATTTAATAATGCTTTTGATAATATGATAAGGTCAACACAATTATTGTACCTTTACTAATCAAATTCCACAGAAGTTGATTATGCTGAAGTTGTTTTCTCTGTCTTATGTCATCCACACTGTAGGCTTTTATGATGCTACTGAGGTAGGATTTCTCTCCTTGAGAAAGAGTGGAGCCACTAAGAGTTGAGGTTAGAGTTGTACTTTCTCTAAAGTATGCTCTAATCCGAGGTCGCTGATGTGTTGTATTCCTCTTAGTGTCATCATGCTCTATGTCAGTTTGGCAACTCTTGTGGTGATTGAGGTTAACACCTGAACCATCTACATTAAAGGGAAACAAATTATTGAATGATGATCTTCAGACAGATGAGGCATTCATGACAATTACCAGTCAAAGCTGGAAAGAACATGCCTTCTGTACATTATATTACAAAAGATCTGATAAACTGATGCTACAGCCTGCTGCCCAACAACAGTAATAACAAATAAATCATCATTTTCTTTGTGCTGTTTATGGAGCATGGGGCAATCACAGTAGCTAGTCCCCTTGCATGAAGCTTGCACCAAGCATTCACATGCTCTTATAGTGGTGGTTTTTGTGGCAGTTTGTTTTATGTGATGAGGTTGCCAGCCCCATACACAACCTCACATTTGTCACCTTGTACGACATGCACGAGGGTCTTATTCTGTCTTTGTCTTTTCTGAGACCCCCGGGAACTACACAACACACAATATAATAGAATATAACAAGATGATTAACAACACAGAATATAATAGAATATAACAAGATGTGTAACAACACAGAATATAATAGAATATAACAAGATGTGTAATAACACAGAATATAATAGAATATAACAAGATGTGTAACAACATAGAATATAATAGAATATAACAAGATGTGTAACAACACAGAATATAATAGAATATAACAAGATGTATAACAACATAGAATATAATAGAATATAACAAGATGTGTAACAACACAGAATATAATAGAATATAACAAGATGATTAACAAAACAGAATATAATAGAATATAACAAGATGTGTAACAACACAGAATATAATAGAATATAACAAGATGTGTAACAATACAGAATATAATAGAATATAACAAGATGATTAACAACACAGAATATAATAGAATATAACAAGATGATTAACAACACAGAATATAATAGAATATAATTAGATGTGTAACAACACAGAATATAATAGAATATAACAAGATGTGTAACAATACAGAATATAATAGAATATAACAAGATGATTAACAACAGAGAATATAATAGAATATAACAAGATGTGTAACAACACAGAATATAATAGAATACAACAAGATGTGTAACAACACAGAATATAATAGACACAGAATATAATAGAATATAACAAGATGATTAACAACACAGAATATAATAGAATATAACAAGATGATTAACAACACAGAATATAATAGAATAAAACAAGATGCGTAACAACACAGAATATAATAGAATATAACAAGATGATTAACAACACAGAATATAATAGAATATAACAAGATGATTAACAACACAGAATATAATAGAATATAACAAGATGATTAACAACACCGAATATAATAGAACATAACAAGATGTGTAACAACACAGAATATAATAGAATATAACAAGATGTGTAACAACACAGAATATAATAGAATATAACAAAATGTGTAACAACACAGAATATAATAGAATATAACAAAATGATTAACAACACACAATATAATAGAATATAACAAGATGATTAACAAAACAGAATATAATAGAATATAACAAGATGTGTAACAACACAGAATATAACAGAATATAACAAGATGATTAATAAGACAAAATATAATAGAATAAAACAAGATGGTTAACAACACACAATATAATAGAATATAACAAGATGATTAACAACACAGAATATAATAGAATATAACAAGATGATTAACAACACACAATATAATAGAATATAACAAGATGTGTAACAACACAGAATATAATAGAATATAACAAGATGATTAACAAAACACAATATAATAGAATATAACAAGATAATTAACAAAACACAATATAATAGAATATAACAAGATGATCAACAACACACAATATAATAGAATATAACAAGATGTGTAACAACACAGAATATAATAGAATATAACAAGATGTGTAACAACACAGAATATAATAGAAAATAACCAGATGTGTAACAACACAGAATATAATAGAATATAACAAGATGATTAACAACACAGAATATAATATAATATAATATAACAAGATGTGTAACAACACAGAATATAATAGAATATAACAAGATGATTAACAACACAGAATATAATAGAATATAACAAGATGATTAACAACACAGAATATAATAGAATATAACAAAATGTGTAACAACACAGAATATAATAGAATATAACAAGATGTGTAACAACACAGAATATAATAGAATATAACCAGATGTGTAACAACACAGAATATAATAGAATATAACCAGATGTGTAACAACACAGAATATAATAGAATATAACAAGATGTGTAACAACACAGAATATAATAGAATATAACCAGATGTGTAACAACACAGAATATAATAGAATATAACCAGATGTGTAACAACACAGAATATAATAGAATATAACCAGATGTGTAACAACACGGAATATAATAGAATATAACAAGTTGTGTAACAACAAACAATATAATAGAATATAACAAGATGTGTAACAACACAGAATATAATAGAATATAACAAGATGATTAACAACACAGAATATAATAGAATAAAACAAGATGTGTAACAACACAGAATATAATAGAATATAACAAGATGATTAACAACAAAGAATATAATAAAATATAACAAGATGATTAACAACACACAATATAATAGAATATAACAAGATGATTAACAACACACGATATAATAGAATATAACAAGATGTGTAACAACACAGAATATAATAGAATATAACAAGATGATTAACAACACAGAATATAATAGAATATAACAAGATGATTAACAACACACAATATAATAGAATATAACAAGATGTGTAACAACACAGAATATAATAGAATATAACAAGATGATTAACAACACATAATATAATAGAATATAACAAAATGATTAACAACACAGAATATAATAGAATATAACAAGATGTGTAACAACACAGAATATAATAGAATATAACAAGATGTGTAACAACACAGAATATAATAGAATACAACAAGATGTGTAACAACACAGAATATAATAGACACAGAATATAATAGAATATAACAAGATGATTAACAACACAGAATATAATAGAATATAACAAGATGTGTAACAACACAGAATATAATAGAATAAAACAAGATGTGTAACAACACAGAATATAATAGAATATAACAAGATGATTAACAACACAGAATATAATAGAATATAACAAGATGTGTAACAACACAGAATATAATAGAATATAACAAGATGTGTAACAACACAGAATATAATAGAATAAAACAAGATGTGTAACAACACAGAATATAATAGAATATAACAAGATGTGTAACAACACAGAATATAATAGAATATAACAAGATGTGTAACAACACAGAATATAATAGAATATAACAAGATGATTAACAACACAGAATATAATAGAATATAACAAGATGTGTAACAACACAGAATATAATAGAATATAACAAGATGTGTAACAACACAGAATATAATAGAATAAAACAAGATGTGTAACAACACAGAATATAATAGAATATAACAAGATGTGTAACAACACAGAATATAATAGAATATAACAAGATGATTAACAACACAGAATATAATAGAATATAACAAGATGTGTAACAACACAGAATATAATAGAATATAACAAGATGTGTAACAATACAGAATATAATAGAATATAACAAGATGATTAACAACACAGAATATAATAGAATATAACAAGATGATTAACAACACAGAATATAATAGAATATAACAAGATGTGTAACAACACAGAATATAATAGAATATAACAAGATGTGTAACAACACATAATATAATAGAATATAACAAGATGATTAACAACACAGAATATAATAGAATATAACAAGATGATTAACAACACAGAATATAATAGAATATAACAAGATGTGTAACAACACAGAATATAATAGAATATAACAAGATGTGTAACAACACAGAATATAATAGAATATAACAAGATGATTAACAACATAGAATATAATAGAATATAACAAGATGATTAACAACATACAATATAACATAACAAGATGTGTAACAACACAGAATATAATAGAATATAACAAGATGTGTAACAACACAGAATATAATAGAATATAACAAGATGATTAACAACACAGAATATAATAGAATATAACAAGATGATTAACAACACAGAATATAATAGAATATAACAAGATGTGTAACAACACAGAATATAATAGAATATAACAAGATGATTAACAACAAAGAATATAATAAAATATAACAAGATGATTAACAACACACAATATAATAGAATATAACAAGATGATTAACAACACACAATATAATAGAATATAACAAGATGTGTAACAACACAGAATATAATAGAATATAACAAGATGATTAACAACACAGAATATAATAGAATATAACAAGATGATTAACAACACACAATATAATAGAATATAACAAGATGTGTAACAACACAGAATATAATAGAATATAACAAGATGATTAACAACACATAATATAATAGAATATAACAAAATGATTAACAACACAGAATATAATAGAATATAACAAGATGTGTAACAACACAGAATATAATAGAATATAACAAGATGTGTAACAACACAGAATATAATAGTATACAACAAGATGTGTAACAACACAGAATATAATAGACACAGAATATAATAGAATATAACAAGATGATTAACAACACAGAATATAATAGAATATAACAAGATGATTAACAACACAGAATATAATAGAATAAAACAAGATGTGTAACAACACAGAATATAATAGAATATAACAAGATGATTAACAACACAGAATATAATAGAATATAACAAGATGTGTAACAACACAGAATATAATAGAATATAACAAGATGTGTAACAATACAGAATATAATAGAATATAACAAGATGATTAACAACACAGAATATAATAGAATATAACAAGATGTGTAACAACACAGAATATAATAGAATATAACAAGATGTGTAACAACACAGAATATAATAGAATAAAACAAGATGTGTAACAACACAGAATATAATAGAATATAACAAGATGATTAACAACACAGAATATAATAGAATATAACAAGATGTGTAACAACACAGAATATAATAGAATATAACAAGATGTGTAACAATACAGAATATAATAGAATATAACAAGATGATTAACAACACAGAATATAATAGAATATAACAAGATGATTAACAACACAGAATATAATAGAATATAACAAGATGTGTAACAACACAGAATATAATAGAATATAACAAGATGTGTAACAACACATAATATAATAGAATATAACAAGATGATTAACAACACAGAATATAATAGAATATAACAAGATGATTAACAACACAGAATATAATAGAATATAACAAGATGTGTAACAACACAGAATATAATAGAATATAACAAGATGTGTAACAAGACCGAATATAATAGAATATAACAAGATGTGTAACAACACAGAATATAATAGAATATAACAAGATGATTAACAACATACAATATAATATAACAAGATGTGTAACAACACAGAATATAATAGAATATAACAAGATGTGTAACAACACAGGATATAATAGAATATAACAAGATGATTAACAACACAGAATATAATAGAATATAAGATGATTAACAACACACAATATAATAGAATATAACAAGATGTGTAAGAACACAGAATATAATATTATATAACAAGATGTGTAACAACACAGAATATAATAGAATGTAACAAGATGATTAACAACACAGAATATAATGAAATGTAACAAGATGATTAACAACACAGAATATAATAGAATATAACAAGATGATTAACAACACAGAATATAATAGAATATAACAAGAAGATTAACAACACAGAATATAATAGAATATAACAAGATGTGTAACAACACAGAATATAATAGAATATAACAAGATGTGTAACAACACAGAATATAATAGAATATAACAAGATGTGTAACAACACAGAATATAATAGAATAAAACAAGATGTATAACAACACAGAATATAATAGAATAAAACAAGATGATTAACAAAACAGAATATAATAGAATATAACAAGATGTGTAACAACACAGAATATAATAGAATATAACCAGATGTGTAACAACACAGAATATAATAGAATATAACAAGTTGTGTAACAACACACAATATAATAGAATATAACAAGATGTGTAACAACACAGAATATAATAGAATATAACAAGATGATTAACAACACACAATATAATAGAATATAACAAGATGTGTAACAACACAGAATATAATAGAATGTAACAAGATGATTAACAACACATAATATAATAGAATATAACAAGATGATTAACAACACAGAATATAATAGAATATAACAAGATGTGTAACAACACCGAATATAATAGAATATAACAAGATGTGTAACAACACAGAATATAATAGAATACAACAAGATGTGTAACAACACAGAATATAATAGACACAGAATATAATAGAATATAACAAGATGATTAACAACACAGAATATAATAGAATATAACAAAATGTGTAACAACACAGAATATAATAGAATATAACAAGATGTGTAACAACACAGAATATAATAGAACATAACAAGATGTGTAACAACGCAGAATATAATAGAATATAACCAGATGTGTAACAACGCAGAATATAATAGAATATAACAAGATGTGTAACAACACGCCATATAATAGAATATAACCAGATGTGTAACAACACAGAATATAATAGAATATAACCAGATGTGTAACAACACAGAATATAATAGAATATAACAAGATGTGTAACAACACAGAATATAATAGAATATAACCAGATGTGTAACAACACAGAATATAATAGAATATAACCAGATGTGTAACAACACAGAATATAATAGAATATAACCAGATGTGCAACAACACGGAATATAATAGAATATAACAAGTTGTGTAACAACACACAATATAATAGAATATAACAAGATGTGTAACATCACAGAATATAATAGAATATAACAAGATGATTAACAACACAGAATATAATAGAATAAAACAAGATGTGTAACAACACAGACTATAATAGAATATAACAAGATGATTAACAACAAAGAATATAATAAAATATAACAAGATGATTAACAACACACAATATAATAGAATATAACAAGATGATTAACAACACACAATATAATAGAATATAACAAGATGTGTAACAACACAGAATATAATAGAATATAACAAGATGATTAACAACACAGAATATAATAGAATATAACAAGATGATTAACAACACACAATATAATAGAATATAACAAGATGTGTAACAACACAGAATATAATAGAATATAACAAGATGATTAACAACACATAATATAATAGAATATAACAAAATGATTAACAACACAGAATATAATAGAATATAACAAGATGTGTAACAACACAGAATATAATAGAATATAACAAGATGTGTAACAACACAGAATATAATAGAATACAACAAGATGTGTAACAACACAGAATATAATAGACACAGAATATAATAGAATATAACAAGATGATTAACAACACAGAATATAATAGAATATAACAAGATGATTAACAACACAGAATATAATAGAATAAAACAAGATGTGTAACAACACAGAATATAATAGAATATAACAAGATGATTAACAACACAGAATATAATAGAATATAACAAGATGTGTAACAACACAGAATATAATAGAATATAACAAGATGTGTAACAATACAGAATATAATAGAATATAACAAGATGATTAACAACACAGAATATAATAGAATATAACAAGATGTGTAACAACACAGAATATAATAGAATATAACAAGATGTGTAACAACACAGAATATAATAGAATAAAACAAGATGTGTAACAACACAGAATATAATAGAATATAACAAGATGATTAACAACACAGAATATAATAGAATATAACAAGATGTGTAACAACACAGAATATAATAGAATATAACAAGATGTGTAACAAGACAGAATATAATAGAATATAACTAGATGATTAACAACACAGAATATAATAGAATATAACAAGATGATTAACAACATACAATATAATATAACAAGATGTGTAACAACACAGAATATAATAGAATATAACAAGATGTGTAACAACACATGATATAATAGAATATAACAAGATGATTAACAACACAGAATATAATAGAATATAAGATGATTAACAACACACAATATAATAGAATATAACAAGATGTGTAACAACACAGAATATAATATTATATAACAAGATGTGTAACAACACAGAATATAATAGAATGTAACAAGATGATTAACAACACAGAATATAATAGAATGTAACAAGATGATTAACAACACAGAATATAATAGAATATAACAAGATGATTAACAACACAGAATATAATAGAATATAACAAGAAGATTAACAACACAGAATATAATAGAATATAACAAGATGTGTAACAACACAGAATATAATAGAATATAACAAGATGTGTAACAACACAGAATATAATAGAATATAACAAGGTGTGTAACAACACAGAATATAATAGAATAAAACAAGATGTGTAACAACACAGAATATAATAGAATAAAACAAGATAATTAACAAAACAGAATATAATAGAATATAACAAGATGTGTAACAACACAGAATATAATAGAATATAACCAGATGTGTAACAACACAGAATATAATAGAATATAACAAGTTGTGTAACAACACACAATATAATAGAATATAACAAGATGTGTAACAACACAGAATATAATAGAATATAACAAGATGTGTAACAACACAGAATATAATAGAATATAACAAGATGTGTAACAACACAGAATATAATAGAATATAACAAGATGATTAACAACACACAATATAATAGAATATAACAAGATGTGTAACAACACAGAATATAATAGAATATAACAAGATGATTAACAACACACAATATAATAGAATATAACAAGATGTGTAACAACACAGAATATAATAGAATATAACAAGATGATTAACAACACAGAATATAATAGAATATAACAAGATGTGTAACAACACAGAATATAATAGAATATAACAAGATGTGTAACAACACAGAATAAAATGGAATATAACAAGATGTGTAACAACACAGAATATAATAGAAAATAACCAGATGTGTAACAACACAGAATATAATAGAAAATAACCAGATGTGTAACAAAACAGAATATAATAGAATATAACAAGATGTGTAACAACACAGAATATAACAAGATGATTAACAACACAGAATATAATAGAATATAACAAGATGATTAACAACACAGAATATAATAGAATATATCAAGATGTGTAACAACACAGAATATAATAGAATATAACAAGATGTGTAACAACGCAGAATATAATAGAATATAACAAGATATGTAACAACGCAGAATATAATAGAATATAACAAGATGTGTAACAACACAGAATATAATAGAATATAACAAGATGTGTAACAACACAGAATACAATAGAATATAACCAGATGTGTAACAACACAGAATATAATAGAATATAACAAGATGTGTAACAACACAGAATATAATAGAATATAACCAGATGTGTAACAACACAGAATATAATAGAATATAACCAGATGTGTAACAACACAGAATATAATAGAATATAACCAGATGTGTAACAACACAGAATATAATAGAATATAACCAGATGTGTAACAACACAGAATATAATAGAATATAACCAGATGTGTAACAACACAGAATATAATAGAATATAACCAGATGTGTAACAAAACAGAATATAATAGAATATAACAAGATGTGTAACAACACAGAATATAACAAGATGATTAACAACACAGAATATAATAGAATATAACAAGATGATTAACAACACAGAATATAATAGAATATATCAAGATGTGTAACAACACAGAATATAATAGAATATAACAAGATGTGTAACAACGCAGAATATAATAGAATATAACAAGATATGTAACAACGCAGAATATAATAGAATATAACAAGATGTGTAACAACACAGAATATAATAGAATATAACAAGATGTGTAACAACATACAATATAATAGAATATAACAAGATGTGTAACAACACAGAATATAATAGAATATAACAAGATGATTAACAACACATAATATAATATAATATAACAAGATGTGTAACAACACAGAATATAATAGAATATAACAAGATGATTACCAACACAGAATATAATAAAATATAACAAGATGATTAACAACACACAATATAATAGAATATAACAAGATGATTAACAACACAGAATATAATGGAATATAAAAAGATGTGTAACAACACAGAATATAATAGAATATAACAAGATGATTAACAACACACAATATAATAGAATATAACAAGATAATTAACAACACACAATATAATAGAATATAACAAGATGTGTAACAACACACAATATAATAGAATATAACAAGATGTGTAACAACACATAATATAATAGAATATAACTAGATGTGTAACAACACAGAATATAATAGAATATAACAATATGTGTAACAACACAGAATATAATAGAATATAACAAGATGATTAACAACACATAATATAATAGAATATAACAAAATGATTAACAACACAGAATATAATAGAATATAACAAGATGTGTAACAACACAGAATATAATAGAATATAACAAGATGTGTAACAACACAGAATATAATAGTATACAACAAGATGTGTAACAACACAGAATATAATAGACACAGAATATAATAGAATATAACAAGATGATTAACAACACAGAATATAATAGAATATAACAAGATGATTAACAACACAGAATATAATAGAATAAAACAAGATGTGTAACAACACAGAATATAATAGAATATAACAAGATGATTAACAACACAGAATATAATAGAATATAACAAGATGTGTAACAACACAGAATATAATAGAATATAACAAGATGTGTAACAACACAGAATATAATAGAATATAACAAGATGATTAACAACACAGAATATAATAGAATATAACAAGATGTGTAACAACACAGAATATAATAGAATATAACAAGATGTGTAACAACACAGAATATAATAGAATAAAACAAGATGTGTAACAACACAGAATATAATAGAATATAACAAGATGATTAACAACACAGAATATAATAGAATATAACAAGATGTGTAACAACACAGAATATAATAGAATATAACAAGATGTGTAACAACACAGAATATAATAGAATATAACAAGATGATTAACAACACAGAATATAATAGAATATAACAAGATGATTAACAACACAGAATATAATAGAATATAACAAGATGTGTAACAACACAGAATATAATAGAATATAACAAGATGTGTAACAACACAGAATATAATAGAATATAACAAGATGATTAACAACACAGAATATAATAGAATATAACAAGATGATTAACAACACAGAATATAATAGAATATAACAAGATGTGTAACAACACAGAATATAATAGAATATAACAAGATGTGTAACAACACAGAATATAATAGAATATAACAAGATGTGTAACAACACAGAATATAATAGAATATAACAAGATGATTAACAACATACAATATAATATAACAAGATGTGTAACAACACAGAATATAATAGAATATAACAAGATGTGTAACAACACAGAATATAATAGAATATAACAAGATGATTAACAACACAGAATATAATAGAATATAAGATGATTAACAACACACAATATAATAGAATATAACAAGATGTGTAACAACACAGAATATAATAGAATATAACAAGATGTGTAACAACACAGAATATAATAGAATATAACAAGATGATTAACAACACAGAATATAATAGAATATAACAAGATGATTAACAACACAGAATATAATAGAATATAACAAGATGATTAACAACACAGAATATAATAGAATATAACAAGATGATTAACAACACAGAATATAATAGAATATAACAAGATGTGTAACAACACAGAATATAATAGAATATAACAAGATGTGTAACAACACAGAATATAATAGAATATAACAAGATGTGTAACAACACAGAATATAATAGAATAAAACAAGATGTATAACAACACAGAATATAATAGAATAAAACAAGATGATTAACAAAACAGAATATAATAGAATATAACAAGATGTGTAACAACACAGAATATAATAGAATATAACAAGATGTGTAACAACACAGAATATAATAGAATATAACAAGATGTGTAACAACACACAATATAATAGAATATAACAAGATGTGTAACAACACAGAATATAATAGAATATAACAAGATGATTAACAACACAGAATATAATAGAATATAACAAGATGTGTAACAACACAGAATATAATAGAATATAACAAGATGATTAACAACACATAATATAATAGAATATAACAAGATGATTAACAACACAGAATATAATAGAATATAACAAGATGTGTAACAACACAGAATATAATAGAATATAACAAGATGTGTAACAACACAGAATATAATAGAATACAACAAGATGTGTAACAACACAGAATATAATAGACACAGAATATAATAGAATATAACAAGATGATTAACAACACAGAATATAATAGAATATAACAAAATGTGTAACAACACAGAATATAATAGAATATAACAAGATGTGTAACAACACAGAATATAATAGAACATAACAAGATGTGTAACAACGCAGAATATAATAGAATATAACCAGATGTGTAACAACGCAGAATATAATAGAATATAACAAGATGTGTAACAACACGCCATATAATAGAATATAACCAGATGTGTAACAACACAGAATATAATAGAATATAACCAGATGTGTAACAACACAGAATATAATAGAATATAACAAGATGTGTAACAACACAGAATATAATAGAATATAACCAGATGTGTAACAACACAGAATATAATAGAATATAACCAGATGTGTAACAACACAGAATATAATAGAATATAACCAGATGTGCAACAACACGGAATATAATAGAATATAACAAGTTGTGTAACAACACACAATATAATAGAATATAACAAGATGTGTAACATCACAGAATATAATAGAATATAACAAGATGATTAACAACACAGAATATAATAGAATAAAACAAGATGTGTAACAACACAGACTATAATAGAATATAACAAGATGATTAACAACAAAGAATATAATAAAATATAACAAGATGATTAACAACACACAATATAATAGAATATAACAAGATGATTAACAACACACAATATAATAGAATATAACAAGATGTGTAACAACACAGAATATAATAGAATATAACAAGATGATTAACAACACAGAATATAATAGAATATAACAAGATGATTAACAACACACAATATAATAGAATATAACAAGATGTGTAACAACACAGAATATAATAGAATATAACAAGATGATTAACAACACATAATATAATAGAATATAACAAAATGATTAACAACACAGAATATAATAGAATATAACAAGATGTGTAACAACACAGAATATAATAGAATATAACAAGATGTGTAACAACACAGAATATAATAGAATACAACAAGATGTGTAACAACACAGAATATAATAGACACAGAATATAATAGAATATAACAAGATGATTAACAACACAGAATATAATAGAATATAACAAGATGATTAACAACACAGAATATAATAGAATAAAACAAGATGTGTAACAACACAGAATATAATAGAATATAACAAGATGATTAACAACACAGAATATAATAGAATATAACAAGATGTGTAACAACACAGAATATAATAGAATATAACAAGATGTGTAACAATACAGAATATAATAGAATATAACAAGATGATTAACAACACAGAATATAATAGAATATAACAAGATGTGTAACAACACAGAATATAATAGAATATAACAAGATGTGTAACAACACAGAATATAATAGAATAAAACAAGATGTGTAACAACACAGAATATAATAGAATATAACAAGATGATTAACAACACAGAATATAATAGAATATAACAAGATGTGTAACAACACAGAATATAATAGAATATAACAAGATGTGTAACAAGACAGAATATAATAGAATATAACTAGATGATTAACAACACAGAATATAATAGAATATAACAAGATGATTAACAACATACAATATAATATAACAAGATGTGTAACAACACAGAATATAATAGAATATAACAAGATGTGTAACAACACATGATATAATAGAATATAACAAGATGATTAACAACACAGAATATAATAGAATATAAGATGATTAACAACACACAATATAATAGAATATAACAAGATGTGTAACAACACAGAATATAATATTATATAACAAGATGTGTAACAACACAGAATATAATAGAATGTAACAAGATGATTAACAACACAGAATATAATAGAATGTAACAAGATGATTAACAACACAGAATATAATAGAATATAACAAGATGATTAACAACACAGAATATAATAGAATATAACAAGAAGATTAACAACACAGAATATAATAGAATATAACAAGATGTGTAACAACACAGAATATAATAGAATATAACAAGATGTGTAACAACACAGAATATAATAGAATATAACAAGGTGTGTAACAACACAGAATATAATAGAATAAAACAAGATGTGTAACAACACAGAATATAATAGAATAAAACAAGATAATTAACAAAACAGAATATAATAGAATATAACAAGATGTGTAACAACACAGAATATAATAGAATATAACCAGATGTGTAACAACACAGAATATAATAGAATATAACAAGTTGTGTAACAACACACAATATAATAGAATATAACAAGATGTGTAACAACACAGAATATAATAGAATATAACAAGATGTGTAACAACACAGAATATAATAGAATATAACAAGATGTGTAACAACACAGAATATAATAGAATATAACAAGATGATTAACAACACACAATATAATAGAATATAACAAGATGTGTAACAACACAGAATATAATAGAATATAACAAGATGATTAACAACACACAATATAATAGAATATAACAAGATGTGTAACAACACAGAATATAATAGAATATAACAAGATGATTAACAACACAGAATATAATAGAATATAACAAGATGTGTAACAACACAGAATATAATAGAATATAACAAGATGTGTAACAACACAGAATAAAATGGAATATAACAAGATGTGTAACAACACAGAATATAATAGAAAATAACCAGATGTGTAACAACACAGAATATAATAGAAAATAACCAGATGTGTAACAAAACAGAATATAATAGAATATAACAAGATGTGTAACAACACAGAATATAACAAGATGATTAACAACACAGAATATAATAGAATATAACAAGATGATTAACAACACAGAATATAATAGAATATATCAAGATGTGTAACAACACAGAATATAATAGAATATAACAAGATGTGTAACAACGCAGAATATAATAGAATATAACAAGATATGTAACAACGCAGAATATAATAGAATATAACAAGATGTGTAACAACACAGAATATAATAGAATATAACAAGATGTGTAACAACACAGAATACAATAGAATATAACCAGATGTGTAACAACACAGAATATAATAGAATATAACAAGATGTGTAACAACACAGAATATAATAGAATATAACCAGATGTGTAACAACACAGAATATAATAGAATATAACCAGATGTGTAACAACACAGAATATAATAGAATATAACCAGATGTGTAACAACACAGAATATAATAGAATATAACCAGATGTGTAACAACACAGAATATAATAGAATATAACCAGATGTGTAACAACACAGAATATAATAGAATATAACCAGATGTGTAACAAAACAGAATATAATAGAATATAACAAGATGTGTAACAACACAGAATATAACAAGATGATTAACAACACAGAATATAATAGAATATAACAAGATGATTAACAACACAGAATATAATAGAATATATCAAGATGTGTAACAACACAGAATATAATAGAATATAACAAGATGTGTAACAACGCAGAATATAATAGAATATAACAAGATATGTAACAACGCAGAATATAATAGAATATAACAAGATGTGTAACAACACAGAATATAATAGAATATAACAAGATGTGTAACAACATACAATATAATAGAATATAACAAGATGTGTAACAACACAGAATATAATAGAATATAACAAGATGATTAACAACACATAATATAATATAATATAACAAGATGTGTAACAACACAGAATATAATAGAATATAACAAGATGATTACCAACACAGAATATAATAAAATATAACAAGATGATTAACAACACACAATATAATAGAATATAACAAGATGATTAACAACACAGAATATAATGGAATATAAAAAGATGTGTAACAACACAGAATATAATAGAATATAACAAGATGATTAACAACACACAATATAATAGAATATAACAAGATAATTAACAACACACAATATAATAGAATATAACAAGATGTGTAACAACACACAATATAATAGAATATAACAAGATGTGTAACAACACATAATATAATAGAATATAACTAGATGTGTAACAACACAGAATATAATAGAATATAACAATATGTGTAACAACACAGAATATAATAGAATATAACAAGATGATTAACAACACAGAATATAATAGAATATAACAAGATGTGTAACAACACACCACATCATAGTATATAACAAGATGTGTAACAACACATAATATAATAGAATATAACAAGATGTGTAACAACACAGAATATAATAGAATATAACAAGATGTGTAACAACACAGAATAAAATAGAATATAACAAGATGTGTAACAACACAGAATATAATAGAAAATAACCAGATGTGTAACAACACAGAATATAATAGAATATAACCAGATGTGTAACAACACAGAATATAATAGAATATAACCAGATGTGTAACAACACAGAATATAATATAATATAACAAGTTGTGTAACAACACACAATATAATAGAATATAACAAGATGTGTAACAACACAGAATATAATAGAATATAACAAGATGATTAACAACACAGAATATAATAGAATATAACAAGATGTGTAACAACACGCCATATAATAGAATATAACAAGATGTGTAACAACACAGAATATAATAGAATATAACCAGATGTGTAACAACACAGAATATAATAGAATATAACCAGATGTGTAACAACACAGAATATAATAGAATATAACAAGATGTGTAACAACACAGAATATAATAGAATATAACCAGATGTGTAACAACACAGAATATAATAGAATATAACAAGATGTGTAACAACACAGAATATAATAGAATATAACCAGATGTGTAACAACACAGAATATAATAGAATATAACCAGATGTGTAACAACACAGAATGTAATAGAATATAACCAGATGTGTAACAACACAGAATATAATAGAATATAACAAGATGTGTAACAACACAGAATATAATAGAATATAACAAGATGATTAACAACACAGAATATAATAGAATATAACAAGATGATTAACAACACAGAATATAATAGAATATAACAAGATGTGTAACAACACAGAATATAATAGAATATAACAAGATGTGTAACAACGCAGAATATAATAGAATATAACAAGATGTGTAACAACGCAGAATATAATAGAATATAACAAGATGTGTAACAACACGCCATATAATAGAATATAACAAGATGTGTAACAACACAGAATATAATAGAATATAACCAGATGTGTAACAACACAGAATATAATAGAATATAACCAGATGTGTAACAACACAGAATATAATAGAATATAACCAGATGTGTAACAACACAGAATATAATAGAATATAACCAGATGTGTAACAACACAGAATATAATAGAATATAACCAGATGTGTAACAACACAGAATATAATAGAATATAACAAGATGATTAACAACACAGAATATAATAAAATATAACAAGATGATTAACAACACACAATATAATAGAATATAACAAGATGATTAACAACACAGAATATAATAGATTATAACAAGATGTGTAACAACACAGAATATAATAGAATATAACAAGATGATTAACAACACACAATATAATAGAATATAACAAGATGTGTAACAACACAGAATATAATAGACTATAACAAGATGATTAACAACACAGAATATAATAGAATATAACAAGATGTGTAACAACACAGAATATAATAGAATATAACAAGATGATTAACAACACACAATATAATAGAATATAACAAGATGTGTAACAACACTGAATATAATAGAATATAACAAGATGATTAACAACACACAATATAATAGAATATAACAAGATGTGTAACAACACAGAATATAATAGAATATAACAAGATGATTAACAACACAGAATATAATAGAATATAACAAGATGTGTAACAACACAGAATATAATAGAATATAACAAGATGTGTAACAACACAGAATAAAATGGAATATAACAAGATGTGTAACAACACAGAATATAATAGAAAATAACCAGATGTGTAACAACACAGAATATAATAGAATATAACCAGATGTGTAACAAAACAGAATATAATAGAATATAACAAGATGTGTAACAACACAGAATATAACAAGATGTGTAACAACGCAGAATATAATAGAATATAACAAGATGATTAACA
This sequence comes from Oreohelix idahoensis, assembly GCA_024509875.1. Taxonomy (NCBI): domain Eukaryota; kingdom Metazoa; phylum Mollusca; class Gastropoda; order Stylommatophora; family Oreohelicidae; genus Oreohelix; species Oreohelix idahoensis. The sequence goes on along the minus strand of JAMPIV010011437.1, from coordinate 60,618 downwards.
ACACAGAATATAATAGAATATATCAAGATGTGTAACAACACAGAATATAATAGAATATAACAAGATGTGTAACAACGCAGAATATAATAGAATATAACAAGATATGTAACAACGCAGAATATAATAGAATATAACAAGATGTGTAACAACACAGAATATAATAGAATATAACAAGATGTGTAACAACACAGAATACAATAGAATATAACCAGATGTGTAACAACACAGAATATAATAGAATATAACAAGATGTGTAACAACACAGAATATAATAGAATATAACCAGATGTGTAACAACACAGAATATAATAGAATATAACCAGATGTGTAACAACACAGAATATAATAGAATATAACCAGATGTGTAACAACACAGAATATAATAGAATATAACCAGATGTGTAACAACACAGAATATAATAGAATATAACCAGATGTGTAACAACACAGAATATAATAGAATATAACCAGATGTGTAACAAAACAGAATATAATAGAATATAACAAGATGTGTAACAACACAGAATATAACAAGATGATTAACAACACAGAATATAATAGAATATAACAAGATGATTAACAACACAGAATATAATAGAATATATCAAGATGTGTAACAACACAGAATATAATAGAATATAACAAGATGTGTAACAACGCAGAATATAATAGAATATAACAAGATATGTAACAACGCAGAATATAATAGAATATAACAAGATGTGTAACAACACAGAATATAATAGAATATAACAAGATGTGTAACAACATACAATATAATAGAATATAACAAGATGTGTAACAACACAGAATATAATAGAATATAACAAGATGATTAACAACACATAATATAATATAATATAACAAGATGTGTAACAACACAGAATATAATAGAATATAACAAGATGATTACCAACACAGAATATAATAAAATATAACAAGATGATTAACAACACACAATATAATAGAATATAACAAGATGATTAACAACACAGAATATAATGGAATATAAAAAGATGTGTAACAACACAGAATATAATAGAATATAACAAGATGATTAACAACACACAATATAATAGAATATAACAAGATAATTAACAACACACAATATAATAGAATATAACAAGATGTGTAACAACACACAATATAATAGAATATAACAAGATGTGTAACAACACATAATATAATAGAATATAACTAGATGTGTAACAACACAGAATATAATAGAATATAACAATATGTGTAACAACACAGAATATAATAGAATATAACAAGATGATTAACAACACAGAATATAATAGAATATAACAAGATGTGTAACAACACACCACATCATAGTATATAACAAGATGTGTAACAACACATAATATAATAGAATATAACAAGATGTGTAACAACACAGAATATAATAGAATATAACAAGATGTGTAACAACACAGAATAAAATAGAATATAACAAGATGTGTAACAACACAGAATATAATAGAAAATAACCAGATGTGTAACAACACAGAATATAATAGAATATAACCAGATGTGTAACAACACAGAATATAATAGAATATAACCAGATGTGTAACAACACAGAATATAATAGAATATAACAAGTTGTGTAACAACACACAATATAATAGAATATAACAAGATGTGTAACAACACAGAATATAATAGAATATAACAAGATGATTAACAACACAGAATATAATCGAATATAACAAGATGTGTAACAACACGCCATATAATAGAATATAACAAGATGTGTAACAACACAGAATATAATAGAATATAACCAGATGTGTAACAACACAGAATATAATAGAATATAACCAGATGTGTAACAACACAGAATATAATAGAATATAACAAGATGTGTAACAACACAGAATATAATAGAATATAACCAGATGTGTAACAACACAGAATATAATAGAATATAACAAGATGTGTAACAACACAGAATATAATAGAATATAACCAGATGTGTAACAACACAGAATATAATAGAATATAACCAGATGTGTAACAACACAGAATGTAATAGAATATAACCAGATGTGTAACAACACAGAATATAATAGAATATAACAAGATGTGTAACAACACAGAATATAATAGAATATAACAAGATGATTAACAACACAGAATATAATAGAATATAACAAGATGATTAACAACACAGAATATAATAGAATATAACAAGATGTGTAACAACACAGAATATAATAGAATATAACAAGATGTGTAACAACGCAGAATATAATAGAATATAACAAGATGTGTAACAACGCAGAATATAATAGAATATAACAAGATGTGTAACAACACGCCATATAATAGAATATAACAAGATGTGTAACAACACAGAATATAATAGAATATAACCAGATGTGTAACAACACAGAATATAATAGAATATAACCAGATGTGTAACAACACAGAATATAATAGAATATAACCAGATGTGTAACAACACAGAATATAATAGAATATAACCAGATGTGTAACAACACAGAATATAATAGAATATAACCAGATGTGTAACAACACAGAATATAATAGAATATAACAAGATGATTAACAACACAGAATATAATAAAATATAACAAGATGATTAACAACACACAATATAATAGAATATAACAAGATGATTAACAACACAGAATATAATAGATTATAACAAGATGTGTAACAACACAGAATATAATAGAATATAACAAGATGATTAACAACACACAATATAATAGAATATAACAAGATGTGTAACAACACACAATATAATAGAATATAACAAGATGATTAACAACACACAATATAATAGAATATAACAAGATGTGTAGCAACACAGAATATAATAGAATATAACAAGATGATTAACAACACATAATAGAATATAGGCCTAACAAGATGTGTAACAACGCAGAATATAATAGAATATAACAAGATGATTAACAACACAGAATATAATAGAATATATCAAGATGTGTAACAACACAGAATATAATAGAATATAACAAGATGAATAACAACTATAAATATAATAGAATATAACAATATGTATACCAACTATTGATCTGATAGCTGGATCAGAATCAGAACTTCAAGACCTTACCTCTAGACTGGAGAAAGTAACAAGAACGTATGGGATAGAAATTAATATAGAAAAAAGCAAGATATTGGTGAATAGCCATAAGAAACATGTTCCGACCAACATTACGTTAAATGGGCAAACGTTAGAAGAAGTTAACACCTTTAAATATCTCGGGTCCACTATATGTAGTGATGGAAGATCAATTAAAGAAATCAAGACAAGACTTGAGATGGCCTCATCTGCCATGACAAGGTTGAATGTGATCTGGAAAAGTAACATCAGTTTTCCTGTGAAGATCAAATTATACAAATCACTTGTATTATCTATTCTCTTGTATGGGTGTGAGGGCTGGACACTCACTGCAGATACGTAGCGAAGGATTCAGGCTTTCGAGCATAAATGTTATAGAAGAATTTTGCGCATTTGCTATAAAGAGCACAAAACAAATGTCTATGTTAGAGAGAAGATAAACACCTATGCAGGCCACCAAGAACCACTTTTGTCAATAGTGAAACGTCGAAAGCTTGCCTGGTTTGGGCATGTAACTCGTCATGACTCCCTTTCGAAAACGATCCTTCAGGGAACAGTCGAAGGTAAACGGAGAAGAGGAAGGCAGAGAAAATCCTGGGCTGATAACATCAAAGAATGGGCAGGACACGGTTTTTCCACACTTGTAAGCATTGCTGAGGATAGAGAGCAGTGGAGGACCCTGTCTGCTGATGCTTCCACCATGGCACCCCTACGACCCATGACGGGTTACGGGCTGAGATGATGATGATACCAACTATAAATGTAATAGAATATAACAAGATGTATAAAAACTGATTTCTGTTCAATTTGTAAAAAAAAAAAAAGAAACGTACTGTACTGTCTGTGGACCCAGAGTGGAACAGGGGTAATTCTACTAATCAGAGCTGGTGCAGATTTCTTTGGAATTGACATATGGCAATTCTGATGATACTGGCAGTTTGTGTGAGCAGGATCTAAAGAATTGTCAATATAATTATTTTAATGAAAATAACTAAAAGCCAGAGGCATAATTCTGATGAGTTACAAAGGTATCTGAAAATGACTAGGTATAATTCTCTTTAAAAGTATGGCAGGTTATCAGTGATGAGCTGTTTGCCCTAATGAAAAGTTTGTCAATAAAATCATTTATCTATTAATATTCCAAACTAAACTAACTACTTATGGAATGAATTCACTTCTTTCAACAAATACAAATTACAACTAAAGTACATCTTACTCAGTAGTTCCCAACCAGGCATATACATACCTCTAGGGAGTATGAGGAGCTTGTCAAGTATGTACGAGCAATATTTGGTAAATAAATATATTGTCATATTTAAATATTCAAAAAGTAGTAGTGTTAGTAAAATAAGTTATAGACTGGAAAGTGCACACTGATTTGGTCTCAGTCTAATCCATATAAAGAAACTAAATGGAGGCCGAACATGCTATGTGGATATCTCCTTCAAAAACTGTACCAACTATAAAACTGAAGGTTGAAAACAAACACAATAAAGGGTTTTACTAATTAATCTGACTGTCTTGTAATAAACATGTAACAACTTTATGAAGCTAAAATGGGCTTTTATGTACTGGATAACATTTTCTTTATGAAAAATGTATTTTCATGCATGCACACGTTGTGCCCAGTCAAGTACCTGAGAGTCTCTGATGAGACAAAAAAAGAACAGGGTTAATGGCTGCCTCAGTCATGTTGTACAAGGTAACTAATGTCAGGTTGTGCATGAGGCTGGCAACCTGACCATGTCAAACTAATTGCTACAGAAACCATGACTGTAAGAGTAAGTTAATGTTTAGTACAGGCTTCCTGCAAGGGAGACTAGCTGCAGTGATTTTCTTGCTGCCATTTTGTTAGTCACCTACTGTATCACATGGTAGATAATATACAAACAGAGGTGATTGAAGAGTCACTTCATATTTTTTAATGTGTATATCGTCACTTTTATCTGTTGGATGTGCATGAAATAAATGTGTAAACAATGAGAAGTAACTACGGTTTGACAAATAAGTTTATTGTTTTTTAATTATGAAAATAAAAGAAAGCAATATACATACATCACCAGATACATCACTACATACATCACCAGATACATCACTACATACATCACCAGATACATCACTACATACATCACTACATACATCACTACATATATCACTACATACATCACCAGATACATCACTACATACATCACTACATACATCACCAGATACATCACTACATACATCACTACATACATCACTACATACATCACTACATACATCACCAGATACATCACTACATACATCACTACATACATCACCAGATATATCACTACATGCATCACCAGATACATCACTACATACATCACTACATACATCACCAGATACATCACTACATACATCACCAGATACATCACTACATACATCACCAGATACATCACCAGATACATCACTACATACATCACCAGATACATCACTACATACATCACCAGATACATCACTACATACATCACCAGATACATCACTAAATACATCACCAGATACATCACTACATACATCACCAGATACATCACTACATACATCACCAGATACATCACCAGATACATCACTACATACATCACCAGATACATCACTACATACATCACCAGATACATCACTACATACATCACCAGATACATCACTACATATATCACTACATACATCACCAGATACATCACTATATACATCACTACATACATCACCAGATACATCACTACATACATCACTATATACATCACCAGATACATCACCAGATACATCACTACATACATCACCAGATACATCACTACATACATCACCAGATACATTACTACATACATCACTACATACATCACCAGATACATCACTACATACATCACCAGATACATCACCAGATACATCACTATATATGAAACCTACATATCACTGTGTTTAGGTAAACATATATAGCCTTATTAACATTCATTAATCTTCAGCTCCCTATGGAGTAGAGATCTCCCATTAGTTGACACAAAGCTCTCCTTCCCTATCCCATTCACAAGTTCTAAACAGGACTTCTTTATCCTTTTAAAATACTCGTATGTCAATAATTTTCTTCGTCATGGTTATTTGGGTCTCGTTCTATTTCTGTCCATGGGGAATTCCAGAACGAGGACTGCTTTGTAAAGCCCTTAGCCGGTGTCCACAATGTCCACGGTGTCCACAATGCGTGTCCTGTTAAACACCAAAGTCTTGTCCTGGTTCTTTCTATCAGTTCTACACTGGTGAACTTGTCATGCTATTTTAATACTGCTACACTGTGCAACAGCAACCGATTGACAGAGTGGTTAGTGCTGGTCTCTCGCTGCATAGGTGCGGGTTTTGATTCACGGTGTTGATACGCTCCAGTCTACCCAGCTGTAAATGGGTACTTGTCCTTTCTCTTGAGTTAGGGAAGGAAAAGGCAGCATGAAAGGGAACTCATCACGCCCCCTCTCGATGCTGGACATAGTATCGTGAAGTCTCTAACACTTCACTCCCCTATGGCTGTATCTGCCATGGGACTTTGTTATTGTTAATGTTATTGTTAATCAGAATCGACCTCACTGCACTCCGGGCAAACCCATAGGTGCTCAGTCTCCCTCAGCAAATGTCGAAGAGTATGAATGCTAATTGTACCTGTAGCACGCTGGTTGTACATAAGACGCATACATCTTCCCTCACATCCATTTCTGCTAGTCCCACGTTTGATGCCAAACTCCAACAGTCTCAGCCTTGGTGATTCATCCATTGCAGTGCCATTATCCAGCACCTTTACTCTGTGTTAGCACTTATTTATGAAAGTTTGTAATCTCGAGGTTGCTGATTTTGCTCTCTTCTTTCTCCCCCCCCTCTCCCCTTGCCCCTCATATTTCAGAGCCACACAGTAGGACTGCCTTAACATCTGAGTTGAACCTTCTTGTGTCTGTTGAGCCTAACTGATAAATGCAAGTATATTTATGACTAATATATGTCACTAAAACTACACATCTACATACTCTGTGCTGTATGTCTTTCTGGTTCTGGCTTCCTACATTAAAAAAAAAAAAAAAAAAAAAAATATATATATATATATATATATATATATATATATATATATATATATATATATATATATATATATATATATATATATATATATATATATATATATATTACATAAGGATGATAATGAGCATAATAAATGAATGTTTATGATACCAACATCTATGATAAATGCAGCTCTATCGATATCTGGGTGATAAAAATAACAATACCAACCTCCCTTATATGCTAACATCTATAATGAATATAGCAATATGAACATCTATGATAAAGATAGCAATACCAACATCTATGATAAACATAGCAATACCAACATCTATGATAAACATATCAATACCAACATCTATGATAAACATAGTGTCACGAAGTGGCTTTAATTAGAGTCTGTCTGAGTACAGAGACAAGACACTAGTTATGAGAAAGTCTGAGAAGATAGATTTAGATGAGAATGACAGTAAATGTGGAAGGATGAGACTTATAGCTTCGAGGGTGAGAACCGAGATTGACTCTGCCTCGCTACTTGTGACTTATGTAATAGCTACTGTCTCACCACCTCTGACTACCAGATAGGAGATAAGGTTTCACTAAATTCCACAGACACAACTATACAGACAAAGCATATAAGTACAGTATAGTTAAAGATAAACTGATCCAATATATATTTTATAGTTTATTAAAACAACAAATCAATCCCACAGTAAACAAAATAAAGTGCGAGTTCGCACAAAACCGAAAGAAGAACAATTCAAATGAAAGACGCAATATAAAAAAATTCCACACTCTCTTTCACACCTGCATGAAACAACTAAGGATAAAGAACTATACTTGATGGGGGTCTCTAAGTAAGAGCCACTGCTCCTGACTACACTATTGTTACTAACTAACACACTGTCCCGCTGAAGATGTATAAACTAAATGTCTACACTGTCTTAAAAGCGCTCTAGGCTGTCCTACACAAATAACAAATATGCCAACCGAAATACTACACTAATTGACTTTTCAGCGCTAACTCAGAGGCTGTCCGCTAAGTATTTCTATCTGTCCCTACTTCATTTCTCCTCTGTCTCGGTTCAGTGCCTCTCTGACACTACCGTCTTCGTCTGAGGCTCTGATGAGTTGCTTCTCCGTCACGCACCTCCTCTCGTTAGCATTTGGAAAGGTATGTTTTCCCTCTCTCCTCTCCTGAATACTGATAAAGAGGGCCTTAGTAATAAGATAGCGATGTAATTGCCTAATGATGTAGATGTTTTCAATGCTGATGACAATTATTCAAACTGCCGAGTTTACCCGCTTCGGGTTTAGGCGTACTGCTTTATTATGGCAGTATGTAAACAAACACCAGGCAACGTAGCCTGTTTGGTGTGGGCCTTAACGAGCTAAGAGCTCCTTATCTAGAGACCAGTTCCCGCTGAGGTATGTGTCCTCACTGCAAGAGAACATCTCCTTCCTTTCAGTGTTGCCGACGTACTGAGCAACCGGTACAAGCATGTACCCAGTTTTCTTCAATTACGGCGATGTCTCGTGCCTCCTTCTCCCGAGAAGGCAAAGTACGTGGTAGGCTTAGGGCTATCTATAACCTCCACCACCACGCCGTGACTGCTGTAGAGAAAAAAAATAACGACATCTATACAACAATTCAAAAATTTCTAATACATAACACATTCCACCTAAACTTTCTCTACACCCTGGTGTCCCCTAAATTAATAAATCTCCCCTACACAAGAAATAAACAAATATTTCTGCCCAAGTGGTAGACGAATTTACCGTTCCCTCCTATCTCTCTCCCGCACCAATTAACTCGCTGTCTGTTTCCTAAACCCCAGACGCGGTCTGACCTGAATCTTTTGTGTGCTTGTCTCGCCCTTAGGCGTCACAACATTCCCTTCGCTGAAGCTAAAATCCCCAGTTCTGAATAATTTCCCAGCCTAACTTCTTAAGGACTGACCCGGGAATGTATCAATTTAACCCCATTATTAAACACACTTATTCTACACCATCTCTGTAATATAAAATCCACTTCACCCTTGTCTCCTGACTACAAGACCAAATAACACAACTAATTAATACACAACCACACCCGCGTAAATACACTACAAATTATCAATAATCAAATTGTGGTTACATGGACCTCATAATTACATTACACCAAGCTTAGTCCTTACACAGTTAAATTATCTCAAAAGCCGCTACACACTCATAGATACTGCTAGCTTATTCATAGAAAAATTATAGACACAACTTACGCTACACTCTATAGTTTTGTATAAGTCAGCAATTAATGGCACTCCTGACTAATAAAAATTAAATTAAATCCCAGAAGAAAGCTTACTCTAACGTGCTAAGCTCTTATTAAAAAACCAAACTTTCTACACCGCTTATTAAGTTATGAACATACCCCAACGTTACAGAATATCTCGGACTGAGCAGACTGTAGAATGGCGCTTCTTCACGGCAAAATTTCTTGGGACTAGTGAGCGATTAAGACTTATGACGCTCAATATATATATAGTATGAATTTTTCTGATGCAATTACAGACGCGGTGAGTCATCGCGTCTGATATTATCTATCAAGAACCGCTTTAAACCAACCTCTGACCTCCTCTCATGTCTGCACATAAATTAAATCTAAACACCCAATCATATCATAAGCTAACCTATGACTCATCGTTGACCGAGCAAAAATCGCAAAATATTCCTGCTCACGCGCCGAAATAATACGTAATATTCAGTAACCCTCTGACCTTCTATCTACCGGAATAATTTTATTGGTTCCGCGTTAATCTGGCTCGTGCCCCCTTCTCCCCATCCCTACAAATAAACAGGGTAGGTGCAGGTGGTCGGATTTATCCTAACGTCCAAAAAAAATAACCCAGAGTTAATAACTAGTGAACTCGACCGCCTAATAAAATAAAAGAACCCAAATAATTACACGGAAAAGAAAACTGGGGCGAGTTGAAAATAAAAATTCAGTAACTCATCACACATAGCAATACAAACATATGAAATAAAAATATCAATATAAAGAGCTGTGTAAAGATATCTCTCTTACTACAGTCTCTTGTAATGGATATAGTGGCCACCGCTGTAAAGAAGTTATTTCTTACTACACCTGTAGTACACCACTGTAAAGTTCTGTTGTTTGCGACTCCACTGTTAATAATCGAGTGTGGTGTATAGAACCTCACTGTAAAGTATGATGGCTGGTAGTACTGTTGTATTCAAAGAGGTGCTGTCACCGTGAAGACAGACACAGGTCAACTCGACCTACACAGGGTAGTGTAAACATTGAAGTGAGAGTACATTGTACGCGAATGGTAGAATGGTTCTGAAGAGTTGACATCTTGGTAACAATATATTCATACTCTCACATGTAGAAGTCAAGGATTACTGGAACTACTGTGTTCTTTTTATAATATTTAATGAGACGCACACTGGAACAGTACGTGTATGGTTACAGGAACACATGACGACATAAACAGCGTCGTGTTGATCAATGGTGTATCATCTTAAGTTAGCATACATGCTGGATAACCTCATACTGGAACATTTGTAGACAAGCATTCAGAGTCCTATAGTTAATCCACATCTATATATATATATATCAGGTTGTACTGACAGATCACGTCAGTTTATACATAATGTTCATAGTGACTCTTGTACAGAATCTCTCTTAGCATGAGTGTAGCTTGTACTCTAGCGTAGATTCTTTCAAATAGCATTCAGCACATATCTTCGGAGTAAATGCTAAATCTCCCATAATAGATCTTTCTTTCATAACTGTGATCTCTGGATCATTATCGGGTAGTAAGGGACAACCCTGTTCTCTGATGAATGATTGACAATAATTCGGATTCCAAGATGGCTTCCTTGGTCCTTAACATCGCTCACACAACGGTGAGATGACAAAACTTCTAGAAAGATTCACTTCATAAGGATATCAAAGTTTCCACCAATATCAGCATTATCTGTCCTCATAATTGCTGTGTAGAAACATTCTTAGTGCTGCTAAACGATATGTCGTTCTGACATCTGAACATAAGTAGATTCATGTAGGCCTAAACATAACCCATCGTAAGCCTAGGAACGAAGTCAGTAAAAGTACGTTTACCTTGGCCAAGAATCAATAGCAAGCACAAAAACACTTTTCTGGCGTAATAGAAACAATACTGGGGAACACATAGACTAAAACAGTCCTAGAAGACACAATCTTCTTCCCCATGATAACTTGAGATCACAAAACTTTGGACCGCTCGACATTGGCGTCCCGCCAGACTCCATAACCGAAGAACACACTCCTTTATCTTCATCCGCTCAGAGTGTAAGAACAAATAATCCAGCCCAGACACACAAAGATAACATGATATAAGACGGAATCGTCTCAAACAGACAAACAGTAAACCTAGATTCGGACTTTCAATATTCCTGCAAAACCTTAAGCGAGAACAATCTGTTTCCAGCTATAATATAAAATCTAGATTCCTCCGCTTGTTCAATCCACGGAAACAAAACAGGAACCGATCACTCAAAGAATAAAATACACATTTACTATTCTGAGTTATTCCCCTTTCTTAAAAGTTGTAAGTTCATAAATAAATATCCTTTTATCAAACAGATAGTTACATTTTCATTTGTAATCGTATCAACTGTAATCTGTGCGACATATAAAAAATATGTACGCAACAGACTACCGCAACCCCCGGGAAAAAAAAATGAAATTTTTTTTTTCTCTCTGAGAGCCACATAAAATAGGCCCCCCAACGCACATATGATGCGCAGATGAGAAGTATCAAGAATTTATAAAGCCAGATTAAGGCAAAGAATGAGAATATATATCTCAACATCTCAGAGAAAGTATTTCTCTAAGTGTAAACATTTCCAGGGAGTTGCCACCAATGCCTACTACCATATTGGCAATGACACAATGTATACAATAATTTCAATAATCATTTCATATTAGGTATCATAAGTTCACGATTGGCAAAAGAAACATCATCAAAGAATTAGCAGTGAATCAAAATAAGTGAACCGCTAAGTATTTATACAATCACCAAATCATATATTACAAATGTGTACACATTTTGATATAGAAGAAAAAGAATAACTGATGTAAAGTTATACATGTTAGGAAAGTCCAATATTTAACAGTTAAGTGGCATCATGTGGGCATCTCGACAGAATGTCCGCCATCACATTTTCTGAACCACGGATAGCTCGTACCGAAAAATGAAAAGGTTGAAGAGCGATCGCGTATCGAGTTGATCTCGAGCTCTTCAAGTTCTTACTTTGGATAGCAGTAAGAGCTTTCTGGTCAGTTTCCACTATGAAATGTGCACCAAGAAGGAATCTTTGAAGTTTGAGAATTGACCAAACCATCGCCAATAATTCCCGGTCTAAAACCGAGTAATTCCTTTCTGCAGCATTAAGTTTTCTGGATATGTACATTACAGGATGCAGAGTTCCAGAGTACTCTTGCATTAGTGCCGCTCCAATCCCAGTGGATGAAGCGTCACTACGAAGAACAAATGTCTTATCTGTAGTAGGTAACACTAAAATAGGTGGTGTTGAAAACATAGTTTTGATCTTATCTAGTGATAATTGGCATTCCTGAGACCAGTGAACCATATTAGGCGACCCTTTCTTTAGTAGTGTCGAAAGAGGTGCCATGATAGAGGACAGATTCGGAATGAATCGTCCATAAAATTGTATGAGACCTAAAAGACTTCGCACTTGCTTTTTAGTCTTAGGGATAGAGATGTTAAGTATTTTAGTGATATTATGGTCCTCTGTCTTCAGGAAACCATGACCTACTCGATGGCCTAGGAAAGCAATTTCGCTAAAACCAATGCAAGCTTTCGATGGTTTTGCTGTCAGGTTATGCTCGCGTAGAGTTGATAACAATTCAACTAACCCTGAATAGTGATCTTCCCAAGTATCGCTAAAAAGACAGATGTCGTCTAGATAAGCAATGACATCTGACCGATACGATAGGATTCGACGCATCATGCGTACGAATGTAGCTGGTGCGTTCATAAGGCCGAAAGGCATAAAATTCCATTGGAAAAGGCCTCTAGGAGTAGAAAAAGCGGTAAGAGGTTTGGCGCGTTCGGATAATGGAACTTGCCAATATCCTTTAGACAAATCAAGTTTAGTGAAAAAATGAGATTTAGAAAGTCGAGTAAGTAGCTCTTCTAGTAAAGGCATAGGTTCAGCATCAAACTTTGTCACTTGATTCAATTTGCGATAGTCAACGCAAAGACGTATGTTATTGTCTTTTTTTCGAACAATAACCATCGGCGAAGAATAAGCAGAAGTGGATGGTTCGATTATTTGTAAATCTATCATTTCATCTAACTCCTTTTCAACCTGTGCTTGAAAATGTATAGGGATAGGGTAAGGTCTAACCCTAATAGGAGTATGTTCAGTTAGAATAATGTCATGCTCAATGACATGAGTTTGCCCAGGGATGTCAGTGAGGACATCCTGAAATGTTTGTAACATAGCCGAAACCTGTCGCTGTTCTCCTAGAGACAAATCAGGAGAAACAGTAACGTCTTTCCATGATTCACTAGAATGAAGTGGGATCATTGGAAGCGGAAGATTAACATCCGAAAAACTTGTTTCCTCATCCTGTATAACGGACAGTGATGAGTACTGACCATGTTGAACTGGAGAATCGTCCGTTGCCTGGAAAATAGGCTGTAAATAGTCAGGACGTTCATGGAATTCCGTAAGCATATTGATGTGGAAGGTTTTATGCTTCCCGTTAATATCGACAATATAGTCAACATCTGAAATTTTCGATATTATATCGTACGGACCTTTCCAAGAAATAAGGAGTCTATTTTCCCTACAAGGTAGCAAAACAAATGCTTTGTCACCAGGACAAAGTTGTCGTAAAGTTCTTTTCTTATTAGCAAATTGCCTTGCCTTCTGTTTAGCAAATTCAGAAGAGGACGTTGCTAATTTGCATGCTTCGATAATTTTTTCTCTCAGCGTGATGACATATTCGTAAGAGGATTTTGTGTCATCGTCAATATTGTCCGCTGTTATGAGATCATGAAGCAAAGACATAGGGCCGCGCGGTCGCGCGCCAAAGACAAGTTCAAAAGGAGAAAATCCTGTATGTTCATTGGGGACCTCCCTGTAAGCGAAGAGGGCCGCGGGTAGAACCCTGTCCCAATCTTGAGGATGATCCTCAGTTATCTTTCCTAATAAGTTCTTAAGTGTTCTATTTAGCCGTTCTACCATCCCATTGGACATAGGATGATAGATGCTACTCAAAGATCTCTCTATCTGTAGAGTAGACATTACTTGAGACATGGTATCCGATATTAGTTGGGTGCCATGATCTGATAATATTTCTCCGGGGAATCCCAGGCGAGAAAATATAAGCCAAAGAGCATCTGCAATGTCAGCAGTAGTAATGCTCTTCAGAGGGATAGCCTCTGGCCAACGTGTGCACATGTCCACACACGTTAAGATAAATTGATGTCCTCTAGCAGATTTGATCTTAAATGGTCGAATAGGAATGTCTGCAGCCTGAATGGGCGCAGCATGACGAGGACCTTTGGATTTGACTTCTTGACATACTTTACAAGATCGACAATAGATCCGTATGTCCTTATTCACGAAAGGCCAAAAGAAAGCCGCAAGAACTCTTGACTTTGTACGGGAAAAACCCATGTGTCCAGCACACTGAGAGTCGTGTGCATGTTGTAAAATTTTAACTCTCAATTTCTTGGGTACAAGAATCTGAGAATGACTTGAATTAGTGGAGTCTTGCACCATACGTACAAGTACACCATTCTTCATTGTAATCCAAGATTTACGCTTGGTATCTCTATTCGGATCACCTTTCGTTACAAGAGTGAAGAATTTCTTAAGAGTCGGATCCTCTTCTTGTTGTTTTATAAACGAGTCACGAGAAATTACCAAGGGATCATCTTGGTTATGCACTTCAATATCTTCAGTAGATGAAGTTTCAGGCATATTGAGAGCTTGAGCTCTAGTGACTACAACATTAGCAGTTTGCATATTTTGCTTTTCCCAAACGGAAATTTGTTGCGAAGTGCATTCTTTTACTCCGTGAATGCGACCGATGATAAGATCAGCGATCGGATTCGGCAAAAGACATGCGTGTACATCTCCTGTGAAGAAAGGAGTAGCAATCCTAATGATAGCGGTAGAGTATTTCTCTATGGTGCCGCCAAATGTTACGCATTTGACTACTTTGCCTGTAGAATGAGAAGGATCTATGAGTGACTGCCTAACCCCAATTGTTGTGCATCCAGAATCAAAAAGTACTGAGACTGGATTGTCATTTACTAAACCTTTGTGTAAGACTAGAGAACCTCTTCCATCATGCGCGATTGACGCAGGAAGAGCGGGAAGAGGATGGCCACAGCTTAAAGTAGACACTGTGGTTGGCTCAAATAATGTTTTGCATTGGGGGCACTGAGATGCTCTCCCAAAATCAAAAGCGGCACATGCCATATTATTAGAGTCATCATTATCTTTATTTTGTTTATAGGCTTCGTGGGACTCTTGCTGTGCAGAGTTCGCCTGGTAATGAGCTTTATGTTTTTTGAATTGTGCTCTACCTCTATTATTATTGCCTCTGTACTTATCATTGTTTCCACTATTATAACCCCTACTTGGGTTTGAGTCATAGTTCCTTTGGTTACTATTATCATATTCATTATAATGAGTATCTCTGTAATTATGATCTTGTTGTCTCCATGAGGGAAAACTTGGATAATTTCTATAATGACTTCCTTTGCGAAAGTTTCTATAATTATGACCACCTCTGAATCGAGGGCTGTCGGCTCGTCTCCAGGTATTCGAAGAAGAACCCTGAAATGATTGGTTACCTTGGTTCTGATAACCGTTATGGCTACCTTTTTTATTAAACCTATTTTGAGGTTCTTGGAATCTGCGTGAGTGATTAGGGTTGTATGGTGTTGCAGAAGCAACTGGCATACCTTCTTTAACCTTACTGTTGCTAATAGCTACGTCCGGATGTGCAGTGACGTATTGGGTACAATACTGTTGCATTTCTTTTAGAGACTTAGGTTTACGCTCATGTAAGAATTCGAGGAAAGGTTTATTTATACTTGACATAATCTTGTCTCTGAGTATCAAGTCCATAAGGGCTTCATATGTCTTTTCTGTTTTGGACAACTCAATCCAACGATCAAATGTAAGACGTGTCCTTGCAATGAATTCTGAGAATTCTACACCTGCCTCAGGAACCATTGTCTTAAACAAATTCCGGTAACCTTCCTCAGACAACTGGTACTTCTTTAATAAGGCTGCCCTAATAACATCATAATTATCCTTGTCAGCCTCTTCAACC
Organism: Oreohelix idahoensis; assembly: GCA_024509875.1. Taxonomy (NCBI): domain Eukaryota; kingdom Metazoa; phylum Mollusca; class Gastropoda; order Stylommatophora; family Oreohelicidae; genus Oreohelix; species Oreohelix idahoensis. The sequence goes on along the minus strand of JAMPIV010011437.1, from coordinate 44,086 downwards.
AAACTTAAACTAGTCAGAGAATCACCTTTCAAATTTTCTGACAACTGGTTAGCATATTGTGATTTGTCCACATTATGGGCTCGACAAGAGCGTTCAAATCTATTTAATCAGAATGTTATGTCATCACTGGAAGGATTGAACGCTGGTACCTTGACCTTGTAAGTAAAGGGTTTACCATTACCACCAGATGCTTGATTAACATTACTTATGTTTGTTAATTTTAACTTTTCTAACTCAAATGCTAAAAGTTCTTTTTGGTGTTCATGTTCTCTCATTGCTTTTTTCTCTTCAGCAGCCGCAGCAGCCTCATCTTTTCTTTTTTCTTTTTCCATTTCCATCTGGAATCTTTTTTCCTCAGTCTGTATCTGCAATTTCTTTTGTTCAAATTCTCTTTCTAATCTTTTCTCTTCAGCCAGAGCTTTTCTCTCTTCTGCAGCAGCTTTTCTCTCTTCAGCAGCTAATGCTTTGTCGTATTGAGCAACTGCTCATTGTTCTAAGTCTGTACCAGTCTTATCAAGGGATCTCCCTTGTGCAATAAAATATTCTAATGTAGACATGATGTCTGACAATGATACTACTCACTTGAAACAATAATAATAAAATATATTTCAAGGTAATATAGCAAAAAGTTCTTAATCACTGTATTAATCAGCACACAATCACAATGTCTGTGTGAGACAAGCCTTATCAAGGTCTTGTATATTTCTTTGAAAAATAACAATTATAAATTGCTGCAACACTCTATAACATAAGTGCAATGCACAAGAAATAGTGTCTTATCTAATCAACATTAATCATCAGTTGATTCTTTCACATAAATCCATATGATCAACTATATTTTAAATAGTGTATGTCGATCAAGAACATAACAAAACAATTATACAAGACAACATGAAAACATTTGCGGAAATCAAATAAATCGAATGGAAAAAACAATAAAAGATAAACCGCAAGAGGATAACAAATACAAATAACGCCACAGTATATAAATATAAATTGAGAATAGAACTGAAAGATAGAATAGGGTAGACCAACAAATTACAAACAAATCAAAACAAAACTAAAGAATGTGAAGAAAATTCCGAAAACAACACTGACCATATCGTCACAACTAACCAAAAAAAATAGCAACAGCAGTCGCTTTGCAAATTCCAGTATCGGAAATTTGCTCACCCTATAGAAAACGCTCACAATAGACGACCTCTATCACGTGGTATGATCTAAGGGAGACTCCGCCCAACCGAAACAACAACCCGCAGAATACAAACAAATATCACATATAAACATGTAAACATAAATGTACATATAGCATAAATATTTATAATATAATGTAATGTAATGTGTTGCAGATAGAATGTGTTGCGAAGAAGGCACAGTTATACGCAATAATGCTACAGTACTATGGTACTTTATTAAATAATCAAATCTGGCCTAAATCATAAAAGTTCAACACAAACTATGGCAGTGCAGGAGAATCCACTGTTTACAGTTCCTCAGAATCACAAGTAAGACTTCTCGCTTCAGTTGCACTGTACATTTTGCAAACACTGTCAAATATATGTTCCAACTCTGATATGTAATGCTGTCTGTTCCAAACAAACTTGCTGTGTAACGCTGTCTGTTCTATGGCAAATGTCCATCGACAAAAAAAGTCAACAAACGCTGACCTAGTTACTGTATACCTCGATAGGACAGGTCGCGCTGACATCGACTGTAAAGTTGTATTGCTGGTGTTTACGTGTGTCGTAACAGGCCCCAAGGAATGGTCTGGTCTCAGTAGCTGACTTCTCAAATATGTCCACTGTGCAGGTTGACCCAGGAAGCTGGCACACCACTGTAAAGACGTTCATACGGCCACCAGTGTAAAGAGGTTGATAGCAGACTGGTCACAGCTAACTCACTCCAATCACAGGTGGAAGTTAAGGATGTAAGGGAACTACTGTGTTCTTTTTATAATATTTAATGAGACGCACACTGGAACAGTACGTGTATGGTTACAGGAACACATGACGACATAAACAGCATCGTGTTGATCAATGGTGTATCATCTTAAGTTAGCATACATGCTGGATAACCTCATACTGGAACATTTGTAGACAAGCATTCAGAGTCCTATAGTTAATCCACATCTATATATATATATATCAGGTTGTACTGACAGATCACGTCAGTTTATACATAATGTTCATAGTGACTCTTGTACAGAATCTCTCTTAGCATGAGTGTAGCTTGTACTCTAGCGTAGATTCTTTCAAATAGCATTCAGCACATATCTTCGGAGTAAATGCTAAATCTCCCATAATAGATCTTTCTTTCATAACTGTGACCTCTGGATCCTTATCGGGTAGTAAGGGACAACCCTGTTCTCTGATGAATGATTGACAATAATTCGGATTCCAAGATGGCTTCCTTGGTCCTTAACATCGCTCACACAACGGTGAGATGACAAAACTTCTAGAAAGATTCACTTCATAAGGATATCAAAGTTTCCACCAATATCAGCATTATCTGTCCTCATAATTGCTGTGTAGAAACATTCTTAGTGCTGCTAAACGATATGTCGTTCTGACATCTGAACATAAGTAGATTCATGTAGGCCTAAACATAACCCATCGTAAGCCTAGGAACGAAGTCAGTAAAAGTACGTTTACCTTGGCCAAGAATCAATAGCAAGCACAAAAACACTTTTCTGGCGTAATAGAAACAATACTGGGGAACACATAGACTAAAACAGTCCTAGAAGACACAATCTTCTTCCCCATGATAACTTGAGATCACAAAACTTTGGACCGCTCGACATTGGCGTCCCGCCAGACTCCATAACCGAAGAACACACTCCTTTATCTTCATCCGCTCAGAGTGTAAGAACAAATAATCCAGCCCAGACACACAAAGATAACATGATATAAGACGGAATCGTCTCAAACAGACAAACAGTAAACCTAGATTCAGACTTTCAATATTCCTGCAAAACCTTAAGCGAGAACAATCTGTTTCCAGCTATAATATAAAATCTAGATTCCTCCGCTTGTTCAATCCACGGAAACAAAACAGGAACCGATCACTCAAAGAATAAAATACACATTTACTATTCTGAGTTATTCCCCTTTCTTAAAAGTTGTAAGTTCATAAATAAATATCCTTTTATCAAACAGATAGTTACATTTTCATTTGTAATCGTATCAACTGTAATCTGTGCGACGTATAAAAAATATGTACGCAACAAGCTGTGATAAATGTAGCCATTCAAATGTCTATGATACAACTATATAACTATATCAACATCTGATAAATACAGCAGTACCAACATATATTATAAATATAGCAGTATCAACACCTATTATAAATATAGCAATACTAACATCTATTATAAATATAGGAATACCAACATCTATTATAAATATAGGAGTACCATCATCTACAGAAAAATTGCAATATCAATACTTGTGAATAACACAGGAAATAAATCTACAACACAATCTTTCTCATTATGTGTTCTCTTGTTTCTGGAGTCCACTATGTGTTTCCTGGCGTCTCTGAGGAAACAAAGAACTACTGTTCCCATCAGGCGTGTTTTAAGCTGAGGAAACAAAGAACTACTGTTCCCATCAGGCGTGTTTTAAGAGGCAATTTAAGTGAAGCTGCACAAGGGGGGTGGGAAACGCATCATGTAAAACAAGCTGATACATAAAGCACCACAATAGAGTACTCTGGTACAAGCTTCTTGTACAAGGGTCAGCAACTGTACAGGTGGCTGCATGCTCTTTAAGGAACAAACAAATGGGACAGTCACAAAATCATTAATTCGTTGTTGGCAATTAACGATCACAGTTTTCTTTTATTTCAGTTCTGCTTTAAAAAAAACTGTTCCCTATAATAATAATTCCTCTACCTCATCCTGGTGTGACAATCTGACAATGAGGGTGAATGACTACATTTCAGAATTGTTATTACAACTGTGGTTTTTATACTTTTTTTATATTAGGAGTAAATGAAGTATGACAATTTTATTTTTACAATTAATGAGAAGACCTGGCACAAAACCTATTAGTACGACATCACTTTGTAAACTATGCAGAAGGTACACTCATCAATAACAAAAATGTTCTTTGCTTGGTGTACGCTTCACATTTGTTATACTGCAATGTCTGAAAGGCCTTAATCAAAGGCTTTTTCTCATTCAGAAGGCATGCTTTTGAGTATTACACACACACAATTTTGTAATTCTGATTAGCTCAGGAGATATGATGCCATGTTCACATATCAGCAATTGAACATGTTTGTTGGACTTTAAAACAATATATATATATATATACTGTATCTTAATTATAACGCTTCGGAGGTTGAACGGGATGCTTTTAATCATCAATTAAAAAATAATTTGACATTAATACTAATTTGGCTTGCAAGTTTGTTATATTTGGCAGTAAACTTAACTGCATTATACTTACACAATGTCTCTTTCAATGTCTGTCTGTCCTCGAAGTCGCGAGCCCTTTGGTTTCTAAATAGTGAAAAACTTGCCGTTAGTTTTAGTGTTTTCGTTACATTTGGTCTACTTTATATCCGTTCATGTCTAAACAGTAAAAAAGAAGGGGGGGGGGGGAGGGGGGGGGGGAGGCAATGTGGCATGTAGGCTTTTTCATTTCTGCTCATCAGAAAAATAGTTGCAAATTCTGTCTCCTTGCTTCTTCTTCTCTGTATTTCTTCTTTACTTGGAACTGAAAACAATATATCATCATCATAACCCTCCACTTCCAAAGGAGCACAGGTCTTCAACAAACACATGCCAAGTCCTCCTGTCACGTGCCATCATCTCAAGTTCTTTCCACGTACTCCTCATTTTCACCCCTGTTTCCAGCTCTCTTCTCCATGTGCTTCTTGGTCTGCCTCTCTTGCCCTGGGGGTTCCAGAACAAGGACTGTCTTGTAATGCTATCAGCAGGTTTCCTCAGTGTGTGTCCTATCCATCGCCATCGTTTTTTTCTCATCTCTTGTTCCACTGGCACTTGTCTGGTTCTTGTCATCAGTTCCACGTTGGTAACCTTGTCATACCATTTTGATCCCTCTATTCTAAGCAAGCACCCATTTATGAAAGTCTGTAGCTTTTTGGTTGTTGTCTTTGTTGTTCTCCATGTTTCAGAGCTATTTAATAGGACTGACTTCACATTTGAGTTGAAGAATCTTATTTTCGTTTTGGATCCGATTTCTCTCGATCTCCATATTTTCCCAATGCTTGCTCAATATATATCCTAATTATAACCCATCAGAGGTTGAACGGGATATTTTTCATCATTACGGTTTAGCTCACTAACTGTAGCTAATGTTTTAAAACTTCAGGACAAAATGTAACTTACCCTAGAAAGTTTATTATTGAGGATAATCAAGCGAGTGCTGGTGTTACAAACATCATACACAGACGAGACAAGACTATTCTTTGGCCGTGGGTGATCATTGAAGGAAAGTCTAAAACATAAAATAAATGACAGCACAACGTTTACTGTTACATTTTCAGGTGTCACATGTGAAAGATTTTAGGAATTTTAAAGTTTAAAGAATTACAAACACCGTGCATTCTTAAACTGAACATAACATATGATGGAAAATGTATCTGTGTGTGTCACGAGTCCTTTTCAAGGCTTCAGCATGCTAGCAGACAGACACTATTAGTCATGTTCCGGACTTAGTATATATCAGAGCTGCGCGTTTTAACAGGGCTACTTCATGCTAGCTGATAGAAGCCAGCAGCCCTTTTCGGTGCGTAGTTGTTATCAACACTATACTATTAGTTAACAGAGTTCACTTATTTTCGAATGCCAACCGACGGACTTAAGTCTAGGTTGAATGAAACGTGCCTCGCCGCAAGAAAGCAAAACCCTCAAGGAAACAAATATATGTGATGAATGTCACAGCTCATAGGTACCGTATGAATTCAGTAACAGAAAGGAAGTGGTTCTGGAGTATGTTTTACAATTGAACAGTACACGAGAAGCAAGGGACATGGTTGGGGTTACCCTTCGTTAGACACGGTCATAGGAAACAAGGATGAGAAATACTGAAAGGCCATGGGGAAACTGACAAAGAACGCGGCACACACGTGACAAAAATAATAATTAATTAACAAATAAAAATACTCAGGCTGGGAATATAGCAAGGAAATAATAATAAAGTAACAAATAAGAATACTCAGATTAGGAATGTAGAAAGCCTATAAGCAGATGACAAGGCTATAAGAAAACGACAAATGACACAGCATTATTTATTAATTACATGAATCCAGTGATGAATATTCATGTGATATATTTTTCTTTCACCAAGAGTAACATTTTGCTCTATAGTTAATTTCAGATGACAAAGCTGCTGATGCACAAATAACAAAACAATATATAAGTGAGCACTTTTCAGCTTAATCTTGTGCCCAGGGGTCCCTTACACTACAATTACGCCACTGCTGAGGAATAGTAAATAAATATTAGACAAACATAAAGGTATGTTTGCAGGCACTTGTAAGAAATAAAAAAGTAGAACACTAGACAACAGAAAAACAACAGACGTGAGTGGCTTACCCAGGACTCGAACCCAGGACCTTCCGTACGACAACCCCGCCTAGCTATGCAAGCGAATCACACTATCCTCCCCGCCATCTAGGCATCACCAGAAATGATGCTTCGATGACGGGTCATCAGTGCGACCCGCAACACGTAACACCGGAAATTTACCAAGGGCAGTCCAACCTATTAATGACGCAAACACTTCTGTTGTTCCCCTATTATACAGTATAGGTCAGACTACACAAGACAAAGACCTTAATACTGTGTCTAGTAAATGATAGAAGACTAAGAACAGTAAGTACAGGACAGATGGTAGGTTTTAAGTATTGTATAAACATTTATAACACATAAAGAAGGGAAACCCGAGGCCTGTAAACAGTAAATAAATATTAGACAAACATAAAGGTCAAGTGCTGCCTTGCACGCCAGTCAAGTGAAAATTAACTACTATAGTCCGTTCGGAAATTCGTGCCCACAGAAAGCGTCAATTTTCTCCAAAACTGTTTGTTGTATGGACATGAATTTTTGCATGCAGTCTTAGATTTTCCATGCAGTTATTAATATATTTTTTTGCCCTTACAAAACTCATGTCATGTTCGAATTTTCTTCTTTACGTTATATAAAAAACTCTTACTGTTGTCTGGGTTAATTTTTAGTAGTTTTACAGAAAAGTTACAAGATCCGTTCAAAAATATTTTTTTTTTTTTGAATTAGTGTAGTGACTACATGTCCGCACGAGTGCGCACCTATTGTACACAGTCGCGAGTAATTAATTCAAACACTAAAAAAATATTTTTGAACGGATCTTGTAACTTTTCTGTAAAACTACTAAAAATTAACACAGACAACAGTAAGAGTTTTTTATATAACGTAAAGAAGAAAATTCGAACATGACATGAGTTTTGTAAGGGCAAAAAATATATTAATAACTGCATGGAAAATCTAAGACTGCATGCAAAAATTCATGTCCATACAACAAACAGTTTTGGAGAAAATTGACACTTTCTGTGGGCACGAATTTCCGAACGGACTTTAATCACAGGCGTGGTCAGCAAATAGGTTTGACTGATAACCTGTGTCACAAGCTTGTGCACCGCTTTTGATCAGGTCTACAGGAACAAGGGCCTACTGATGATAGGAAACTCCATACAGAGCGATACAACATGAGGCAATATGATCATCAGAAGTAGCTCCCCCCCCCCCCAATCGATCAAGTGTTTCGGCCCCTTAATCTCCTTTACACTTTGGGAAGGGGGGGGGGCACTTGGGTCATGACTCCCAAGTGTCAGCCTCCTGTTGTGTTGTGCGGTGAATTGAACCCACTCCACCTTGGTTGCAGCTTTCAAATTCCTATCTTCTACCAGCTAGAGGAAATTGTGAAAGTAACCCTTATGTTGAAACCAAATTATTGTCCCGAGTTCCATAGTCCGTTGCGGTTGTTCCACGGCCAGCACGATGCCTTTTCCGCAGTTTCGCTGAGCCTCTTGAGTGCCCTTGTTCTTGACTGTCCCCTCAACCCCAACAGTTTAAGTAGATCACCCACCTCAACAGCCATGACCCTTGCAGTGAACCCATCGTGTCTCAAGTCCGTGGCCAGATGATTATACTTGGCCACTTTGAACGAGTGTTGATCGTCCAATCTGGATTCAAATGGCACGGTCAGCTCAATCATTATAATCTGGTGCGATGATGATGAACGCAGCACTATATCTGGCCGTCTTCGAGATCTTCTGATGCTCTCTGGATATGCCCCTAGCCCAGGTAGGTCTACTGCCATCTCCCAGTCATTTGCACAGTCAAGAAGGGATGGTAAACTGCTACATGATTTACTTGGTTTGGGGTGTGCTGGCTTTCCAGCTCTCAGAAAGTATGTATTTGCGGTGCTCGGTCTGACATTGCTGTTCGCCTTCACCCTTGCCAGGTCTATTGTAGCAGCCAGCTCATTTAGTATTTTGTTGTGGCGCCATGTTTCGCCCTTGCCATAATGCCACCTTGCAAGCTGAGAGCACGTGTTCACGTGACTGCCTCTCATGGCACAGGGGGCACTGAGCATCATCAGACTTTCCCCATCTCACAAGGTTTGCGGACGATGGCAGAAGGTCATACATTGATCTAATAATGAAGTGAGTCTAAGAGGTGCCATATGCCATATATCATTCCATGTCAAGGACCTTTGCAGGGCTCCTTCCCATGTAGTCCATTGGCCTTGTTGGGCCTGCTGTACCGCTTTTTGCATCCTCTTCTCATTCTCAGCTCCTCGTATCTCCTGAATTACCATGTCTCTGCGTTCCCCGTTTGATGCCTTGGACCACCAGTGGATGTCACCATTGCCAAATCCCCGTCTATACGTCTGTGTGTATTCGATTACCTCCCTCAGCTTGAGCGACTCTTGGGCAGCACCAACAGCTTCATCCACTTTCCACTTCCTTCTAGTTTTCAGTGTGGGCTGAATCGACTTAACTACGTCATCTGCTGACTCGCACAACATCATTGCGAGACTTGCCTTTCCTACTTTGTATTCTTCAACAACTGACTTAAAAGGAAGCACAAGCTTTGTCTTCTTGCAGTACAGTACTACGTCTGACAGACCTGGTGGTACTTCTAGCCATTTCCTCATAAACTTGTTGACCTTGTGCACTATGGCTTCCACTGCACTGACGCTTATTTAATATATAAGCAGTGGCCGTAGCAATTTAGGTATCAACATGAACTGGAGGCACCACAGTTTGAACTTTCCTAGGAGTTTGCTTTGAACTATGATCTGTAGTCCTCAGTCTGCCATTTCTATTGTCTGTTGAACTAACTTTGATTTTTTTTAATGAGGAAACTTACACCCTGCCAAGAATTTTAACAGGTTCCTCAATGACAGTAGGGATTCTTTGGTTTGAAACCATGAATGTGACCTCAAATGTCTTTCCCTTCCTGACTGATAGGCTTCTAGAGTTCTTAGGTTTAACGCTCGTTCTGCACCAGCTGACTAGTTCATCCAGGCGCGTTAACATTCTCCGGGCCTGATGTTCATGTGATGTCAGAATCGTTGTGTTATCCATGAATGCTTTAAGCGGTGGCATGTGACACCATCCATTGAGCTTTGGACCTGCTGCAGATCCTTCAGCTGCTTTGAGGATTCCCTGTATAGCCAACACGAATAGCATCGGAGAGATGGTACATCCCATCGCTATTCCAACAGTTTCATGTTTGAATGACATGTTTTATATTGTTATATAGCATATCGCAAATAGGGTGTCGAAGATTTTACTTTATAGATTTTGTTCTTGCCTTATCTTGGTCGGAAATAAAGTCAAAATGTATTAAACTTAATATACGCCTTATTCTACCAATCAGCCGTTTAACTCAGCTGACAGCATATCTTATTAACTGTAGCACATATTTTTAATCTCTCTCTAGACGTTTTCCATTTTCGATATACTTACTGTACTAGCAAAGTGTTCACCATTTTTTAAAACGACACCACTTCTCTGCCCACAGTTGCCCTATGTTTGTAGCCACTGTTTCTTAACAGGGTTCTGGCAGCGCTCCGCGAGACACATAGAATGAATAAATATTGTTTAGATAATGTAAGAATGTTGGCTCGGTGATTCTTAGTAATGAGATAATCTTCGTGTGCTCCAAAAAATGGGTTTTGCTTGACCCCTTGATACGTGAGGTTATCGGTAAAAGGTGGGGACAGAAAGATGAGTCACGTACTGACATAAAAATAGTCGCCAAAACACTTTCGTCAGGCGGTTTCCCATTATGTAGATCAATCTAGACAATCCTTTTCGCTTATCGACCACTGTCCAGAAAAGTGGCGTTTCCTCCTATTTATTTTGTTTTTATTTTTTATTTAATGATGAAAAATATCCTGTTCAACCTCTGATGGGTTATAATAAGGATATATAGTATTTTCATTTCCAAATAATATGAACAACTGCCGATATTGTAAAGTGGCATCACAACTGTCAAATCATTGTAAATATGGCAAATCTCAATTAGACAATTTATTTTATCTTAAACTATCTACTTAAAGCTCTTAAAAAATAAACTTCTGTAGAAATAATATTATCAAAATAAATAGTGTATTTCTCGAGGGTTTCTGGGAGGACAAAGAAAGAACTACTCCTTTATCAGGCATGGTATAAGGGGCGACAAGTATGAGCGTGTGGACGGGGCTGGTAATTTGAGAAAAATACTTACTTACTTAGTCGTTCCCCTTCTACCGTGAGGTGTAGAGGTTTGGAAGAGAGAGCGCCAGACCATTCTATCAGCTGTCTTCTTCCTGGCCTGGTTCCATTCTAGTCCTCGGTCCTTCAAAGATTGTCTAATGTTGTCCTCCCAGCGGACTCTGGGTCGTCCTGGAGGTCTGGATCCCTGGCTCTTTGTTTCCCATGCTTGTCGTGGTAGCCGATTTTCTCCCATTCTGCAGACATGGCCAAACCATCTCAGTTGGGACTGTTCTATTTGGGTCTGCAGCGGGTGGGATTTTAGGCCTTGACGTATCGTCTGGTTGCGGACCATGTCTCTTCTTGTTACTTCAACCACTTTCCTCAGATACCTCATTTCTGAGGTTTGGATCTGGCTTTTGTGGGTTGTAGTCATTGCCCACGACTCGCATCCATATGTCAAGACTGGGACATAGGTGGAGCGGTATACAGCCATCTTCGTTTTCTTACCAACCTCTTTCTTGCTGAGGAATCCACGATTTATGGCCTGAAAAAGTCTCCCAGCCGCTGCTTTTCCAGTGGCCAACTCTTCTTTGATGCCTCCCTTTCGGTCTATAATAGCTCCGAGATATTTAACGAAAATACACCACTACAAAACAACGCTTCAGGAGAACATGAATGCTTAGATGCGTGTGTCCTGTCAGGGTATCAACTGTTGTGCTGGTTTCGTGATCAATAAGGGGCGATAATGGTAAATAAAAATACAGCATAGTTGAATGGCGTTCGTTTTTATCAGCTGTTTCTGACCTGTAAACTTTATTATTAATTTTCTTTTAAACAGGTAGGAATTGTGCGCGTTACAAAAAAATTGTTAAGCGGAACGCAGGGGTTTAAAAAAAAAGTTAAATAGACTCTGATATAGAGTGTACACCTTGAGTTGATATCTTGAGAGATATCCTAGGATATAATTTTAACAAAGGTTTCACCCAATAAATGTCATAGTCTCATAAATAACCTTTCATATCCGTTTACTTTTAGATCTCCACTCTTCAACAAGCTCTCAAGGCTGCCATTTTTAGAACATTGGCTGAAACCTGTACGTTAAATTAATATGAAACAAATATAAAGGTATGTCTGTGGCCTAATGGATATGAACGCAGTTTCATAATCCAGATATACCAGGTTCGAAACCTGCTGCAGGCGGTTTGGTAGCAGATCGCTTTGTGTGGATTTTTAACAATGGTATAAGCGCCGTACCGTTCAGAAAGCAATGGCAAACTACTGAATGAAAAAATTGCCTAGAAAAATCACAAACAGCCAATAAAAGCTGGGGTTGATTGCCACGTCCTGTAAAGGATAAGCAACTAACTTATCAGGCACTCGCAGGAAATAAAGAAGTAGAACACCAGACAACAGAAAAACAACAGACATGAGTGGCTTACCCAGGATTTGAACACTGGACCTTCCGTGCGACAAAATTTACTGTTTACAGGCCTCGGGTTTCCCTCCCTTATGTGAAACCTGTACGGTTGTGTCGACACCGACAGAGACGGGTTGGGAAGGAGGGTAACAAGGGTGACAGATGGGGGAATTAACATATAAAAGATTGTGAGATATAAAAAGGTTTTCTGCGGAGAAAAGCTTTAAACCTATCCGCTCTATTAATATTTTTTCGAGGCGAACGAACGAATGAAATCTTTATTTCATCAGGGTAGAGCCTTAGGCAATGTGGCCTTTTTTACTTTTCTGCGCTGCAATAATACAATGCTCACAGTGTGTTCAAATTAAAACATTCTTAGCTTCAACAGTAATGATTTAATATTAATATTCATTTACTAGTATAACGTATACAGTCCCCTATATACATAAATAGCGAAAATGGGGTGGGGGAGAGGAGAGAGAGAGAGAGAGAGAGAACGAATGAACGAACTTTATTTTCAAAGGGTTAAGAATTGGGCACGCAGGCCCGTCTGACATTCTGCCCTTCCTCTCTCTCTCACTATGTATACTGTATCCTTTCATCCTTACATGTACTTTAAGCATTATTTAAGGCATTTATCATTATAAAAGTAATATAACATCATACATTTGCAATAATCATTATAATTAAAGTATATTTTTAAAATAAATTAAAGAAAAAAAATGAAATATAGGGCCTAAAGAATTAAAAAAGTAATTTAAAAAAAAATATTAATGAAAAAAAACAAAAAAACAAGACTGATGAAAATCGAATTCCTCATACAGTAAATTAGTGATTTGAGACATATTCAGAGGTGTGTTATAAGAACTCGTAAAAAATTCAAACGGTCTGCTACTGAATGACTAGAGACTGTGTTTTTTCCAGTGCACGCGAAAGACTTTATGAGAGGTGAACAGCTTTGAGTCTCATAGCAGATACTGCTGCAATGAGTGCAATGATACTAGTTTCATCAGGATGAGATGGGGTGAACAGTTACTTTCCTCGCTGTCTTTGCGTTCCAAACTCAAGACCAGAATCAGACTAGGTAGATAGTTAGATAGACATATACGAAAGCAATTAATTTGCCAAGGGTTGAAAATCGGGCACAGTCCCTTCTGTGATAAACGAGCGCAAAGGCCTTATTGCTCTATCTTTTCCTACATCTCTCGTATTGTATTTTCTCCTACATTTGCTCTTTCATCCCACATTTGTTATCCCACATTTGATATTCATCGTTGTGATTACTCACGACCGGTATCTAAAGAACCGCATTTGTTCTTTCATCGGGGGAAATAAAGTCTTTTTATTGTGTCCCCATACCTGACATTATCGTTTGAAGCCCACATTGCATCGTGATAAATCTGGTGAAAACACATCTGATCATCCCAATCAGACATCTGGGCATTATACAATTTCTGTGAACTGTTGTTATCTTTGTTGCTCGGCCAGGTCACCACATTGGACGCCCAGCTTGGCCAGGTGAAAACGCCTCATGCTGTTTAAGGCAACCCGTATGTAATACAATAGGCGGCGCCACAAAGAGGACATGTTAGCATGCTGGCGACAATGGGCGGAGGTAATTAAGAGTGCCGCCAACACACGGAACGATAAACAACCAGAGAATAATGTGACAGCACTTTTGAATTGGCCAGCCAATTATTTCACTACCTGTTTGTCAAACAAGCCAGGCAACGAAAGTTGGTCGCGAATTATTACACCCACGTTTGGACTGTCAGGGGACAAGAGCGATCCTGTGAATGAGTGACCAGAGAGGCTCTCAGGGATTGGTTGTATGGGCGGAGCTGTACGTCACGGATCTAAGAAACCCACATTGGACTTCCAGAAATATAATACCGCGTAGCTCGCTAGAGAGGGCACTCCAGATTTTACATTGTGAGGCAGAGAAACAATCCCTATAACGCCTAGCCTAACACACGTGTTTATTCAGAGTGGATGATAATTCAGTTCTGTGATTAATTGTGTTCTTAAAGGATTTAGCGAAGGGAAAAGAAGGTTAGTAGATTTTATACAGATTATTAATGCTAGCCTCTAAAATGCCTCTAAAACTAAAGCTATGAACTTTTCTAACGAGACCTTTGATATCATCTTGAACGGGGAAAAACTACAGAAAGTTGAAAGTTTCAATTATTTAGGCAGTAAAATGACTCAGGATGGTGACACAACAAGAGAAATCCATACTAGAATTGCTTTGGCAGCTAGCGCCTTCAATAGATTATCTAACATTTGGAAATTACGATCATTGAATATACATACCAAGCTTCGTCTGTTTAATTCAAATGTTATCTCAGTGTTAACATACGGCTGTGAGAGTTGGAAAATAACAAAATCATTGGAGAACAAGCTGAATACATTCGAGAACAAATGTCTTAGAAAACTCATGAACATCAGTTGGAAAGAATTCAAGACTAATCGACAAATAAGAGAAGACTCTAGGCAGAAATATGTCTCCGACTATATAAGGAAAAGACGATGGTCATATATCGGTCATGTCCTACGAATGCAAAACAACAGAATACCACTACAGGCGCTCACTTGGGTTCCTGAGGGTAAGCGGAAAAAAGGAAGACCAAAAGAAACACTCAGAAGAACAATAATAAGAGAAGGAAGAACGTTGGGCCTAAATAATGTGCAAGAGCTAAGAGGAGTGGCGTCACAACGAACAACCTGGAGAGCACTGGTTTCTGCCTTATGCGCCGTGTTTGGCGCTTAAAGAATTTATTATTATTATTATTATTATTAATACATTTTCTTATTCTTTGTTTATTTTAACCTCACAGCTAAAGGTGCGAAAGATAGAGTTTCAATTAATTCTTTTCATAACTGATTAATAAAATCAGAAGATTTTCATAGAAGATGATAGGATGATAGGAGGTAATTAATAGTTCATACTTCACCTTCATCATCATCACAGTCTCTCGTGCACAAGATATTTAACATCATTAGAATCGAACTCAGAGAGAGATCAATAATGAGCAGTAGTATGAATGAAAGTCAACCAGTGATGTTAAATGTGAAAAACTTACGAAGACTTTTGTGTGTCTTCAGTTCATCACAAGTCTGAGTCTACACGCAACGTGTCTGACGTCTAACCAGAAATAAGTTATTAAAAACGGACATTTGGCTAGCAGAATTCGCCATAGGACATCTTTCATTCCTTGATTAAAAAGGAATATTGTCTCACCCACAAGTCAGAAGGTGGACGCAGCATCTTTCGTCACCCATATACTGCTGGCTCACAAGTCAATACATAGTTATCACAAGTTCAAATCACTCGAAAGATCATTATTATCTGAAGTCAAGCTAAAGAGCTCAAAAGTGGGATCTCATATTTATACCAAGTGCAACACACTCTTAAGCGCATTCTATGAAGCAGACTCTAAAGTATATTTTATGAATCACGACTACATACGCAAGATTATGAGTCTACATATCACTAACATTTCGTGAAGATATCCAGCCTGACCATTACCCTCGGGAGATTAGACAACAGACCTTTTGTTCATATGACAGCTATTAACTGTTGATCAACAATATATATATATATCGTCACCATTCTCAGTCTGACAAAAGTTTTCATCAGAACGTCTTCGACTTAGAGATGACATAACGTATAACAACTTGGGACATTTTATGCATACATGTGAATCATCATATCAATGAGAAGCATTTAGAGACACATGGACTGTGTAGATTACTCACCATTTTGGTAACACGTATCATATCACATCATCATCATTTCGTTTTGCACCAGTGCATTCTTAATTAACTACTACTTAATTAATTGCAATTTTATTATCTCATCTAGTCTTAAATCGGTCTAGCCTGGGCTTGAGTACCTGTAATTTGTTTAAGCGCTGACTACTTCTTTCATTATATTTTAAAAGCGGCCAAAGATACTTTGGAGCATTCTGTGACAGGATTTTGTGAATAAATTTCCGTTTGTTAAAGAGGAAGCGCTTCCTGAGGGGTAATATTGGAAGATAATTATATAAATCTATACAATGTGATTGGTGTTTATCAGCAACAAGGCGCATTGCGCGTTTTTGAAGCGAGTGGAGCCTTTTTGTGTTGGAGACAGAACAACCATCCCAGATTGTGGAACAGTAGTCTAGATGCGTTTTTATATGAGATATGTAGAACATTTTCCTTGCCTCCTCATCCAGGAAATGTTTAATTTTGGCTAATTGGTAAACATGTTGAGAGAGAGGAA
Organism: Oreohelix idahoensis; assembly: GCA_024509875.1. NCBI lineage: Eukaryota > Metazoa > Mollusca > Gastropoda > Stylommatophora > Oreohelicidae > Oreohelix > Oreohelix idahoensis. The sequence continues at coordinate 27,683 of JAMPIV010011437.1, read as the reverse complement.
GCAATGAAGATATTACATATTGAATGTTAAAGTTACAACATTTGAAAGTAAATACTCGTGAAAACATTACATTAACAATGCAGGGAAATGTTGAAAGATCTGCCATTCGCTGTTTTTATTGATCTATGAGGAATCCAAAGTGCAGAAAAATATTGTTTAACTAGTGAGTAAAACACAATTACTTAAACTACTATCAAATTTTCCTGCCATATAACGGCTTCGCCACTCAAAAATTACTAAATCTCCGATTCAAGTGAGGGACATAAAAGTGAATGGCTTTAGGGGGTGTGAAATCACGGAATATTGATTTAGTTTTGACAGGTTATAGCAGGATATCAGCAATCTTGTTATACTGCCTTTTACAACATCGTAAAAAAAAGAAAAACTTTGGAATTCTTTTTTTAAAAAAAAGGTAAATTAACAGACGGACAGTGTGACTTAAATAAAAATAAATTATTCCCTAAGGTGCAGGGGCGTACTAAGGGACTGCGAGGGGGCGATCCGCCCTTGGTGGTAGTCACGAGGGGGTGCCATCGGACACTATTATGACAGGACTGTACTATTCAAAAATATACTTGCAAGCATGACATGCGCTTATGTGTGTTTTACTGCGAGTGCTCAAGGAAGGATCCTCGTGCAAGAAGCCGGCAACAGTGATTCATATTTTCTTGTAGTGGTAGTTTCTGTAGAATGTGTTTTACACGAGAACTTTGCAAGCCCCATGCCCCGTCGCCTCTTGTGACATGTATGAGGAGGCAACGGGTGTAAACTTTCTTTGTTTTAGACCCCTTAGAAACAAAAATGGACTGGAAAGAAGAAGCACAGATGATGCGACAGTGGTTCATGTAGCTATTTATTTTACATCAAGAGATTGCCAACCCCGTACCATCCTAATATTGATCGCCCCGTACGACGTTCTTGAAGTAGAAGTAATTCTGTTCTTTCGTTGTCATCTTATAAACCCCTGCTAACTATACCAGTCCATGCAATGAATAAGTACGTTAAACACTATTTACATGTGAGCTGGAACTGAGAATTCGCGCTGATGATATCTTTGAAATGAAAAATAACTTCGTTACTGCATTATCAGTGTTGCTTACTCGAATTCGAGTCTGATTTAAGTCGTCACAACGACTCGACTCGGTATTTTTCTTAGCGACGCAGCTCGACTCGGGACTTGCCAATTTAGGTCATAAATAAGATAACTTATTCATTTTCTCACACGCTGTGAACACACACACACACATGTATATCACAATACCTTCCTAATTTTCGTTCTGATGACTTTGCTTCTTGGCTTACTCGAGTTGACTTTTTATTTAAGCCACTCGAAGAAAATAACAATCCTGGATACAGATTTGCCATTTTGACGACTCTTAGTTGGGCTATCTGCCTATTTCTTCTGTCGAGAAAAGGGTATCATTGTTAAAGTGTTATTTTCACACCGTTAACTCTAGAATGAAATTACAAGCATACAAACTGTATTAACAATATAATGTATATAAAATGTGCGCACATTTAGTACTTCCGTACGATGAGGCCCCCGGGACAATGCAGATCGACCCGGGCAGTAATAAAGCAGCTGACCTCTTATGGTGTACCTGAGGGAGCAGCGGTTCTACTTTTTCTTTGGAGATCCCTGGGAACCATACATGTTTAAGTATATTACAACACACGGCGTCCACAAACAGTTAAAACATCTAAACACCAGTAGCGCTGGACGCTGTTTGACAAATGATCAGACGATAATCACTATTCTCAACATGGTATGGCCATAGGGTTGCAGAAATAGAGGAAGATTTTTTTTGTCCCTTAACCAGCGGCACATGGGCTTTCAACCCTTCGGCCCAATGACATGTCATTGCGAGGCTGGGGAGCCTGTGGACTTTCCTTCCCATCCACAGAGGGTTTATCTCAGGAGCCGTTCAGGTTATTCAGTCAAAATCCCGGTCGATGACACTACTTCAAATGCCCACGCCCGGGCTTGAACCTTGAAAACCTGATCGCCAGCGCAATGTAGTAACCATTACACCAGCGCGGCTCCCAAACAGAGGAAGAGTTTTTTTTTTAATCCATGGAGATGGGATTAAAGACGGACTTAAAGGGGATAAAGAAAACAAAGCAAACTTACATGGTTGATGCAATAAAGTTCAGCTTGTTATGAGCTTATTGCTTAACCATTTTAAAAATTTGGGTGGGCCATGGATCCATTTGATTGTTCGATGAAGGATGCGAACCCCTTTGATTGCCCGATGAAGGATATGGACCCTTTTGATTATCCTGTGAATGCTGTGGGCCACTTCTTGGAAAAAACATGTGCATAAAAGCATAATTAAAAATGTTACATTTTAAATGCTAGGTTATGAACGCAGACCCCTAAACTCCCTTCAAAGATCCCCAAGGGGTCCATGGAACCACAGTTTAAGACACCCTGCTCCACGGGGAGCTTATGAGCAGTGAATGAATGGGACAAGACGAGTAACAGAAAAAATAACAGAAAATGTGAGCTGCACATATACCGTGCAAACCGATTCAAAATCACAAAGCTGACATTAACACATTTAGTTTTCCCATCATGCACAGATAAATACTCGTGATGTTGAAGGGTACATAATTATTGTATCTTTTAAGCAACATCTGGGAATTTCTTCTTCTTCGTTCACCCTTAGACGTCAACTTGAATATGTTCAAAGAAAGCAGTAGTCAGCCTGTTGGGGACCTTTGAAGCAGACGTTCAGCAGACATTTTATCGTTGCCACAGTTACACTGGTCAGTAGTTCCTATCTTTAACTTGTTGAATAGCTGTTATCCCAATCTGTTGTGACCTGTGCGAAGTCTGTAAATTACCACTGTCTTGTTCACTTCTGCTGAGCTGGTAATATGCATCATTTATTCGGTGGCCTGGATACTCTGCTTCCCGCTTGCTCCTGTATCTGTGCTTGACACAACTGTTGACCTCTTCATAAGTTGTGCCTGTGTCAAGTTGAAATAGCTTTCCCCCTTCCTGTTGGCCTCATCGTGTCCGAGAATGTTACAGAGAGAAGGAATCCACTGCATGACAACTCTTTTGAGCTGCTAATATAGTTTGTGAAATGTTACTCTTAGATCATCCAGAGACAAGTAGCTATCTTCACAGATGCGCTTTCAGTAATTGCCAACGATGAAGAGTCAAAATAAGGCCGACCTGGATCTTGGAATTTGAAAATACATAATGCTCACTGTATATCACCAACACAGCTGCTCTTCGGCTAATCGTGATGCATAGGTCTTCAACAAAGTCAACGCTAAGTCTTTCTGTCCCGTACCATCCGTTCAAGGTCTTGCCATGTCTTTAATCAATTCCCTTCTCGTATTTGAAGGGGTTTTTTCTCTTTCACTCTGTGTGTACTAGAACAAGGGTTGCCATGAAATGCAACCATCTGGTTTCCTGACTAACGCCTTTTGTTTCTTATCTCCTTTTCCATTGGTATTTGCGTTTCTGTCATCAGTTTCACATTGGTGATCTTGTCATACCATTTCAATCCTTCTGTTCTGTGCAAGCACCCTTTTATGAAAGTCTGTAACTTGTTGGTTGTTCTTATTGTTTCGTTTTGGTTGTTCTTATTGTTTCGTTTTGGTTGTTCTTATTGTTTCGTTTTGGTTGTTCTTATTGTTTCTCAAGTAAGAAATAACAATAATAAATAGACTATCTCAAGTAAGAAATAACAATAATAAATAGACTATCTCAAGTAAGAAATAACAATAATAAATAGACTATCTCAAGTAAGAAATAACAATAATAAATAGACTATCTCAAGTAAGAAATAACAATAATAAATAGACTATCTCAAGTAAGAAATAACAATAATAAATAGACTATCTCAAGTAAGACATAACAATAATAAATAGACTATCTCAAGTAAGAAATAACAATAATAAATAGACTATCTCAAGTAAGAAATAACAATAATAAATAGACTATCTCAAGTAAGAAATAACAATAATAAATAGACTATCTCAAGTAAGACATAACAATAATAAATAGACTATCTCAAGTAAGACATAACAATAATAAATAGACTATCTCAAGTAAGACATAACAATAATAAATAGACTATCTCAAGTAAGAAATAACAATAATAAATAGACTATCTCAAGTAAGACATAACAATAATAAATAAACTATCTCAAGTAAGACATAACAATAATAAATAGACTATCTCAAGTAAGACATAACAATAATAAATAAACTATCTCAAGTAAGACATAACAATAATAAATAGACTATCTCAAGTAAGACATAACAATAATAAATAAACTATCTCAAGTAAGACATAACAATAATAAATAGACTATCTCAAGTAAGACATAACAATAATAAATAAACTATCTCAAGTAAGACATAACAATAATAAATAGGCTATCTCAAGTAAGACATAACAATAATAAATAGGCTATCTCAAGTAAGACATAACAATAATAAATAGACTATCTCAAGTAAGACATAACAATAATAAATAGACTATCTCAAGTAAGACATAACAATAATAAATAGACTATCTCAAGTAAGACATAACAATAATAAATAGACTATCTCAAGTAAGACATAACAATAATAAATAGACTATCTCAAGTAAGAAATAACAATAATAAATAAACTATCTCAAGTAAGACATAACAATAATAAATAGACTATCTCAAGTAAGACATAACAATAATAAATAGACTATCTCAAGTAAGACATAAAAATAATAAATAGACTATCTCAAGTAAGACATAACAATAATAAATAGACTATCTCAAGTAAGACATAACAATAATAAATAGACTATCTCAAGTAAGACATAACAATAATAAATAGACTATCTCAAGTAAGAAATAACAATAATAAATAGACTATCTCAAGTAAGACTTAACAATAATAAATAGACTATCTCAAGTAAGAAATAACAATAATAAATACACTATCTCAAGTAAGAAATAACAATAATAAATAGACTATCTCAAGTAAGACATAACAATAATAAACAGTGTACAAACATTATCTACATCAAATTACTAATGGAAATTGCACTGCACAATACGGAATCACGTTCCGATATAAGTGAAGAATGCTTGATTGTGGCTGAAAGAACCTGAAGCACTATAACTAAATAAAATCATAACTTTACAGGATATACAGAAGTGAAATGGAAATGATTTGGACATATACCGATAAATAATGAACTGGATACATGCAGAGAAAATAATGAACTATATAGATAAGGAGAAAATAATGAACTATATAGATAAGGAGAAAATAATGAGCTGGACCGATCCGATAAAATAGTGAACTGGATACATACAGAGAAAATAATGAACTAGATACAAACAGAGAAAATATTGAAGTGGATATTTATAGAACAACTACGAACTCGACATACACAAACACAAAAATGAACTGGATTTTTACAGAGAAAATAATGAATTGATTATATACAAAGAATATATATATAGTGTGCCGATGGTCAAGATAATATGGACCTAACACCATATTCTCAATATGCCTCAATGGGTGTGTAACCGGGTCCTTTATCTATGATGATGATGATGATTTGTCCATCGTATTCGATGAGGACCATCGACATCTCTCGTAATGCAGTTCGTTCTAAGAGGTTAAGTGGTTGCGCATATGGCTGATCAAGCCAATGCGGGCAAGAAAAGTTCTGTTGCATGACCGACATACAAGGCCCGAAGACTATACAGGCTGCACATCCACGCTTAACTTTCGGGCTGCACGTTTTTTCTTGGCTACCCTCACACGGTTGGCCTCGCTGACTGTAACACCCGTTTTGATAGCGCCTCTCCAGGCTGTGCGATCCTGTGCCAGTTGCTCCCAGGTGGTTGTATTAATCTGGCAGCTCTTCGGTGACCCCTTCAGGTTGTCTTAGAAGCGCTTATTTGGTCGTCCTATAGTACGCTTTCTCTCCCTCAACTCGCCATACAGCAGCCTCTTTGGGAGACGAACATTTGGCAAACGAACCAGATGTCCGATCCACCGTAACTGCGCTTTCTGAATCAGTGTATAGACACTGGACATATTTGCTCTTGATAGAACCTCGGTATCTGGGATCTTGTCCTGCCATCGAATGTTTAGCACGCGACGATATATATATATAGAGAGAGAGAGAGAGAGAGAGAGAGAGAGAGAGAGAGAATAAACTTCTAGCACAACTCATCGGATGGAGCCGTGGTAGCATAGTGGTTAGTGCACTGGCTTCCTAGCGCAGTGGTCTATGGTTCGATCCCCAGATGAGGCGGGAATTTTTTAGGCCACAAACGGCTCCTGGGTCGACCCAGCCCCAAATGGGTACCAGAGCAACTTCTGGGAAGGTTAAGGCGGCCGGCGTGATGCCGACCACATCACCCCTCGTGTGCCGACGGTCAAGATAATATGGGCCTAACACCATATTCCCAATATGCCTCAATGGGCGTGTAACGGGTTCCTTTACCTTTTTTACAACTCATCGGGCACTGACATGCAGCCCACAAATAAAAAAGAGAAAGAACAAACCAAAGTGGAACTAAGAAAGATATCTAGATTACTGGACGTATATGCCTCTGCTCCGCGCAGCTAAGGTTATCGATTGTTTAATTGAAAACTGTATTTTTTCAATTAGTTGGTAATAAGAGAAACAGTTCCGTTAACACAATTTAATCCGTGATATATTTTTGTTTGTTTGTGGAAACAGGACACGTGATGAATAGCAACGATGGCACATTCTTTAAAACTGGAATAAGTATGAATCGTGTCGAAGTTACCGATGCAGATGGTTGTGGGTTTTTAAAAAAAAATACATTTTACTAACTATATGCCAGACTTACTGCTGTTGTTTGAATCTGGATAAATACATAAACTTTTGTTTCTTAAAACTAAATAAACAAATGATAACAAAAGCAATGCAAAAATAAAGTATTAATCTAATTCTTAGAACATATTTTCCAGACAACACTAACAAGATTAAACTCAAAAGACAGGCCCTGTTGACAATATTATTTCCATTTTGCCATACCTGTTTAAAACAGACATGTTTGAATAGGCTAGGGCCGGGGCCACTGATGTTATACTTGGCAGCATGTCAAACCACAAATAAAATGAGGTCACGCTAATTTTTTTTTTTAAAGCCAAACCCGAGACAGCATCAACAACTTTAGCCTCAGAAACCAGAGTACAATCTTCAGATTGAGAACAAGAGTACCTCTCAACAAGCATTTGCACAGAGTAACGTACCTGTCACTACCTGGCACAAGGGGGGGAAAAAGTGAAATTCGTAACCTTGGGGATAGGAAAAGTCAAGTTAAATATATCAATAGTAGTTAAATTTTATAGCTTCATTATTTTGTTTGTTTTGTATATTACATGGCCAATGATCAAGTTTATTACTCAACAATTTATTGCTGAACCAAGTCACTTGCAGAAGAATCGACTGGTTCATTTTAATCTCAACCTGGAATTAAAACACTAGCTACACTGGTTTGAATGAATCCCTGAACTCAATGAACCCACTACTTTAATCTTTTGTTCGCGAATCCGTCATGCTGAACCAAAAAAAATCAATATTAGGTGGCAATGACCTTTGATTTGATTTTTTGTCCATACACAATAAAACTGGTGTTTGTCTTTTGCATGGGATACTCGGTTCAACCCGATAAGGGTTATAATTTGGGTATATAGTGTTCTTTATTCTATATAGCACGTTTCCCTTACATGTTCTGTGTTGGTTCTTCCAGGCAACAATTTTTCTATCGTCTGTTGAGACACTGCCTAATGTCTAGTGTTTATGGTGTATCCCCTTTTGTGTTCCTATGCTAATCCCTCTATACCCTGTTTGTCGTAAATTTATTTTGAGAGAAAAGAGTCGTAGAAATAGTGGTCCGGTTTAGAGTTGAAAATGATGATGGAAAGCTCAGTGATAGAAAATGTAGAGATTTAATAGTTGCTTCACAGCGTGCTGGAGGAGAGTAAAGACAGACTTATTTACGACAAATCGTGTCTCTCAATCTTCTCTTTCACTCTCCTGGTCAAACAATTATTTGCCAGTTTTCCAGACTCGCATCTGCGCGCTCACCGATTTGGTGTTTTCAAACACACACACGACGTTGATACAAACTATATTAAACGAATAGGGGAAAAGTTGGGCTTTGGGTATATCCAACACACAGAACTAAATGAGTTTAGGTGATTTTATTCACTTTAACCTCAATCACTAAAAATATCAGATATTACATAAATTATCATAAGTACACAAATGCAAATAACAAGTTTGGGAGGGGGTGAAGAAGATTGGTATCGACTAAGCCCTTCCCGCTCATTAGACAAAGACAAACCCAGTCCAGAGATAGATAATATCAGGAACACGGGTACGTTAACCTAACAGTAAAGTTAATTACTCTGAAAGAGGTGTTACCAAGTTAGGTATAAGTGATAGAAAAAAAAACCTGTTCTTCCCAGCTGTTCTTCCCTTTACTAAGCAAATGGAAAGGAGGTGGGTTTAAACAGAGTTAACAAATTATCAACTATCCCACTTAAAGGAACAATGTAGGGTATACAGAAAAGATATATGTTACCAGGTAAGCAAGTTAACAAAATGGTCACACAAAAGAATTAATTTCCTGTCATTCATACACGCGCTAGCAAAGGCCTTCACTCATCTTGCTCTCACTTACCGATTGTGAAAAAATCTTGCACTCCATAGAATAACACAACAGCAGTTACACCTCAACTAAATGTATGAGTGTTTGTTCAAGTTCTAGCCCCAGATTATCGGGTAGGCGGTCAGCACATAAAAGGATCCCGTAATCGCTGGAAAATGAATCTGTAGTTGTGTCTCTTTTCTTAATAACAGTTTCTATGGGAGGGCACGGTCTCTGATACCGGGGTGAGGATGGTGTGGTCTATTTGACTATGCCGCGGATAATAAAATTCTTACGCGTGCTGGTACACTTTATCCGTGAGGTATGGTTTAAGTCCAGTGAGAAAACTAAGTCACATCACTGTTCAGGAAATTATGAATTATCTCTCTGTGTCAGTAAACTAACAAAGCTCGGGCCAGTGTTCTTCTTCCCGTTACGACTTAAGTTGTTTGATGGTGCGTTAAATTTGTCTTTGGGTGTGCTTTCTTTGCTATAAGTTAGATAGCGGAATTCCAAACATAGAATCGCCTCAAAGATTAAAAATTTACACAGTCTCAACAAGTTCTGCGTCAGGGGAACTCTACACACTGTTTATGCTTTGCTTTGCTTAGATTGATTTCTTTATTGCTTTCTTAATGCTGGGATCGCACAGGTTACGATCACTCTGTATGAAAGAAAAAAAAGACATGTAATATACCGAAAACAAATAACCTTCTAAAGCGCGATGAATTTCCCGTTAAGCCTATTATATATATGCTCGCGTATTTAATCATGTATTTAATAAACACTGCGCGAGTTCTAGTGGTTAAAAACACACATCTATAAAACTAGGACTTAACTGAATTTATTAATTATAAATTCCTTCGCGACTTTAAAAGTTAATTTAAGCATCTATTATCTTTTGAAATAATATAATAGATAGATCATTATATTTAAAACTGGAACTCTTGAGATGGTTTAATTAAATAGATTTAAATTAACACAAAATCCCTTTAAATAGAATGACTGAGCTAGACCACTGATCACTTTACACAATATATATTTTACCGCTTTGCACAGAATTAGAAATCACTGCAAATATATATAAAATCCAGGGGAAAATCTATAACAAGATTTCAATAAAGCTAGTGCTTCTGTAAAGATCTGGCCAGCGAGTGATAACGTGTCTAGTTCTACATGGTCTATTTAGCTAAAATGGAATGTAAGTTGAGTGGGACATGATAAACTTGACAACTTATTTGATCTCACGAACTTTTGGGGATCTGACCGCCAAATCAAGAGAAGAAGCCGCCCCCTGGTCTTCGTATCCGCTCGCTGCTGCCCGTTTCGCTTTCCCCCGTTCGCTCGGTTCCTCGATTGACACCGAGACGCGAAATTAGCGGCAAGCAACTGCGTCTCGTATCAGGAAAAACTACTGTCTTTGATAGCGCCGATAGTCTCCCCTAAGATCCCTCGGTCTGTCTCTTTGATCTCGTCGCTGTATCCTACATGAGTCCCGGTGGAATGCGTTCTGGCAAACGAAAAGTTACAACAAATGTTCAGGGGTTCTAATGTTATGAAAAGCTAAAGGTCCCTTTAAATCATCCATCATATCAGGGAAAATTCACTAGTCAAACTAGACGTACGTCACAATCGTCCCCACTTTTAGACATGAAACCATTTTTCATGTTTTCATTTTTGACAATGGAGGTGACCTGATTGGTGATTTTAGGATGAGTGGTATCTTCAGTTTGCTCTTCTTCCTCTGTAGACCCGTTTCTACTCAGAAAATCAGCCCCGACATTCTGTCTTCCCGGAATATATTCCACTTTGAAATAATAAACGCTTAAAAGAAGCGCCCAACGCATGATCCTTGCGTTAAATTCTTTATTGGCACCAAGAAATGCTAACGGAGCGTGGTCTGTTTGCACCGTGAACGATGTACCATAAAGAAACTCATGATGGCGTCTGATACCGTCAATCAGAGCAAGACATTCCCTTTCAACTACGCTGTAGTTCCGTTCCGCTTTATTTAATTTCCGACTGCCATAGGCAACTGGAAATAGCATGTTCAGGTCACTGTCATCGGCTTGAAGCAGTGTTGACCCGATGCCCTGACCTGACGCGTCGACTCTCAGTACAAAAGGTTTCTTGAGGTCAGGCAACCTCAAAATGGGGTATGCAGACAACTGTCCTTTCAAAGTGCTATACGCGTGTTCGCACTTTTGATCCCATATGACCTTATCAGGACAACCTTTCTTTGTGAGGTCAGTCAGAGGTGCCGTCAGTCCGTTGAAATTCTGGATGTATTTCTGATAGTATGCACATAGCGATATGAAGGAACGTACGTCTTTCTTCGTTCGGGGTCTTTTTGCTGCTACTATTTTCTCCACGTTCTTCTTAATAGGCCAACTGCATCCGTGAGAAATAGTGTGCCCCAGGAAGTCTAACTGTTCAAACCCGATGAGACATTTGCTAGGTCTGGCTGTGAGACCCGTTTCCTGTAGTCTCCTGAGGAGCATAGCAACCGTAGCAATATGTTCTTCATAGGTTTCCGATGCAATTAAGATGTCATCCATGAAATTATGGATATGGGGACTTTGCAAAGGTTCTAGAAGCTTCCTCATCATCCTGGTGAACACTCCTGGTGCGTTATGCAAACCGAACGGCATCACGTTAAATGTGTAATGTCCTTCACTAGTGCTGAAAGCTAACAAAGGTTTAATTTCCTCCTTGACTGGTATTTGATAATAACCTTTGCTGAGGTCAATCTTGGAGAAGATCTTTGCTTTGCTGAGCTTGGTGAACAACTCAGAAACAGTTTGGAGAGGTTCGGGCTGGAATTCCGTTACAGCGTTTAGCAACCTGTAATCAATGCACAGCCGAACTTCCTTATTGGGCTTCTGCAACAGCACTACGCTCGAGCTGTAAGGAGATGTAGACTCACTGATAATTCCTGCCTGACGCAGCTTGTCTATTTCTCCGCGAAGTGCATCAGCTTTAGTGTACGGGATGGGGTAAACTCTGGTTTGAACAGGGGTCTCGTTTGTTAATTTCATATCAAATTCAATGAGATTTGTTCGACCAGGTACATCCGTTAAGACTGCACTGTACTGTTTTAGTAGAGCCCTAGTTTCTGTTTGTTGTTCTGGTGAGAGATTGTCGCCGAACTTGACATCTTTAAAGGATTCTGTGGGTTGCAGTGGATACTCCATGCAACCATCATCATCTTCCTCGTCTTCCGTTGCTATGGCGACAGCCAGGAGATGCTCGGAGGATGGCACCGGTCTTTCCAAATATTTCTTTAGCAGATTTATGTGGAAGACCTTCTCCTTTCCTTTGATGGAGATCTTGTAGTTGGTACGTGAGATCTTTTTAAGGACGGTAAACGGTCCTTGCCATCCGATGCGAAGTTTATTGCTTCCGGTTGGAAGTAGCAATAGGACTTTCTCCCCTGGTTGTAGTTCTCTCTCTTTTGCAGCTTTGTTGTATCTTTTAGTAATTTTTGCGCGGGCTTTCTTAAGGTTGGTAGTAGCTAGATCCCATCCTAGCTTTAGCCTTTCCTTAAGCTCAGATACATACTTGCTTGCAGAGACGACTGTCTTGTCAGCCTTCTGGTCTGTCAGGGACCGAAGTAAGGCTTCTAGTGGCCCCTTAATAGGTCTGCCAAATAAAAGTGTAGCTGGCGCAAAACCCGTATACGCTTGGGGTACCTCTCGGTAGGCGAATAAGGCAGCCGATATATATTGGTCCCAGTCTTCCGGTTTCTCCTGACCCAGCTTACGTAACATCATGGTGAGGGTACCGTTAAAACGTTCCACGAGCCCATTTCCGGCCGGATGGTAGGGACTTGTGTGGATATGTTTGGCCCTCAAGATCTTAAAGATCTCCTCCATTAACAGGCTACGGAATTGGGATCCATTGTCCGTCAAAACTTGTTGAGGGAATCCCAACCGTGTAAAAATTTGCACAAGGGCTTCTGCGACATGCTTGGAATTAGTGCATGGTAGCGGTACGGCTTCGGCCCACATAGTGCAAGTGTCAACTAAGGTCAGGATGAACCTGTTCCTTCTTTTGGTCTTTTCCAGAGGACCAATAATGTCGACAGCAACCCGTTCAAATGGAGTCCCTACTATTGGCATTTGCCCCATAGGTACTGGGGGTGTCAAGTGCTTGGGTGCTACCCGTTGGCACTGGGCGCAGGATTTCACGTACCTGACAATGTCAGAGTTCATTCCTGGCCACCAATAGTGGTTTTTTTATTCGCTGAATAGTGGCGTTTTGTCCCATGTGTCCGCTAAAGGGAAGAGAGTGCCCCATTTCTAAGATCTGGTTTCTGTACTGCGTCGGTACTAGGAGCTGGTTATTCCCCGTGTCCGGGTTGCCCGTTCTACGATACAATACACCATCCTTAGAAAAGATGTCTCCGTTGTGTCTGGGGTCCTTAGCCATGGGCAGTTTTTTAAAGCAGGGCGCCAGAGTAGGGTCCTTTTGTTGCGCCTCCTTCAGTTCGTTCGGCAACAAGTTTGGCGCAGGCTCCCTCTCCTTCTTGGCTTGCCCTCTTGTGGTTACCGCTGCCACAATCGGCTCCTTAGGTCTCCCAATGAACACATATCTACATCCCAGGATAACTGGGTAGATCGGATCATCCATTATGGCCGCTTTAATAACTCCTCTGACAAAGTCAGAGTGTATTTCTACCAGTGCGATAGGAAGCGTCCTGGGTGCATCACTCCTGAAAACTCCACTAAGTTTGACGGTTTCCTCTGTCTCCTGACCGGGTTTGACTAGGTGCCTAGCGACAATACAATCAAAACTTAATCCAGTGTCAAAAAGACAAGTAGTGGAGGTACCGTTCAAAATTACAGTTCCTCGAGTTGAGGGTCGGTCCCCCTCAGGTTGAGAATCACTGACATTGACTCTACCTTTCGAGGCTGTATGCAAACATCCAATGCGGTTTGCACCGGTTTGTTTGCCCTGATCAGACGTTCCTGGTGTAGGGGTCTTCCCTTTTCCTTGACCTTGGTGGCCGCGCTGCCACGTAGGCTTGTTGGGTTGATCAGAATTTGTGTTGGGGGGGTATCGGGTTTTGTAGAATTTCGATTTTTCCTGGGGGGTTTCTGGGTATTGTTATCTCGTTGGTTATAATGTTGAGAGGAAGTGGAAGAATAGGATGCCTGCTCTAGATTCTGTTTTCGAGATGGCTCATCGGTGGGTTTACGTTTAGTGCTGGGAAGTTCGGCCATTGCATTGCTATAGCGTTCGGCTTTATTGAGTATGTCTTCAAGCCTGACTGCCCCCTGTTCAGCCAAAAATCTACGAGTTTCATTCGACAAAGTGGATTTTATCTGCTCCACAAGAACAAGTTCGAGGAGTCCCTCATATGAAAGAGGTAGGTCAGATAATTCAATGCACTTTGTCAGATAACCCGTGAGACGTGAAGAGAACTGGGGAAATGTTTCCGTGCTCTCTTTTCGGCTGTTTCTGAACAACTGCAGAAACTTTCGGGCAGTCATCTCAAACTGCTGTAGTAAGGCCTTTTTCAACATGTCGTAATCATGTTGATTCGGTCCCAGCTTTGTGTACACGTCATAAGCATTGCCTTTCAGTGACGTTGAAAGTTTGAGCGCCCAGCGGGTACTCTCTAACCCATAAAGATTCGCGAGTCTCTCGAATTTTTCTAGGTAGCTGTCAATTTTTTCGTTAGGGCTAGGAAAAGATTCTAAAGAAAACGACATAGCAGTTAATTGGGCAGATTGAGTACTGGAGAGGTCCATTGATTGAGACTGGGGCGAAGACGGCTCTCCGTTAGTCGAAGTAGAGGCGCCCCGACTCTCTAGAGCCTTAAGCGCCAGTTGATGCTGTCTTTCCTTGTCTCTCTCTCTCTCTCTGCGAGTTTCCATCTCTGCTTCAATTTTCTTCTGTTCCAAAAGACGTTCTTCCGCTTCTTTCTTATCTGCCCTCTCCTGGGCTTCTCTCCTCTCTGTTCTTTCTTTCTCTTCCTTCCTCTCAGCTTCGGCTCTCTGTTGCTTCGCCTTCCTCTCAGCTTCGGCTCTCTGTTGCTCCGCGTCATATATTTCCAATTCCTGGTTAATAAACGCGTTTGCAGCTTCTGCATCTAATCCTGCCTCTTTCGCTTCCAGCCTCAAGATGGACCTCATCTTTATCCTCTCTGCCATTGTTAAAGAATAAGATGAAGTATGCTTAGAGAACTAGTAAGAAGAAACGCGAAAGGGAGGAACTCTGAACCGCTACGAGAAAAAAAAAAACACAAGTACAAATTTACCTGTGTTACCTCCTACCTGTACTGTGCAAACTTATCGCTGCTATTATCTGGCAATTAAGGCTCTAAACGCAAGCGACTATGCCACTAAATGGTAAGTTACACTGGAAAAGAATCTACTTTTACTAACAGTAGAGAAAAATTTATATTAAAACAATTTAAAAAGGAAAAAAAATTTTCCCCTAAATTTTAAATCTCTGACAACAAACTCCGTCCCTAAAGTCAATTATTGAGATGAGACGTTGTTAACTTAATTTTTAAAAATCAGAACAATCCGTCTTTAGCTAAGCTCAACTCTTTTTGACTTCAAAAACCTTAGTGACTGTAAAACAATCACGCAATCCCAGCAACTTTTATAAAGAAAGAAATATAATTATCTCCGCCAGAGGATAATTAAAATAGCAAATATATTTGTTTATCTGTACTTTCTACTGCTGTGGAGAGAAAACAACCTGTAAATATGCTGTGTGGACAACCCAAATACTTAAAGAACGTTTGTCTAGGGGTGTAATTATTTATTTATTTCCCTAATTCACAAAGACAAATCATTCACACTCTACCTAGTTAGACCCAAACTAAATCAGACTCAAAATATCTTTAACCCGGCTATGCGATTGCCTCAAATGTAGCTCAAGATCCCAGAACCAGCCCACAAATATGTGTGCATCAAATGTATCTCAAAATTATCCCGGACGAGCCCCCAAATATTGTCGTAAATTTATTTTGAGAGAAAAAAGTCGTAGAAATAGTGGTCCGGTTTAGAGTGGAAAATTATGATGGAAAGCTCAGTGATAGAAAATGTAGAGATTTAATAGTTGCTTCACAGCGTGCTGGAGGAGAGTAAAGACAGACTTATTTACGACAAATCGTGTCTCTCAATCTTCTCTTTCACTCTCCTGGTCAAACAATTATTTGCCAGTTTTCCCGACTCGCATCTGCGCGCTCACCGATTTGGTGTTTTCAAACACACACACGACGTTGATACAAACTATATTAAACGAATAGGGGAAAAGTTGGGCTTTGGGTATATCCAACACACAGAACTAAATGAGTTTAGGTGATTTTATTCACTTTAAACCTCAATCACTAAAAATATCAGATATTACATAAATTATCATAAGTACACAAATGCAAATAACAAGTTTGGGAGGGGGTGAAGAAGATTGGTATCGACTAAGCCCTTCCCGCTCATTAGACAAAGACAAACCCAGTCCAGAGATAGATAATATCAGGAACACGGGTACGTTAACCTAACAGTAAAGTTAATTACTCTGAAAGAGGTGTTACCAAGTTAGGTATAAGTGATAGAAAAAAAAAACCTGTTCTTCCCAGCTGTTCTTCCCTTTACTAAGCAAATGGAAAGGAGGTGGTTTAAAACAGAGTTAACAAATTATCAACTATCTCACTTAAAGGAACAATGTAGGGTATACAGAAAAGATATATGTTACCAGGTAAGCAAGTTAACAAAATGGTCACACAAAAGAATTAATTTCCTGTCATTCATACACGCGCTAGCAAAGGCCTTCACTCATCTTGCTCTCACTTACCGATTGTGAAAAAATCTTGCACTCCATAGAATAACACAACAGCAGTTACACCTCAACTAAATGTATGAGTGTTTGTTCAAGTTCTAGCCCCAGATTATCGGGTAGGCGGTCAGCACATAAAAGGATCCCGTAATCGCTGGAAAATGAATCTGTAGTTGTGTCTCTTTTCTTAATAACAGTTTCTATGGGAGGGCACGGTCTCTGATACCGGGGTGAGGATGGTGTGGTCTATTTGACTATGCCGCGGATAATAAAATTCTTACGCGTGCTGGTACACTTTATCCGTGAGGTATGGTTTAAGTCCAGTGAGAAAACTAGTCACATCACTGTTCAGGAAATTATGAATTATCTCTCTGTGTCAGTAAACTAACAAAGCTCGGGCCAGTGTTCTTCTTCCCGTTACGACTTAAGTTGTTTGATGGTGCGTTAAATTTGTCTTTGGGTGTGCTTTCTTTGCTATAAGTTAGATAGCGGAATTCCAAACATAGAATCGCCTCAAAGATTAAAAATTTACACAGTCTCAACAAGTTCTGCGTCAGGGGAACTCTACACACTGTTTATGCTTTGCTTTGCTTAGATTGATTTCTTTATTGCTTTCTTAATGCTGGGATCGCACAGGTTACGATCACTCTGTATGAAAGAAAAAAAGACATGTAATATACCGAAAACAAATAACCTTCTAAAGCGCGATGAATTTCCCGTTAAGCCTATTATATATATGCTCGCGTATTTAATTATGTATTTAATAAACACTGCGCGAGTTCTAGTGGTTAAAAAACACACATCTATAAAACTAGGACTTAACTGAATTTATTAATTATAAATTCCTTCGCGACTTTAAAAGTTAATTTAAGCATCTATTATCTTTTGAAATAATATAATAGATAGATCATTATATTTAAAACTGGAACTCTTGAGATGGTTTAATTAAATAGATTTAAATTAACACAAAATCCCTTTAAATAGAATGACTGAGCTAGACCACTGATCACTTTACACAATATATATTACCGCTTTGCACAGAATTAGAAATCACTGCAAATATATATAAAATCCAGGGGAAAATCTATAACAAGATTTCAATAAAGCTAGTGCTTCTGTAAAGATCTGGCCAGCGAGTGATAACGTGTCTAGTTCTACATGGTCTATTTAGCTAATATGGAATGTAAGTTGAGTGGGACATGATAAACTTGACAACTTATTTGATCTCACGAACTTTTGGGGATCTGACCGCCAAATCAAGAGAAGAAGCCGCCCCCTGGTCTTCGTATCCGCTCGCTGCTGCCCGTTTCGCTTTCCCCCGTTCGCTCGGTTCCTCGATTGACACCGAGACGCGAAATTAGCGGCAAGCAACTGCGTCTCGTATCAGGGAAAACTACTGTCTTTGATAGCGCCGATAGTCTCCCCTAAGATCCCTCGGTCTGTCTCTTTGATCTCGTCGCTGTATCCTACATGAGTCCCGGTGGAATGCGTTCTGGCAAACGAAAAGTTACAACAAATGTTCAGGGGTTCTAATGTTATGAAAAGCTAAAGGTCCCTTTAAATCATCCATCATATCAGGGAAAATTCACTAGTCAAACTAGACGTACGTCACACTGTTGCAATTTGAGTGGTTTGTAGGTTTTGTATTACTGTATCTTCCTACCTTTTTTAAAAAACTGCAATTGACATCTTCTGGACATCTGTTGATTTGTTACTACACGTAGTTGTTTTTTTTTTTTTTTAACTGCAATTGACATCTTCTGGACATATGTTGATTTGTTATTACACGTAGTTGTATTTTTTTTTAAACTCCTCATACTAATGGTGGGGGAGGGGGATTATTTTGGTGCTTTGTTCTTCCTTTATCATTGCCATTTGGTCTGGAAGTTATATGTCAATGTCGCTCTCTCTTCCAAACCTCTACACATCACGGTAGAAGGGGAACGACTAAGTAAGTAAGTAAGTTATATGTTAATTCTTGTTTTGGTGATATAAACTTTTTTCATGTTATGTTGCTCACAGGGTAGGTCCATTTTTAGTGCAGTTTCTAGTCATAGTGAAGTATTGTGCTCTCAAGTATTCCATGAGAGGTTTTCTGTGCTGTTCATATTTTTTGCATGTTAGCACATAATGTGCTATAGTGTTCTCCGGAACATGTTTCACTGTAGCGTTCCTCTACCATAAAATAGCAGGTTTCTAGTTGAAGACTAATCAGTTTTGTTCTATAGCATGGTATTTTTGGCTCTGTTGATATCTGACATGTTCGTGTTGAATCTTTTAGCAATGTATAACAATTTATAAGCGTGTCTGCCTTTCTGGCTTTGTTTCCAATATTCTGTCCATTCCTTTATTATAATACTTCTAAATACACTTTTGATCTCTATTGTGCCCAGCCCTGTGTTTATGTGGTTTAGGCTGCTTCTTCCTGTTTTGCTTCCTTGTCGGCCACCTCATTTCCTTCTATTCCCACGTGCGAAGGTATCAATGTTGTTGTGCAGTCTCTATTATTCAGATTTGTACAAAGTTGCAATATTTCTTCTACTATGTCTTGTCAGCTACATTCGTGTGCATTTCTTATCTACTTCTGACATTTTGGTAGGAAATGCGCTACGTTGTTTTCTTGTAGACATTCTGCATAGTAAGGGTCTTCTAAAATTGCCACTTCTCAGTTGTAGTCTAAGTAGTTTCTTATTGCTGGAAAGTTTTAATTTTCTCGATACCTGGCATGTTCTTGTTGAAGCCTCTGACGTGACTGTCTCCCCTGGTCCGCAGTAGTGTTCCTACAATTGCAAAAGTTAGAGTATAATAATGAAGGTCTTCAAAGTTATCAACCATCGCTCAAGATTTCTCTTGGCAGACGTCAAAATAGAAGAATGATGCTTCTACTTTAGGGCGCCTCACAGGAATTTAAAGAAAAGCAAGCATAACAACTGATCATCTAAGTTGTCAAGAATTATTCTCCCGCCCCTTCTGTGAGGTAATATTCTCGTATTTTCGCTGGTATTTCTGAGCTCCCAACTGAAGGTGATTCAGCAATTATTAATTGTACAAGTATACTATGATTCATACGGGTGCAGACATACAATTCATTCAAGATTGATTAACCCAACTATAGCTTTAAAGTTACAGGTAAACAGGTTTAATAATTACTGATAGTTTAACAATGTAAAATAAATAAAGTTGTTTATAAAAAAGAAGCAATGACATTTATCATCATCGGATGATTTAAGCTGTAGTGAAAAAGTCAGAAAATTGTGATACGTTCGTTGGTTTCTCTGTTATGGTACTAGGTTTCCGGTGTGGGGGTCAGTTGGCGTCTGCTTCAGCCGCTGTTGGTTCCCACAAGTGCCTTGGACTGTACTTCTCTACAATAGTCAAATATTGTGGCAGCAGCACGTGTCTTGCACAAGGCCGAGGTAATGCTTCGGTTGTCAAGTCAAACGTCTTCAAGACCCGTCTGATGAGGTGTTGTCACAGAGGTTTTATGATCATTGAATTGCCTATATCCTCTTCTTTTTCTTTCACCCGTATCCCCTATTTTATTATCACCCTTTACCTTTTTCCTGTATTTTTCGCATCCATTTGTTTGCGAGAAATATTTTTTTCCCATTCTCACTTTCGCCAGTTTCGTTTCTCATTTAGAAACGCATTTCATTGCTGATTAAACGAGTAACTTTTTACGTAACGTGTCAGTCCCTCGCACCAGACGGGTTGGCGTGAGAATGCATTCTGTCAATCGCTGCAGATTGACGAAATAACTGTGAATATTTTGGCTATCTCAGACATAGGGCCGACATATCGTCTGCATTCTCACTTGTCAAAACGTAGCTTCTCGGTGAGCGCTGATGTGAGGCGTGAATCCCGACATCTCCCCGGGCGCAGTATCAGACATTTGTCTGGCATTTTGCATCTGACACGTAGTTTCCTCGGTAGATTCTCAGTGTCAGGGTGGAGAAGGCGCCATCACGCATTCGCTCAGAATGGTCATTTTGGCGTGAGGTGCGAAGACATGAGGTGTTAAGAGAAGGGGAGGCTATTGCGTAGTTCATGGAAATAGCGTACATCTTTGTCTGGTGTTTCATATATACTGGAGGGAGTTAGATTTCATTTTCACTCAGTAACTTCGCAGTCAAGACTAGAACAAGCCTTCGTTCGATTTCTAGAATCTCTGTTAATAGAGATGTCATTTAGTATGATCGTAGTGGTTTAAGTTCTTAGTAGTTCTGTGTTGAGGTAAATCTTATATTATTTATCTAGTATTTTGTGAGTGTTAAAGTGTTAAATCGCTTATTTCATTTTGCTAGTTAGATTTGTGCAGAGAGTTAAATTATTAAGTCTGTTATATTCTCTAGTCGACGAGTTACAGTGGAAAGCGGAATAAATTATAATTTCTAGCTTAAAATCATGTAGCCATAATGGATTTAATTTAACTGCTTATACGCAGTCGAGAATATTTTAAAACTAACTTATTAAATGACTGCTACATCTTGAGTATTGACGGAATGCGTAGGTATTCCTAATTCAGGATGTTTGATTTTTAAATATAACTTATTCCACGGGAAGTGTTAAACTATAAGACAAGCTACGCTTGCAGTTTAAATTATCAGTTATAGTATGTATAATTATTTGATATGTGTTTTTTCTATTTATATATAGTGAAACTGTGGTACCCAAACTTTGCCAGCGTTTGAGTAAAGAGATAAATCTGTGAAGAAAACAACAAACATTCTACCTTAAAGAATTGATGTATAACTTTTGCAAGAACTTTAAGATTTTAAAGAAGTAACGGGTCATCGAGACTGATTTGATTCTTCCTGAGAAAACTCTAGTCATTTTTCAGCCTTTGTGGCAAGTAACATATTACAATCAGTAACTTTCCCGACACTATTGACAAGTGGTGGTGTGACCAACTAAATTCCTATACTGAGAGAAGGTGCCGACCTGACATTCCTCATATGTTTGAAATCTAAGATGTTGACACTATGCTCGCTATAAACACTAACTTCTTCTTCTTCTTCCGTCCTTAGCCACCGACCGTCAAAGCAGTCAGTGGCCATTACGCCTAGTGGCGTCTTAGGGCAACAGCAGATAGGTTTTCTTTGCCATTGTTTCCCATCACGCCTATTGGCGTCTTTAGGGCAACGGCAAATCAATCCATTTGCTGTTGTTTCCGTAATCGAAGTGACTGGCAAACGGGTGATCAGCCCGTTGGTATAAACGCTCGTGCCTGGACAATTTTATGTGACTTAAACAGACATCCAAAGCAATAGTATTCCCAAGAGAACGGTCCCGGAAGTAGTGAATTCAATCCGTCTTTTTGGACCTGGGGTTTTCTTGGCCAAGATTACCATTGAAGATTCTGTATGGGCAAGTCCTAAAAATATTGTTTTTTTGTTCCCGAAGTGGCTACCAAAGCTGTGAATATAACAAAAAAAATGCACGTGATCACAGTTGAATGAATAGAGTGAATGCAGGACTGAGCGATCCCTTTATGGTGGTAATTTGACACCCATTCATTTTTTGCTGTCATAACATTTCTTTATGCAAGGTATTGCTAACTATATATATATATATATATATATATATATATATATATATATATATATATATATATATATATATATATATATATATATATATATATATATATATATTGTTGGGTCCGTTCATTCTAATGTTAAAGAACTTCAATACGCGAATGGTTGTAATGGAACAAAATGTCAGAAAATGTTCTTCAATACGAACTCCAACAAGTAGTGGTTAACTGGTCCCTGACTAGCAGTACACAAGTCTGTGATGACTGTACATAGAGTTTATTGAACGTGACACATACGGAGTAAAACAAGACGTTCATAGTTACAGGTGCAAAAAGGTCATACGTCAAAATGTTGATAATTACTTTTCAAGTTCATGAAGATTCTCTAACAATAAAGTCCTCTTATTCAAGTGACTAAGGATCACTTCCTCTACCACATCAAATGTATTGCAGTCAAGTCCGTTGACCTTCTTTCAAGGACGTATATCATGGCCCAACGGATTCATTCTCAAGGAGCAATACTTCTTATCATACTTGTAACAATTCCAGACTTTCCATACGATACTTAGGTAGCATATATATATATATTAAATCCAAACAAAGTCATCCACTACAATACGACCAGGTTAGAGTTCTGTGTTGACTAACCTCTCTATATCCATGCCACGACTTTGGCATTGACAAAATACGGCATGTAAAACATGTGAAGCATACAAAATCAATTAACTTCAGTTACTCGTAGGTATCCTCCCTCTACGGTAATTCAAAAAAGGCTAACGACTCCGTCTGTCCATTCTAGGAAGGACATACTGCGATGACTTCCCGCTAGACCAAGATTAGGAGCGGCCTGATACTTTAATTTAATTCAATAAACATTCGATATGACGTAGGGCGACACTTACTTGATACTTCCACTACTGGCTTCACCATGAATCCCAGTAGATATAATTACAATATAATGGCTTCTTCAAACTTGCCAGATAAATCCAAGAAATATATATCGGACATAAACATGGTCCGTACTGCCCCGTTCAAAACATGACGTCACAATCCCTAAACTAGGTTACCCGTGCGTCCAAAGCAACTCACACTGCATTGTGCACGTCAGTGCGTGAATCAATCGAACGCACAAATAATATAACTATATTAAAACTGGTGCGTACATTTGGCAGGACCGAAGACTACCCCCTTAGGTAATAAATGTACGTAACAGCTCCCTTATTACCTCCCCTTAAAAAAATTAATTCTATTAATTTTTTTTTTTTTTTTTGAACTTAGTACCCGAGAGAGGTGAGTCAAAACTACAACAAGATATATGAAATGCATAAAGTTATACCATATTAAGAAAAGAATATTAAACGAAATCAATATAACTAAATGATAGTATGCATTAAAGCACACATCCACTATCGACCTACTTTGGAACGATGTGGTAATATTCGAAGTAAAAACAAGTTGAAAATGAAAAATGAAAATAACCATTAAAAAAAAAAAAAAAAGATGATAATAAAATTCAACTAAGTTTTCAAAAAAAAAAATTTTTTGAAACATATGATTTCAAGAATGAAAATGAACAGCAACACTGATGATAATCAATGACAAGAGAATCAATAAAACAGAAAAAATTGAAAATACAATGTGCAAAAATGAAGCAATGCAAAATTAAAACACTTTAGAAATCAACACCCTTAATGTTTTCTAACACTAGTACGGTTGACTAGTGATCTAACAGTGAGATATCATAACTAAGACCCGTGAATGCAGGTATTACGTGACAACTAAGAAGTTAGTATGTGTGTGATCCATAATCAATTAAATAGATTAAATTGAATTATTCTAAAAAATATATTACTTAATTACTAACAAATAACCATTTACTAATATATTCTAAGTAATTCCAATATCAATCATTGTCAATGTTCAGTTACAAGTAGGTAGTAATCGACGAGACTATGTTCTCAATGTTCCATACACGATAAAAAATATTCTCGAACACGATATGTAGTGTAATATGTTACATAGGAATAACAAATGTATATTTGTCGCTCTTAACAATGTTTCCATTCTAATAAAAAGTTACTCTAATACCACTGTTCCGTTCTAATAAAACGTTTACTACACAATAAGTAATGTTATACTCTATAAGTAAGTATATCCTGAAAGTTATTCTTATACGAATACTTCAGTTATATAAGCTGTCTTTATAGATGTACAATCAATGATAATGTACAAAGTTATTCATGTTATCGGTGAGGATGTTTCAACATCTGGAAGTGGTTTAGTTTCGACAAGTTCGCTTGGGCATCTAGACAAACAGTCTGCGAACACATTCTTCACTCCAGGAATAGCTCGTATTTCAAAATTGAATGGTTGAAGCGCTATAGCGTAACGCGCTGACTTAGATGATTTAACGTTCTTCGTGTTCAGTGCGGTAAGAGCTTTTTTGGTCAGATTCCACCACAAAGTGTGAGCCGGGAAGGTAACGTTCCAGTTTTGTGATTGCCCACACTAATGCGAGGAGCTCTTTATCCAGAACGGAGTATTTGAGTTCGCTCTCCGTAAGTTTTCTGGACACGTACATCACCGGAAATAAGGTGCCGTTATATTCCTGCATCAAAACTGCAGCAATAGCGTAAGAAGATGCATCACTGCGAAGAATGAAAGTGAGATTTTTGTTAGGCAACCTCAAAAAAGGTTCATTTGAAAAAAATCGTTTTATATAGTCTAACGCCGTTTGGTGATCCTGCGACCACTTTATTACATTAGATGTGCCTTTCTTCAGTAGAGACGAAAAAGGTGCAGTTATAGTAGACAAATGAGGGATGAATTTTGAATAGAACTGTATTAGTCCTAAAAGCGACCTAACTTGTTTTTTTGTCTTAGGTGCCGAGATGTTTAAAATTTTAGAGACGTTACTGTCTTCTGTATACATGAAACCATGACCTATGCGGTGACCCAGAAATGAGATGTCATGAAAACCGACAAAAGCCTTTGAAGGTTTCGCTGTTAAGTTATAATCCCGTAAGGTAGAAAGTAAAGCTTTTAATCCATGAATATGTTCATCCCAAGAGTCACTGAAAAGACAGATGTCATCTATATAAGTAATGACATCGGGACGATGAGACAATATGCGGCGCATCATGCGTACAAAGGTAGCTGGCGCATTCATTAATCCGAATGGCATAAAATTCCATTGAAAAAGACCCCGTGGCGTCGAGAAAGCGGTGAATGGCTTTGCTTTAGGAGTGAGTGGCACTTGCCAATAGCCCTTTGAAAGGTCAAATTTCGAAAAGAATGTGGCATGAGATAATTTCTCCAATAAGTCGTCTAAAAGAGGTAACGGTTCCGCATCGAATTTTGTAACTTTGTTTAATTTCCTGTAATCTACGCAAAGACGTATATTGTTGTCCTTCTTCCTAATGATTACCATAGAAGAAGAATATGGTGATGAAGATGGTTCAATTATATTTAAATGAAGCATCTCATCCAATTCCTTATCAACCTTATCACGAAAGTGTAAAGGGATAGGATATGGGCGAACTCGAATAGGCGTATCGTCAGTCAGAATAATGTCATGTTGGATGACTGACGTATGACCTGGGATGTCAGTGAGAACATCCTCATACGAGTGTAGAATATTAGAGACTTGCTGACGTTGATCAGCCGAAAGAGTAGATGAGATTGTAACATCATTCCATTTCTCAGTGGAATGGAGTGGTACAACTGGTATTGGTAGTTGTACATCATCGAAAGAAGATTCTTCTTCTTGGATGACTGACAAACTAGAATAGTGTTGAATAGGAGGTGTAGGATCGTCAGTTGCCTGGAACACTGACTGTAGATAATCAGGACGTGAGTAATACTCCTTCAACATGTTAATGTGGAAGGTTTTATGTTTACCATTAACATCAACGATGTAGTCGACATCGGATATTCTTGAGATGATCCTGAAAGGACCTCTCCAGGTAATTAAAAGACGATTGTTATGCGCAGGGAGTAATACAAAAGCTTCGTCACCAGGAATAAGCTGGCGAAGACGTCTATACTTGTTTGCAAATAGACGAGCTTTTTCTTTGGCTTATTCGGATGATGCAGTAGCTAGTCTACAAGCATCTATGATTCTCTTTCTCAGAGAGATCACATACTCATAAGAGGATTGAGTTTCCTCTTCAATATTCTCGTCAACCAATAAGTCGTGGATTAACGACATCGGACCGCGTGGTTGCATGCCAAAAACTAGCTGGAATGGAGAAAACCCCGTGGCTTGATTTTGTACTTCGCGATACGCGAACAGAGCAGCGGGTATGACCCGATCCCAGTCTTGGGGATGGTCTTGGGTCATCTTACCCAACAACTGCTTGAGTGTCCTATTGAGACGCTCAATTAACCCATTTGACATCGGATGATAAATAGAACTAAGAGATCTGTCTATACCTAATGTCTTCATAACTTGAGACATGGATTCAGAAATGAACTGAAAACCCCATGATCCGACAGTATTTTCCGTGGAAAAACCAATGCGTGAGAAGATTAACATCAATGCCTCTGCTACACTGGCAGATGAAGTGTTCTTGAGAGGGATGGCCTCAGGCCAACGAGTGCACATATCAATGCACGCAAGGATATGCGTATGCCCTCTAGCAGATGGAAGCATCGGACCAATAATGTCTATAGCCATTTTATCAAATGGTCTAATCGGGATGTCCGCAGCTTGAATAGGAGCCGCATGAAATGGACCCCGTACCTTAACTTCCTGACATATCAAACAGGACCGACAATAGAGAGTGATGTCCCTATGGACGCCTGGCCAGTAGAATGCCGAAAGCACTCTGGATTTGGTACGCGAAAAACCCATATGGCCCGCACATTGCGAGTCATGCGCATGTCGTAATATACGAGATCTCATAGAGGATGGGACTAAGATCTGATAACATAAGGATGAATCCTTTTCCCGTATTACTCTAACCAAAATCCCATTTTTAAGTATAAAGTCATGTCTAGATTTTGCAAGTTTGTTGCTGGTATTCTTTTTGTTCACATACTGAAAAATTTTTTTTAATGAATCATCATTCTTTTGCAATGTTGCAAACAACTCCCGTGAAATAGGAGCATCATCATCACAAGTGGTATGAACTGTAGGTTCAATAGGTGTATCAAGCGACATATTAGTAGCTTGCGCTCTAGTCACTACTGCATTTGCAGTTTGAATATGTCGCTCTTCCCATTCAGCTATTTGCTGTGGTGTGCACTCTTTAATACTATGTATGCGCCCCAGTATTACAATCACAAATTTGGATTCGGAAGGGAGACATGCTTGGATTTTCCTTGAAAAAAATGGTGTATTAAGGTCAATAATAGCAGTGGGAAATGTTTCTAACGGTGCCACCAAAAGTCACACACTTGACAACCCTGCCCCGTGGCACAACTTGGGTTGATCAGCGAAGTCCGGACGCCCACAAGTGCTACAACCTGAGTCAAATAGGAGAGAGCATGAAATGTTGTTTGACAAATCCCTTGTTAAATCTTAAGAGAGCCCTGTCCCTGGTGTACTGACGCAGCAGTGAGCCGTACAGACTGCAGGTTAGACTAGGCAAGGTATTCCGCGCAACGCAGCGTCGTGATCGCCTTTAGGGTGGAAAAGAGTCCCGAGCATTCTGGACAGTCTTTCACTCTGGGGTACAATCAAGAGAACAAGACATAAGCA